>JAHRHJ020000455.1:600000-1141652 GCA_019776745.2 Taxus chinensis
CAGTAGTTTAGCAATATGCATCAGACTTAGAAATATACGTAAATATATCTTGCATGTTTAGTTTATTCTGTCATTAATTAGCTTTATATCACTTGCTTTTGTATGACAATCACGGGACCTAGAGAGCCCAGAGAATACGTATTCGAGCCAATCGTGCCTCAACCCAATCTTATTACGGCAATAACTGATATAGATCAGAACCTTAGAATCCAAGTCTTCCGAACAACAGCAGACTTACAACAGATCAGCTCACAGTTAAGCAGGTTAAATATAGAAGACGACCAAGCGCACACATTTTGGTCAAATCAGCCAAACTACATATTACCCTAGATAAGTATCCGCATGACTATAGAAGGACTTGAAAGAGAGCAAACGTTCGGTTGTGATCCTTTGGTCCCACAGCCAGACGCAGGAGACACTCTCACAGACATAGATACTAGCTTAAGGATTCAGGTTGCAAGAACGCCTATAAGATACTCAGAAAAGATTGCACAACTGTTAATTCTGAACGTAGAGGCCGAAAAGGCATACGACTATTGGATACTAGGGATTAGGGACTGATTCTGCACATGACCATAGCAGGTCCACAACAACCACGAATCTACGGTTGTGACCCACAAATCCCACAACCCAACGAATCCACAGGTGAATCAGACATAGATGTTGGCTTACGCACATTAGTATTCAGATCTACTCCACTTCCACCTACCATCATCGCACAATTATCCTTGTTAGACATAGCAGCTAACAAAGCTAAAGATTTCTGGACTAGACCAGAGAATCGGCCATAGAATCCGCTATATATCCATCATCCATCATATGACCCTGTCTGGAGACATACACGAAACCATCCCAGGTCATTTTCCACGTATCCCACAACCTATAGATCGGATCACGCCAGAGCTCGATATTGATTGGAGCCTTCGAGCAGTCATCCTTGCCGACCGATCTATCACGCCAGTTCAGGTTAGGAGGGCCTTCTTTGCCTTAGATTCACAGATTCCATTAGTGCGTGTCGAAGATATAAGATTGCCTAACTAGTTTACCCATACCCTACGCATAATCCATCCCCACCGGCTGTCTCGGCACGACCTCGGGAGGTCGGGTGTGAGGAAGAGTCACTTGTAGATTCCCATGCTCGCTTGTCACTTTTCCATTGTTTTATCAACAAAAAAAAATATATCTTATTCCAAACCTTTTATACTAAGATACGACTTGATAGATAACTGAGTTGATCAGATAATAAAATCATTCAAGAGTGATCATAGTATTCATGTAAGAAAAATTACAATGTAAGAAAAATTTAATCTTAGACATGTCATATATGATCAGATTTTTATGCCAGAAAACATGATTTAACAGTAAAAAAACATTGTCTTACTGCTCTTGATTTTCTAAGAATTATATTATTGTTACTAATAAGAGATCATGACTATTTTGAAAAAATAATCATTAGCAACAAAATATAGTTAGAGAACCCATGCTTGTGAAAGCACCTGACCCAAGAATCCTAGTCAGAGTCAAGGATTGAAATATATTGTTAGAAATTAGAGGATTCATAATTACGGGTTTTTAACTAATTTATATGACAAATTAACATGAACATTACATCACATAAACTATATGTAATGAATAAAATATTTAATTACTCAACAAAAATAACACAGATAACATCGTATGTATAGTGGAAAACCCCAATAGAGTAAAACCCACTTGAAATAACCTTTTACTATCAGATAACCAAAGTTACATCCATCATTTTCCACCTCCTCCTTCAAACCCTAATCACAAGGGTAAGCTTTATTTACCTTTGATATATTTCACGAACATATCAAATGAGGACCCTAAATTCCTATTTATACAAGATGATTGGGTATGCCTCCTGAACCACCTTTTCAACCTAAAAATATTGACACATACATCTAGGTTTTTTAATATTTAATATTATAAATATAATCATTTCATGATATTAAATGTTTAACCTAAATTATATACATATGTTAGCATATTTAATAATAGAAATAGAAATATTTCATATTATTAATTATTAACCTATATAATGGTGATGGGCCAATATTAATTAAGGGGTGGCTATCCCACTTCATCATTATGTTTCAACACTCCCCCTTAAGGTTAAGTGGGATAGCATATGTCAATAAATTATCTCCCCGTCGTACTCTACATGATTTACAATCCTTAAACCATAAAGGTTTTAGGCTAGCATATCAAGTGAAGGAATTATAACACCTTCATCATACTCAAGTTACCTTTTGGAATAGAAGGATTGTGAATCCCAAAGATCATCCCATGATTAGTAGCTAAGTATGATATGTGAGTTTTACATGTTCTCACAAGTTCTCATAAAAGATTATTGAACCCAAGAATAGAGGATCCTTTTATAACAAAGGAACTCATTAATAGTATGTTTTCTCTGAATGTTTACCAATAAACTCAATAGCACTAAAGAGTTTACTGAAGACCACCTTTAAGGTATTTTTACACATCTTTCTAAAAAAGAAGTCGAGGAGGTATACATGCCCAAAGGTCTTTTACACTTTCCCGAAGGTATTTTACATCTAAAATTTTATTTTACAAATACCGAGTTCCATTAGGAGGTGAAATTTTCATGCACATTCCCCCTTAGTGGAAACTTTGAAAATCCAATTTTTTCATAAAAGTGACAAAAACTATGCAACACGCAGGGGATTTGTGAATATTTCAACAACCTACTCTTCATTCGGCATGAACTTGAGATCTATGTCACCACTTAGCACCTCTCACGGATGAAGTGTATATGAATATTAGTTTCTTTGTCTTATGATGTTGTCCTAGATTATGTGCAAGAGCTATGGTACTCTGGTTGTCATATAATAAAGGAACACTACATATATCCTTCATCTTTATCTCATCAAACAATCTCTTCAGCCATAGAGCCTCT
This sequence comes from Taxus chinensis, assembly GCA_019776745.2. Taxonomy (NCBI): domain Eukaryota; kingdom Viridiplantae; phylum Streptophyta; class Pinopsida; order Cupressales; family Taxaceae; genus Taxus; species Taxus chinensis. Next base: position 602,939 of record JAHRHJ020000455.1, read on the forward strand.
TTTGCAGCTTCCATTGCACTTCTATACTCAGCTTCAGTTGAAGAGATAGAAACAGTTGGCTATTTTTTTTTATGCAGCAACTAATGACACGTGCACCAAATTTAAATGCATAACCAGAAGTATATTTTCTATCCAATACATAACCAACAAGATCAAAATTAAAAAATCTATACGAGTGAGCATTTTCATTTTTAGTATAATGCAACCCATAATTTATTGTTCCTTCAATATATCTAAGAATTATTTTTTTAGGATTCCAATTATCTCTGTAAGGTTCCTACATAAACCTTGAAGAAAATCATACTGTAAAGGAAATATCTGGTCTAGTTATAATTAGATAAATCAAACTACCAATTAACTGCTTATATAAAGTAGGATCAACTTTTTCACATGTAGGCTTAGGACCAAGTTTTAGTCCAACTTCCATAGGAGTAGAAATTGGTTTACGATCAATCATGTTAAAAAATTTTGGTACATTGGTTGCATATTGTGCTTGAGAAACAACAATAGAATGCTTATCTTGAAATAAAGTCATGCCAAGAAAATGATGTAAGAGACCTAAACATGTCATTTCAAAGTACTAGTTAAATTTTTCTTTAATTCTACAAATTAAAGTAGGACTATCTCCAGTCATAAGAAAATCATCAACATATATATAAACAATTATAATATGAGATCCTTTTTTCTTAATGAATATATCATTATCAGAAGAACAATTTAAAAAACCTAACTATTTAAAGAAGGAATTAATTGTTGCATACTAAGCTGTAGGAGCGTTTTTTTTAAACCATATAAATATTTTTTCAACTTACAAACATAGCTTTCTTTAGGTTGAGACATGTAAATTTCTTCTTTTAAATCACCATTCAAAAAAGAATTTTTCATATCCATTTGGTGCATTTCCCACCCAAACTGAGAAACAATAGAAAATAAGGCCATAACAATACTCATCTTACCTACATGAGCAAATGTATCAACATAATCAATACCAGGTTTTTGAGTGAAACCTCTAGCAACAAGTCTAGCTTTACATTTTCCAGTATTACCATGAGAATTATATTTTACTTTGTATAACCATCTAAACCCTATTGTTTCACCTCAATTTAATGTGATAAAGTAGATAATAAGCTAACATGTGTATGAGGAATACTTATGTTATGTAGATTATAGAAGGCATTAAACATGCTATACACTTTTAATCTAAGTTGATTATGTGAGCACTACCTAGCTTGGCTAGTTCTCATGGGCAGAGTGCAATGACGGGTCCTACGAGTAGGAGGGTGAAGTCCTCTGCCTAATAGCACTTAATGCCATGAAATAATAGTTCCTATTGTAGTTGATAAGATTTAGTTATATCCTATTAACATACAACAAGTGAATTTAACTCAACATAGACAATGGTTAAAATTAAATTTGGATTATTAATGGACTGGTTTGGGTCTGCAAGTATAATAGAGGTTGTAGGTGACGTTTGGGTGAAATTAGGAAAGGTTTTGGGTTATTATAGGGAATTTGTTAACTCGTTGTTATAGAAAAAAAATTCAGTCTTAGAGACTAGTATTGGTTGGTAGACCGATGTCAGTATAGGAGATAGACCGACGTAGGTTAGCTAACCGGTGTCAGTAGGGGAAATTTGGTTAAAATATAAAAACATGGGAGTTTGGGCCTCTCTGTGATTGCACGAAGAGCTAAGGAGGTTTAGGGAAGGATGGAAAGGTGTTGATTAAGACTCAATGAGGTACAAAGGGTAATAGGATAGGTGAAATGGATCTTTTTAGTAGAAAAGGTGATAGATGGGTAAAAGGTGGTAACAAGAAATAGAAAAATGAAATGAAAGCAGTAAATGTAATGATTAAGATAAAACAAACAATATTAACAAGTAAGAATGATTTACTTATCTGATAAAATTTGTAGATCTAAATGTGGTAGGAATGGTTGATCATTTGGAGATGAAGTGTGATTACATCCAGTGCTAAGGTAGCAGTGTACCTGTGTGCTCTACCATGTCAACCTGAAACTATGGATGAGATGATCATATGCTGGTGGAGGTGTGATGTGATCTGGTTCGTCTTCGGGAAGCTTGAGTGTTGGAGAGTTTGAATTCCAAAGCCGTATGAATGAATGAATTGGAGAACCCATGCAAAGAGTTAGAAACTCATATTTAAGGGTAACCGATGGCAGTTAGGGAACTAGCATCAGCCGAGGGAAAACTGACATTGGTTAGGGAGAATTAGTCCAAGTTACCAAAAATAGCCTGATAATTACTATTTTTGGTGTGATCTTGATTGTTAATCTCTAGGTCTCAAGTGAGGGTTGGCACTTAGATAAGTGGGAGTGTTGTTGGAGAAGGAATAGGACTTTAATTTTAGGGTTAGAATAGAGTCCCAGTTGGTTGGGATAAGTAGGAGACCTAGTCTTAGTTAATGAATAGGATAGGAATAAGTCCATGGTGAGGGATGTTGCTAAGTGAGGTGTAAATTAACTTAATTAAAACAATTAAATTAATTAATAATGTGAGGATGAATATTAATTCAATTATAAGTGATTAAATTAATATCCAAATGTGAAAGGGGAGTATGGCTAGGTATATGTGTTTGCGTTGATTAATTGAAAGGGACCAAGGGGAGTGTGAACCCAAATTTGGTGTCTACATTTTCCCCCTTTTTGTCACATTTTAGTTTGTATTGATAAGTGAAACTGACAAAAAACAAGAATCCATTGTCCCAGGTATGGGTGAAGGTTAGGTTGCCCCAAGTATGGGTAGAGGTGATCCCCCTGCAAACCAGGAACTGATGAAAGGTTAGGCTGAGGAGGTGAGTGGTTTGAAAAAATGATAAGTGATGAAAAATGAGGGTGGTTGGGTGTTTTGGTAGTGATGATATTAGTGTGGGTAATAGGCGGGGGCATTCAAATGCATACACACATATAAAATTTGATAAGGTACTAGGTTGAAGAGCTCGTAAACTGTACTTTTTCAAAGGTCGATAGGATTATCCAAACAAGGTTGATGTGATCCAGGTATCCAAGGTATAGGATACGATCCTGAAACATAACTAGGCTAGGTGCATGAACGAACTTTAGGTGTGTTCCAAAGCACCAAAAGGGTTGGTCGAGATAAACGACATGACATTAGGCAAGGCAAGGTCATTAGAATAAACAACACGAGTAACATCATCATAAGGTATAACAAGTAAGTGAACTTGAGCATCAAATGGGTGAGGTTGGGTTGGGTTAATAGGTAAGGCTGATAGGTAAGGGTGTGATATAGGAAAAAAATTTCCCCAAATGAAACGAAGGTTGGAGGATAGGTTATAAGGTAATAAGGTGAGCCACAAGGGCTTGGGTAAGGGTGTGGTAGCCATAAATTATCTTTTTGGTAATCCCATATGGTGAAGTTAGGAAAAATGGGTTGAGGTATGGTGACTGATACCTGGTCAAGGATAAACCAATACTAGTTAAGAGAAACTGACGTCGGTCAACTAGGGTCTCTTGACCAACATTGGTCAGTCAAATTTGGTAATAAAAAACATAAAAACCTGTGTTTTGAACAGTTCATTTGTGCATTTCTATTTTAGGAAAATGACAGAGATGATGAATTTGGGATTTTGACCATGGGATAAAGTGACAGTGCTATTGTCCAAGCTGATTTAGAGCGAGTTGAGAGGTGGAAGGAGTGAAGTTTGTGGACCCACGAGATCAATTGGAGTGATTTCATTGGTTGATTGCAGAGAGAGTAATTTAGCCATGGTAAAGGTCAGGAGATGGAGTTTGAGGACCTCCTGTGTAGAGAATAGACATCCCACTGAGGAGAGGATGTTGAGTAGAGGTAGGATTCAATCCTCAGTGTTTTTTGTGATTAAACGTTGAGGTAAAAATAAAGAAATGGGGTTTGAAAATTTAAATGTGAAATTTGGTTAAAAATGAATGAATTTGGGTACGGGGAGGGTGGAATGTAGGTTAAATAGGTGGGAAAATGAATGTGAGTGGGAATTAGAGGGATTTGGGTAGGTTTTAGGTTGTTTTTATCAATTTTTTTGAAAGTTGGGGGCATGGGGGTTCAGCTTTGGGGCCGAACCCAGTGACCGACATCTATCAGGCATCGACCGACATTGATAGGCTTTCTGACATTGGTGGGTAAAATGGGTGACCGGTACCGGGTGCTGGTGCACTTCAATGTAAAAATTACCAGGCCTTAAAAATTTTAGGTGTAGAGGGAAAAATGGGGTAAAATGAAATGGTAGAAGAAATAGTTAGGTAATGGGGTAAAAGTAGATAGATGAGGGGTATAGAAATATATAATTAGGTGGGTGTATGGTGAATGAAGGGAAGAATAGGTGATGTGGTAGGTGAAGGAGATGTCAAATAGTGAAGGAAAGAAAATGAAGAAATAGAAATATGGGGGAGTGTTTAGGCTATATAAAATGTATAATAGGTCAGTGCAATAGGTAGAAAATGGATAAGTAGGTAGGGAAACAATGTGTGTTGACTGGGACTAGGTAGAAGAGAAGAGATGAATAAAATAGGTAAGTAATTGACACTATTGATTTGTATGAATGCAGTCATGACACTAGTTGATGATGCATGATAGAGTACCACCATCTGTTGGTATGCATATGTGAGCTGAGTGGTCCACTGAGGACGAGTGGGGACCCATATGTGAGATGTGGGACTGTTCGGCATGTTCAGAGATATAGGGTGTATCAAGTCGAGATCATTGTGTGATTGGTCTGCTCTCATCTGATAGATGGGACGCAGTGACCAATACATTCAAATCTTACCCAATTGGTCGAGATTAACCATCACACTAGAGAATATATACAAAATTTTGTAGGCTATCAATCGTGGGAGAGCCTGTATATCAGATTTAATCATATGCAAATGAGGCATTTGATCCTATTGTTGTCAGTCTTTAGGATAGGCAGTGGGTGACCTGATTGACTGAGCATAGTCCCAGTCATCATTTATAGGTCTATGTACGGGGCACATCCTGTAGGAGACTAGGTTGGTAGGACAGTACTAAACATGGAGTTGCAGTTGGGATGCTACACACTTCCCCGACTTCAAGAGGGCGGTGGGTTTTCCCCAAGCACTGATGGGGATTTTACAAGATATGATTGAGGAGTGGGTTTATTTTCACATGGGCATTCTGTATATCTGGTGTAACTATATAGGTAGCTATGGTCCAATCAGAGGATGTAATGCGATATGACATATGTTGTATTTATTTATTACATTATTGGGCTTATGAGCACATAGTGATTGTGCGCCCACATGGACTTCCTGCTAGCATATTGGCATCATGGTGTTACTGAGAGTTAGATATAGGAGATTAGTTAGAAGTAGATTTGTATCATCCACGAGTTAAGGAGGTAGCACATGTTGTGACCTATTACATGCGAGAGTCTAGAGGGGTTATATGCGGTGAACATAATATGGCATCCATATGTGAATTTTCCCTTCTTATAGAGGTATGGACACAAGGAGTTTGCAGTGGTTTAAAGCTGAGTTAGATGGATACATGAGAAGGCGTGTTCCCATCAGCACAAGATGATTTCTAATAGATATAGTATAACACCCAGTGTGAGCTACAGAAATATATGCCACCTCCATTTCCTTCAGTATCGCATAGAGACAATGTGGAGAGATACCATCATCTCCAATACATCTGACAGAACTATCAGGGACAGGAGGAGATAGAGGTATCAGATAGGAGGATAGATGACACATGTGTGAAAAATGGTTACAGAATATGGTTGGAATCCAAGCTATAGGAATTACCACCATGACTAAGTCAGCTAGACTTAGCCATAGTGATTTTTCAGAGAGATACAATACATGAGTAGGTGACTACTTTATAATTGTAGCTAACATATGCGTAGACACATGTTGCCACCTTCAAAGGATAGATGATATATTTATAGGGGAAGCTAGCATATGCATAGGCTCAAGGTCCTACACAGGAACCCATCATGGATGCAATCTAGATAATTACCTTACAGGATTAGGTTATAGGTTTACAGGGTCAATGAGAAGAACCACATGCAAAATTCATGTAATTAAAGGTGTAAATAGATGCACATGCACCATCACAGGCACCACACTCAAACAATCTCCCTTGATACAGGTAGGAGGACAAGGTCCACATGTACATAGACGAGGGATACTAGTTGGATTTAGGGCGATGACCCCCACCCCACACAATATCACTTGAGAAGTTCAAGAATGCCATGAATGAGGCCATATATTATTAAGATAAGCTAGAAGATTCTGGTATTGAGGTTACATCATACATTGATCATAAGGCCTAGTAGGTGGCTAGTCAAAGGACTAGTATATGGTCCCGGAGTACCATTACCATAGGTATCCATTAGTCTCATAGACATAGTGAGAGGGAGGTGATGAGTTCACAGAGGATGGGATCAGCCTAGGGTGGGGAGACGATGAGAAGATAGAGGACAGGACCAGCTAAGGGTTTAGGTGATAGAAAGTGTGAGGGACTTATTGTAGAAAAAAAGAATTGGTCACACTCCCCTTGGTTCCTTTCAATTAATAAAACACACCATGACCCCTTTACCCCATTTTAATATTCACTCTCACATTATTAATTAGTTCAATTATTTTAATTAAGATAATTTTCATCCTCACACCTCCACCTCATAATTACACCTTACTTTGGACCCATTCCAGGGGGACGTAATTCACTGTGACCAACTCATCACTCTCAACATAGAGTCATCACTCTCAGTGTTGAGTCACCGCTTGACCTAACTAACTAAAAATTCTTCGTAAACCTAATTTGACTTATTCTATGAACTTCCTACCTTTTATAACAATAAATCCACATCTCTAAGTGGAATCAACTTGGAAAACATGCATAATCTGGTAAGATCTACCTATTTTTCGTAAATCTAGACTTATCCACCTTAACCAACGCCAGTTATCCCTCGTACGGTGCTGGTTACCTAACCACCATTGGTCACCTTATATATAATTTTACACCCTTTTATGTAGGTTGGTAATTTTAGTTTTGACAGGAACTATAGCATTCAAGCACGAATCCAAATCCTCTCAGCATCCAAATGACACAAAATACTCAACCACAGGCCCAAGAAATCATCGTGTTCTCCTTCAAGGGTATTGGAATACTCATGAGAAAACTATGAGAGTACTATCACAACATTGACTCTATAATCTCTTCACGAATCAAATACCATCCACCTTCACCTAAAAAATCTATAAAATCAAGTAAGTACTCATGATTTAGATCATATTGTTCTTACGTAAAGTATATATTCCTTACCTGTTTCATTATACTTTATTTCTACATGCATTCCTTTATCTCCACCTCCCCACCAATCTACCAACCCAATCAGCTATAGCATTTTTTCCTTCTGTGACTTCCCCCTCTATATCCTTGAGTCTTCTTAGTAATATTATTAACCTAACCACACCCTTCTCACTCTCTACATAATCACAGAGAATCCCAAAAAACCATTTTTATCAAATTATTGTCAATTTCCCCTACCAACGTCGGTTACCTAACCACCATTGGTTTCACATCTATATCGACATCGGTCAGCTAACTGATATTGGTCTCTACATCATTTCATTCCTTTTGACCTGTAAGCCTCCCCATCATCCAAAACTAACTCAAACCTGCAAAACCAAGAATAACCTACCAAACCTCAAGATATAATCATAACCCTACCTATTATATTATATTTTCTTATTTTATTTACACGAGATACCTAAATTGTATAACTACAGTAGGATTTCCTTAGTTCATGATATTTTAAATATTAATTTATATTTGAAAGTGGATTGACAACCTTCTATGATGCACCTCACTTCCTGGATCTAGTAATCATTTGGAAGTCCACTAACATATATTATTAATACTATTTTATGGTCTTGTTATGTTTCTTATACAGATCGTTGCTCCTAGATAAATTGAAGCTCACACAATCATCTTCGATCAAAAGTCTACAATGCACGCAATATAACTTCCACCTTCACCTCATAGGTATTCCTCCTTTACCATTTTACCTTCTATATATTTCTTCCTAGAAAGTGTAAAACTTATTGGTGAAACTTTTTTGGCACACCCGGTGGGACCCATACGGGGTTCTTTGCATTGTTCATTCCTAGGAAAAATATTGTGTGTCTATTTTCATTTGAAACAAGTTCACATTAAGCTTTTTCTCTGGAAATATTATTTTCTTATGATTATCTCAGTGACGCTTATTTTCTAGATTAAAATAATTCTTATTTCTTTTCTTAGATTGCATTTAGTGAAATTTATACCCCTAAACTCTTCATAATTTTTTCTCATCGAATATAATTTTTGGATTTGGGTTTTAAAACTTGTGCAATTGCATTTTTGAGTTTGTTGCATTATAGCTCATCTAAATTACAGGAAACCTATAAGTTGGAAGTCATGCCCAGCTGATGGTTGAAAAATTGAATCATAGCTCAAATCTTTTATATTATCTATACCAAATCACTAAAAACAAACTAAATAGTTCTTAAACAACATCTTTCCCAGAAGAAGTTGTAAATGATCACACAATCAAAGGATTGATAGTGGGATATAGCTAGTTTCTCTGTCCAATCATCATCTCAGAGAAGGATCTCCCACACTAAAAATTACCTACAATCAGCCATAGTTGTTGTCTTTTTATAGGGAAAATTTGTTAACCACAAACTATATCCTACTTACAGTCAGTTCTAAATGGCATAATCCACAACATAAAATCTATAGCTTAGGATTTCATGTTTGTTAACTTTTTGTCTACTTGCATTTTGAGGTGTGAGTTGCATTTCTTTCATTATTTCTTATCCTTTTATGCCCCACATCCAGAATGGTGTATTCCATTTTTATTTTGGGTTTATTAGGACTCCTCATAGCCATATTCAGTCTCTGGGTTGGCCCTTTTATTTGATCTAAATCACCAAAAAGCTTCATTTTTCTTCTCTTCCCCCATATTCATAATAACTAATATCAGTCCAGTGACCAAAATTGATTGTATCATCTTACCGACATCGGTTAACTGACCTACATTAGTTTATATGCTTTTTGGTTATTTTTTCCAGAATAGTATTTCTCCACCATCCTGTTCTTTTCGTGGCTTTTTCTACCATTTTTATCCCACTATTGAGTCTCTAATATCATTTTCAAGATCCATGTTAACCCATTTTCACCCTTCATTACAAAATATTTGAATCTCTTATTTTTCACAGTAGTCGACATCGGTCTTATCCAACTGGCATAGATTATTTGATACCGGAATTGGTTAACCCAACCGACGTCAGTCTCTGTGCTGTGATTTTCCAATTAGAATAGTGATACAATCACTCATTTTAGACTAATTTTTTTCCCCATTAATTGTGTGTTTTCTGTATCATTAGCGAAGCCAAAAATACCTATTTTTATCATCAATCACATGGTTTTGACTCATAAACAAGATAATGCTCTCGTGTTTCACACTATTTGCTAGCTACTCCCACCTAGCCCATTTCCCCCTTTAACCTCATCACCCATGGACTGTAATTAGGAACTTTCCATACCCACTCGTGATGATGAGTTCATAAGAATCCTTAATTACAACCTCATTTCTTTGCACTACTATCTCACGCATTCATCTACACACGATTCATTAGGAAAGATTAGATATGACATGCCTATGTCCATTCCTCCTACCCTTGCACCCATTATGCATTTACTACTACTAGCTTATCCTTACCCTCTTCCACCTTACCAATTGTGGTTTCATAGCTTGACCCTACATCATCGATATTGGCTGCACCAATGGAATTTTCCATGCCTTTGATGTCTATGGCTCCTATGATGTCAACCATGCCTATATCAACCACCTTGAGTGTAGGTCTATCTGCATCCGCCACCTCTCATATACTTATTGCATCTCAGCCACCAATGGTGACAAAAATCCATACTCCCTTCAAAAACATTATCCTCTCCATCCCACAGTCTCTTCCTATGATTTCTATGAGATTCTTTACATCCACTCCACCTACCTACACTTATCACCAATAGCCCCCTATTTAATATATCACTTATTTAGGATACTTTCCATCTACATATATTCCGACCTACATTCCTTCCTCACAATTTTGGTACTCAACACTACCACATACTAGGATGCTGCCCATGTAATACCCTCCTCATCTACCCCCTTATATTGTAGGGGATGCCCAGTCATAAAAACCTAGCAATGGTCTTATCAAAATGATGACGGACAAGAAGTAAAAAATAGAATCATGTCTTTGGCTCACATAACACTCTAAATTACGATGAGATCTGTAATGAGCCTATTCACTTTTTTGTACAAATTCCTCCATACCCTATGCATTGGGAATTTCCTAAAATAAATTGATGTAATAGAAGAAAATACCCACAACAAAACTTGATATCTTTTAAACATATGTGTTATCTAATCTCTCATGATGACACGTTACTCCTACGAACATTTCCAATGTCGTTGACAAGACATGCTTTGGATTGGTATAGTTATCCACTTAGGCATTCCATCTTTTCATTCAATCAAGTAGCTCAAGATATTCTAGACCAATTTTCTATCAACATTGACAAAAAGGTTACCATGAAGACTTATATGCGACATGTCAGTACGAAGACAAATATATCTCAAATTTTTTCGCTCGTTGGCAGAGCCTGATCAACCAAATCACATTCTAACTACCTCAAACCAAGTTGATATATTTCTTGACTAGATATTATGCTAGCCACATCTCACTGACTCTCCAAGTTCAAACCTTCCACACATTTGACGAGGAGTTTACCATGACCAAAAAAATTGAAATTTCTTCCATTTAAGAGAAGAAGATACAATTGCATAACAAGAACATTACGTTTAAATCAAATGATATCTCTTATTTTTCCAAACCAAAAAATAAATACTCTAAAGAAAAAGGATATATCAATGCAATAGTTTTGAAAGCTGACCCATCTCACCCATCCAACCAATCAAAGCCTTCTTCCAATCTTTCTCCTATTCAGGATTTCCAGTTCAAGTGAGAACAACAAAAATATACTCCCATTGGAGAAAATTACTCTTTAGTTTCAAAAAAAATTCTAAAACCCAGAGAAGTCACTCTTCCACCCATTAACCTACATACTATATTTGACCCCTCTCATCCTATTCCTGTATGGTACAAATAAAATGATTACTGCAAATACCATCACGTTAGAGGTCATAGTGATTGTAATTGTATGTAATGCCTCTAACATGAATTGCGTCTATGGTGACTTATGTTAAAGAAGGTTTAAACATTGACAGGTGATTTTTTCTTTAGAAAATGTACTCTTATGAATTATGAAATCATGTTTACAATAGGTAATATGTTATCTATGAAAATATGTACATTACTGGCATCTTTTTCTTAATTTTTAAAGAAGCAACACATCTATGTTTTTACAGAATAATTTATTGTTTGGGATTGAGAAATTGAGTTTCAGTTTTCATAATTTATAAGATTCAGAACAGTAACAGCTTGGACCAAATTCATTGATCCAAGGTATGCTTATAAATTTTCAATCATGGTTGTCATGATGTCCAATTTAGATAGACGGAATACTTCTGGACCTTGAATGTGCAAAGGCCATGAATGATCCCCTCCTTAGGATCTCTACTTCAAATTGGAACAGGGTTAACAATCTGAGTTCCTCTTTTCTATTTAAGGTATGATGTAAATTTTGAGTAAGGATCTTGTGACTTATTTACACCATGTTCCTTAAATTTGGAACCTTATCCTAAACGAATAACCTAACCTAAGTTACTAAGTTTATTGTTATTATAGGTGATTAATGGACCTAAGACTAAATGACTTACTTATGGACCTATGTTGGTTCCTAAATTAATGTTGAACCTAACTTAAGGGAATGGCTAACCTAAAGGGGCCTATGGAATGACATGGGAAGGGGTAAGTGGGAGGCAACGAATCCTAGGAAATTAATGGTGATTTATTAAGCCCTTATCTCTTTTAACAACCAAATTTGGCAAGGGCATTAGGGAAACATTAGAGGAGTGAGTAGGCATCTTTGCCAAATTTTTGGATGCATGCTATTTTTTGAAATTAGTCTTTGCCAAAATTGGAGGTGGCGGTGGTGGAAATATAGGGAGGAGTAACAGTCCTACTATGCATTTAATATTTTTGAAATTGGTGAAACCACCTAGGAAGAAGATAGAGGGTTTGGTTTTGTTGATTCATTCAGTTTTGGAACTTGAGCTCTACATGTGGTTTTTTTGTTCTTCAAACCTCCAGTTTGATTCTTCATATGCAAGCTAGCTTATGCATGAGTTTTTCTACCTTGCATGGCGTAGAGAGAAGGAGTTGGCACTGATAATCTATAAGGAGGATTTAGAGGAAGTTTTGTGTGTTGTTTGCATTTCGAAATAAGGATTGAAGCTCTGAGTTTGAAATTTCTGATGAATCAGAGAAGGCTGAAGCACTATCAAGACATGATAGGTTCTATCCATTAAGTTTTTATGTTTTTCCTTAAATGCTCATAAAAACAACTCTGCTCTTAGGGAATAATATAGCATTTGTTTTGTTGATGAAATTATTTTGCTTCTGGATTCTTGTGTTGTTTTAATGGTATAATTTATCGACCTTGTTTGGATTATGGAAAGTGTGTTCTGGGGTTTTTCAGTTTTCATGTTTGGAAAGATGGGTTTTTCTTTAAATATTCCTACATGGGCTTGAAAAGAAATCGTAGAAAATCTATAGGGAATTATAGTGAAATTATTTGAACCTGTTGATTATTTGGTTTTCTTAAATATGGGAAATCTAGTTCTAATGGATTTTGTGGCATCACCGTCAGTATACTTTGGTTAGGAAACTGTTGGAATGCTCTGGTTGTTGCATTATGATCTTGCATAACTCCTCTGAGAAGATAGATATGATGGTTTTTTCTTTAATGTTTCCTTTTTAGTTATTGAAAGAATACATTAAAATGATAAGCATGTATTGAATCTTATCATTGTCTGTGATTATGTGGGTATGGTTATTGACGTGTATGTTACTTGTTCTAGACTTTCTAAACCTAGTTGTTGTTACAGAAGGATAAAATTATTGTGGGTTTTTCTTCGATAATCGAATACACATCTGTTAGGACCTGCATGAATTCTTTTGGTTATTATTTAAAGATCTACAAAATACATTTTGTGTTCACCTCTTGTGTTAACCTCTTGTTTTGAATATTTGTTTGTATGGAAGTCTTGATTTTTTGGGAAGTAAGTAGGAGGTTATAATTTACTATGTTTCTACTCTTCTGGGTTTTTAGGTAACCAATGAATTTGAGGCACTTGGTGCTAAGAGGGGAAAACTCTCTAGTGTAATGATTCATTGTAACTTGTTTATTGTTGTTACTCCAAACTTTTTAATTTCTCTATCGACCATGATATGATATTGTTTGTATTGGCATGTTTCTTAGAACCCTTGGGTCAATAAACTCGGTTTTAGGTCTTTTAGAACTAAGGAAAGGGTTTTCTTCATGAAAATGGAATGCTAGCTCATGTCTTGGTTATATCGTATTGTGTACTCCTTTTCCTTTAAGGATTTGAGTTATAAGAAGTATGTTTTAGACTTATCCCTATGGTCATCTCTTTATTTCCTCTCCAAGTCTTTTGAGGAATGAATTACTTGTTATCTTAATGGGAGTTGAGGTTATCTAATCTATCTCCTTGAATGATGAAAGGTAATGGCATGATGTTGCTATTTGTTTCTTTCCCTTTCTCCTAGATTTTGGGTGTTCATATAATTTGAACCCTTGGTAAACCTTTGTTTGGTTTTTGTGTTTGAGTCGTTAAGTAAATTGACCCTTGTCATTATAGGTTCTTGGTTACTTAATGTTCTCTTTTAATCATTCGAAGAGTTGTGAAGTTCACAAAATTTCTCTCTCCTTCTTTTAATCTTCTTTCAGCTTATGAAACTTGGTTAAGTTGTTTCCCCTTCGCTGGTATGTTACGTTTATACAACTTCTTGATTGTTTGATAAGACTGAATGCAGAATGTTCTCAGGGAAGTATAACTAGTTTGAAAATATTTGGATGGATTATTGAGTTTGGGTTGAAAATATTTTGATGGATTATTGAGTTTGGTCTAAATTATAAAATTAACAATTCTACTCACTTAAAGTAATGATAGCGATGGTGCATTTTTGGGGATTTGAGTGTTAACTCATTTTTATTGTTGAAAGGAACCTTACTTTTGATGAGGTTTGAAGTAGCTTGTTTTTTTATTTTAAATTGAAATTGGTTCCCAATTCTGAGCTTGAATGTTAGGATACTATAATAAGAGACACATTAAATGTTAGGATGATTTGGATTATCTTAACTTAATTCTTATGTTTTTTAGAACTAATTGATGGAATCTCAGAATTTAGGATGAATGTAGGTTAATGAAATAATTGGATGGAAAGTAATGTTTATAAAAGTTCCACTATTGATTTATGCCTAAAAGATAGATAAGTAGTTACCTTCTTCAGAGAAATAGGTTTGACTTAGTGAGGAACTTAAAATGAAATATAAGAAGTAATAATGTGGATTGGATGAATGTTTTTTTTCTCTTAACTTACTATTTATATTATTTTGATAAAGGAAAATAGGAAGGATAAAGTTGTTTTCAATTCATGAACTAACCTTGTTTGATTTTAAGCATATCCATTTCTCTCTTTTAATTTGAATTATGATCTCCTTTTTGGTTGAGTCTTTTCGTTTTTGCTTTCTAGACTGTTTCATAATAGCAAGGTTATTTTTATGAAACAGTTAGCTAAAAGTTCATTGTTTTAATGATTTAGTGCTTATCATGCTCAGTTCAATGAACTGCCCTATGATAGTAATTTTGTAGATGGACTACAAAAAATATTAAAGGAGAAAGGATTTTAATAAATTACATTTGTTTTATTTTGGATACTAAATCTTTAATTTGAAAAAACAGAGGCTTCATTGCTAAGATGTATTTAATGAAAACAAAATTGTAGTGAGAATAGAATAGGTGATGTTGTTTAGACATTATGTGCCATCTGTGGTGCTATTTGGTAAATTTTAATGTATGAATTGTTTGGACTTAGCAAATGTATCAATCTTACCTAATGAATTAAAGATGGTTGAATTCAGTTAATACTTGTAGAAATACCTTCTTGGCATGAATTGGGTTGAAATGATAAGTATTACTCTAATTAAGGAGGGTAACTTACATACTTAAATATTATGTAATAGCTGGGATAGGAGTCTGATTTTTTGGTTGGATAAGTTTCTCTAGAAGAGATGTAAATTCTATAGTTAATAATCTCATGACACTCTATCATTACAAAAGGGTTGTAATTAATTTACATGGATGTATGTGTTTCAGCCTTGTTTATAATTCTACTTATGTAATTTGAATCTATTAGGGACATATGAATTCTATTTTTCCTTATTGTGCATTCACCCATGAAACAAAAAAAGGGTAAAATCCCTTGAGGGTATACATTAAGATTCAATTATTAACTTACTTAGATGTAAATAAACAAAAAGGTGAATGGGTGCAAAATGTACATCTTTATGTATATTTTATTAATCTAAAAATGGAAATTAATTAGCTCAATCACCTTTATTTCTAAAAATAGACTTAATGTCCCTTTTGGTTGTAACTAGTATCGTAAAAATGGTAAACTAATGCAAGAAAATAAATTGGTTGGGAAGCATATTTTATCTTCTTACCTACCTCAGATATAGTTATAACGTGTAACCTGATAGGTTAAAGAACTTGCTTGCATAATTAGGGATGCCGACATTAAATTTAATGAAGAATTTAACATAACATCAACTTCAATTAATTTATTGTTAGTGCAAATTCACAGCACCCCCAAAATGACCTTCAGATCTGCCGCAGAAAAATAGTCAATTTGGTGTGAATGCACAACATTTAGTTTTCCCTAATTGTGGGACCTTACAAATTGGGAAAAATCTCTAGAGTGAGGTTGATTCCTACTCCTCTGTTCAGCTATATGCATGTAATTTTTTACAGAGGTTCTGATTTAAAATCCTACTCTAAATATACCAAGGAGACATAGTTGAGATAAAAACATAGAAATGGAAACAAAACTAAGAAAAATAGAAATGTGATACACCAAAGGAGTGTTGAACTCCTTGCTTTACAAATTAGACACAGATCATGAAGATTCATGAAAAAAACATGCACAAATTACCAGAATGCAATAAAGGATCAAAAGATAATGATAAATGCATGAGACGACTGAAAATTGATCACAAAACATACATTATCATTTCCAAGATTTGATACAATACATTGCAATATTAAAGAGGAAAAAAAAGAGTTACAATCTCCATAGGAGATCTAAAACTCCTTCAAATATGCTTACTAAGGAGAAAACAAGAGCTTGCAAGAGCAAGGACATCCAACCCTTTACAAATGAGAAAAATCTGGCTTTTAATCGATGAAAAATAGAACATATGAGATAGAAACACGGGAAACCCATTTTTGTATCCACCAACCAAAAACATCCATTAAAATGGCAAGGGAACCTCTGCAAATCCACTTCCAAATGCATTCAAGCCATGCTGGAGAAAAATGGGTGTCATACTCCATTAATTTTGGTGGTTGGATGTCATTTCTACATTTTTCTCATGCCAAACACGTTTCCTCAATTTTCTCCCTTCAAACTCCACCAAAAATCAAAATTGAATAGTCCTTCGTCTGGAGAATTTCACCAGATTTCTAATGAGACCAAAATTGTGAAAAACTGAGCTCTGGTTTGAACGATATGCCCCTCTGAAGATTTAGGGAAAAACGGGTCAAAATTGGGGTCGGTGGGGTCAAACTTCAAAATTTTCCCTTTTGAAAAAATTCCCCTAAAATCTCTACACCTCTGCCTCTCCACATGACATGTGGTAGCTTCTTATTAGTGTGGAGGTGTGCTTCATTTTCTCCCTTCACAAGCTTGTGGCCTCAAATTTCACCTTTTTCCCTTTGTTTTTAAATTGGGAAATTTCCCAAAAATTATCCGCACCCCTCTCTCCCAGTGACATGTGGCACCTTCTTGTTTTCTCAGAGGTACAGCCCAAGGTTTTCCCTTCTCCTTTGTGGACTCGCGGGCTAGTTTTTACTTTGAGTTTTTAGCCAAAAAGGCTAAGTTCCGTAATTTTCCCCTGGCTCCGCAAGTGTGCTTCATCCCTTTGTCGAGCCGGTGGGCCAAATATTTCCTTTTCAACCTTTTGACCAAAATTCAAAACTAGAAATATCCCCAACACCCATCGCTCCACCAAAGACACATGGCATCATTTCATTGGCAGCAGACCTATCTAGGGAAAAATTTCCCTCCAAACTCTGTTGAGCCATAACTTACAAAATACGAGTTAGGAGGAATTCTTTACCTTTTTAGAAAGGGGAAGAAAAATCCTATCTGGTGAATCCATTTCAAGAATATTTTGAGTGCTTGAAATGTGTGAAAATTGAATTTGAGCACAAGGAAGGAAGAAATGAAGGAAAGTTAGCCAAGATAAGTAGGGGGCTTATTTTGGATAACACTTTTGGTGACTCAAAGGGGTCATTTGTCTTCTACATGAAGTGATCAGCTACCTTGAAGCATCCATTGGGTATGGAGTCATGAGTAGTATCTTGAAAACTGATCTAAACTTTGAAAAATTCCCTTTAAGCCTCTTGGAAACCATTGAAACTGAAACTGGTTATGACTAAAAGCCAAGACAATGCACTGTGCAAGAGTAAAAACCAGCACCACAAAAACTATGTACAAATTCTAAAATCATACATGCTCTAAGTGGAACATACAAAGTGTGCAAAATCACTTCTTCTGAAAGAAAACCTACCTACTTGACTCTAACCAAGAGAAAAGGTAAGCTAAACAAACCCTGTAACTAGTTGGGAGAAGTAGTTTCCTTTCTTCAAAATGGGTAACCATGCAATTGATTTGGAGATGATCATGGCTGTTAGGATGAGTGGAAAACTAAGAAGAATCTATTCTTCCACCCAAATCATCAAGGTATTAACAGGAAACAAATCAAATACCTATTTTAGTTGCTCTCCATTTGGATTGAAGAGGCACTGCAGTTGATCCTTGGTACTTTACCTATCATCCTCATGCTTAGAAGCAAACATGACTAGTTTTTTCTTCTCCCTTGGCTCTAATGAAGCCAAGTATCTGATTGGAAAAGGTATGGTCCTTTGAATGTGCCCATTTCTTTGAATTTTAACTCTAAAAATGGATTCTTCTTAGATGGATGATGTGGAAGAAGTGGTAAAAATATCTTTCTCTTTCTCTTCCTCTTCCAGTAAAGAACATGGAAGATTTAAATCTTCAAATCTTGGTTCCAATGAGCTATCACAAAACATAGGTTACTATTTTTCAATGTTCTCCTTTATGGTAGCAGTCTCTTGATATCGGAGAACGAATGGTGAAGAATAAAATGTTGTAATTTCAGCTAGCTTCTCATCCAAACATTCTTCTAAGTCTGATAAACAATCAAACTCTTTGTTGTCCCACTGCAACAAAGATTTTCACTATTGCATGGTGACCTCCAAATCTGAATTTTCTTCACCATTTGTAGCTTCATTTTCAAACGTGAAACTTGTCAATTCAAACTCATCCAAAAAAAATATTTTTGGAGAGATGAAGTGGGAGAGAAACATGAAATTTCTTGTGCCTATTGTTCACAATTTGGACCTATTTTATTCACCTCCATAATGTCTTCATTGATCAAATCAGCCCCTTCAAATGAAAGAAAAAATGTATCAATAATGCTTCCTTCTTCTATTGTTGCAATAACTGACTTGATCTCATCCATTTTCTCCTTAAAAATGGGATTTTGAGCTGGTCTTTTTTCCTCCATGAGGACTGATTTTTTAGTGTAAATTGGATCAACATTTTCTTTGGGAAAAGTGCAAACATGTACACCCAATTCATCACCAACAAATTTTTGTTAAAAAATTAACCTTTTCCACCACTTGTTCTCCAACTCCAACTTCCTCTTTTGGCTTCACCATCAAGGGGATTTTTGTAATCCTGAATTTGAGAGGCCAACTCTTCAGATTGTCTATCATTTCTTTTGTATTGGGATCCTCTTCTTGTTGTTCTCCTTGACTGGATTTGTGATGTTTATCTTCCCAACATGGAGTTGGGAATGCAAGAGGAGGGGTGGGTTATGAATCAACTGGTTTTGCAATTTTTTGTGGTGGTGGAGGAGGTAAAACCTCATGTTTCTTTGGAGGGAATGGCTATTTGGAAGGGAAAGAGTAGGGAAATTGAGGTGGGATGGGAGACTAGGAGATGGAGAAATGGAATAAATATTTGGGACAGTAGATGGGAAGCTTGAAACTTGACACTGTTGAAATGGTAAAGCTTGAGAGGGTGAAAAATAAAGACAAGGAGCTATTGAATGACTTACCCATTGACAAGGGTTGATTCAGACTTTACTCATATGCTTCTATCTCCTCAATCCACTTTGCAAGAAATGGCAGCGTTGCAATCATGAAGTCATATTTCTCTTATGGGCTATAATTCCTTGGAAATGGTCCCACCCATGGACAGGGTGCTCCACAACCAATTCCAAATGATTTGATTTTTGTTTGAGCCCCTGGATTGCACCATGCTTACCTCCATCTTTTGGATTTTCTGCAACAAATCAGCATCTTCTTCTTGAATTCCCTCACAATCTGCATATCCTTGTGCTTGACATGCTTCACAGCCAAAATTGATTTTGGCCTTGCTCATATGGATATGCATACTAATTTTGAATTTGATCAAAATGTTGATATGGAGGATTTGAGAAATGTGTTGGAGGTGGGAAACATTGTTGTTGTTGTAAATGTGAATTCCATGATGGAAATGGAAGTCATGATTGCACAAATTCATGGAATGAAATAATATGGAAGAGATGGAAATAAGAATGCATGAAAATTGATGGAAAACAGGTCTGAAACTCAGAGAATGAGTTATTGATCAGATGGAGTCACCAGATATGTTTACAATTGCCTCCAAAGGCTGAATTTTTCATGGGAACACATCAACCTGTAAAAAATGAAGTGAAAGACCTCTAAGGGTCCCACTAGGGCATGCCAAAACTATTAGTGAAAATTCACATCACCCCTAAAATTACCTTCAGATCTAATGCAGAAAAATGGTCAATTTGGTGTGAATGGACAACATTTTGTTTTCCTTAAGTGTGGGACCTTACAAATTCAGAAAACTCTCTAGATTGAGGTTTGTTCCTACTCCTATGTTCAGGTGTATGCATGGTTTGTTCCTACTCCTATGTTCAGGTGTATGCATGCAAATTTTTGTAGAGGTTTTGATTCAAAATCTTACTCTAAATCTACTAAGGAGATAGGGTTGCAGAGAAAAACATGGAAAATGGAAACAAAACTAAGCAAAACAGAAAGGTGATACACCAAAGGATTGTTAAACTCCTTGCTTTAAAAATTAGACACAGATTATGAATATTTAACACCAAAACATGCACAAATTACCATAATGCAATAAAGGATTAGAAGACAATGAATAAATGCATGAGAGGACTGAAAATCGATTACAAAACATACAATATCATTTCCAAGATTTGATATAATATGTTGCACTAGCAAAGAGGCAAAAGATGAGTTACAATATCCATGGGAGGTCTGAAACTCCTTCAGATCTGCTTGCTAAGGAGAAAATAATAGCTTGCAAGAGCAAGGATGTCCAAACCTTTACAAATGAGCCAAATTTGGCTTTGAATCGATGACAAATAGAACAGAGGAGAGAGAAATGTGGGACACCTAGTTTTACATCTACCAACCAACAACATCTATTTAAACGGTAAGGGCACCTCTGCAAATCGACTTCCTAATGCATTCAAGCCATGCTAGAGAAAAATGGGTGCCATACTGCATTAAATTTTGTGGTTGGATGTCATTTCTACATTTTTATCATGCCAAACATGTTTCCTAAATTTTCTCCCTCCAAACTCCATTGAAAATCAAAATTAAATAGTCCACCAGGTGGAGAATTTCACCAGCTTTCCAGTGACACCAAAATCGTGAAAAATTGAGCTCTGGCTCGAAATATATGCCCCTCTGAAGATTTAAGGGTGGAAAGGTGTTGATTAAGACTTATCAAGGTACAAATGGTGATGGGATAGGTGAAATGGCTCTAGTTGGTAGAAAAGCTGATAAATGGGTAGATTGTGGTAACAAGACAGAGAGAAATTAAACAAAAATAGTAAATGAAATGATTAAGATCAATCACACAAGCTTAAGAAGTAAGAATGATTTACTTATCTGATAAACTTTGTAGATCTTAGTTTGGAATGAATGGTTGATCATTCGGAGGAGAAGTGTATTTTTTCCAATGCATGTGTGCTCTGGCATGTCAATCTAGAGTTGTGGAAGTGATGATCAGTTGTTGGTTGTAGTGTGATGTAGTCTAGGAATCCTGATTTCTAGAGACTTGAATGCCAAAGATGTGTGTGAGAATGAGTTTGGTCCAACCAATGCAAACAGTTAGAAACTCATATTTAAGAGTAACCGATGGTGGTTGGGGAACCATCATTGGCTGAGGGAAAACTGATGTCAGTTAGGGAGAATTAGTCCAAGTTACCAAAAAATCCTAATCTTTACTATTTTTGGTGTGATCTTGATTGCTAATCTAGGTCTCAAGTGAGGTTTGGCACATAGATAAGTAGGAGTGTTGTTGGATAAGGAATAGGACATTAATTTTAGGGTTTGAAAGAGTCCTAGTTGGTTAAGATAAGTAGAGACTCAGTCTTAGTTAATCAATAGGCTAGGAATAAGTCCACAGTGAGGTGTATAGGTAATGTGGCTAAATGAGGTGTAAATTGATTTAATTAAAATAATTACACTAATTAATAATGTGAGCATGAATATTAATTCAATTATAAGTGATTAAAATAATACTGAGGTGTGAAAGGGGAGTATGGATAGGTATATGTGTTGCGTTGATTAATTGAAGGGGACCAAGGGGATTTTGACCCAAATTTTGTTTCTACACCTATAATAATAATTTTTTTAGGAGGAACCAACTCCCAAGTTTGATTTTGAATTAAGGAATTATATTCAACCTACATTGCATTGATCCGATTCTCATCTCAAGAAGCTTCTTCAAAACTTTGTGTCTCAAGTTCATAAAAGTCATTAATGCAAGGTTAGTATGATTGTTTCTGGTCATTTTCCTAAGGTCAATAGGATTAGAAATTTCTAACAAAAATTGAGCCCATTTTGGTTTCTTAGTTAGGGAGATATGGGATTTAGAAACATCCATATCATTAACATAAGAAATGTCATCAAGACCATCTATTATATTTTCATTATCAAAATCACAACCATTATTAGAATTATTGATAGAGTTAGGAACATCATTACCATTATCAAATGAACATAAACATTTTTCCAACACAACCACATTATAGTTTTCAGTTACTTCCCTTTTATAGGTTCGTAAATCCTTAGACCTACAGTGTTAATACCATATCCAATGAAAACACACGAAAGATAAGTCATATATAGTTTCTTTCTTTTCTTTTTAGAAATGTATAAGGAAACAAGACTACCAAAAAATTTTAAATGAGAGAGATCAAGTTTTTGATTTGACCATATTTCTAAGGGAGTCGAAAGGTGAAGAGATTTAGTACGAACCCTATTTAGAATGTAGACTACTATATTCATTGCTTTTTACCCATAGAAATTTGGGAAAGACTTGCAGAATGAAGCATAATGTGAGCCATAATCTAAAATAGTCCTATTATTTTATTCAACAACACTATTAGATTGAGGAGAATGGGGAGAAGTTAATTCCATTTTAATACCATAATCAATACAATTTTCTTTTCAAATTCCTTGTTAATGTATTCACCCCCATTATCTATTCTAAGTCTCTTAATTTTATAATTTGACTAGTTTTCAACAAATGCTTTAAATTTCTTAAATTTTCCCAATACATCAGATTTATTTTAAAGAAAATATGAAGAAATCATTCTGGTGAAATCATAAATAAAAGTTCGCCCCTCCATGGTTTCTACGCGGGCTTCATCTAAAAAAAGGGTTCGAGGAGGCACGAGCATTGCCAGAGGTTCGCCCCTCTCAGACATTCGAAATGAGGTCCCTATTAATGGCGGTGAGAAACCAGTGGTATCTGTGGGAGAGGTGGATGCAAAAATGTAGAGGAAAATAAAGCACCAATCTCATGGATTGGTATGGCTTCCAATACTAACCAAGACCCCCATATCAAAACAGGGGTGTTCACTCATGGGACAGGGAAAGATGGTTCAGTCAAAGATTCATTATCTCCTTTAAAACTCAATACTGGTAACTGCAGGTTGCAAGAGACTAAGAGTGGATCTGGCGATGGAGGAAGAGGTACAGGGGTAAGCCAGAACCAGGAAAAAACTAAACAACAACAATAGGTCCGGATCTTATGCTTCAGCGGTCTCCAAACAGAAGGAGAATGTCAGAAATGAGCTCTTAAAACCCTCCCAGGAGGTCCCGACGCTGAAAATCGAAGAGGATTTACTTCTAAAGGTTCTTAAGGAGGAGGAAAATCTCTCCCAACTGGGGCTCATATGCAGATTTCACAAATTTTGGCCTAAGCTTTCTCAGCTTCATGACTGGATAGCCCAGAGATGGAGAGAAAAAATACAAGGTAAGATTGAGCTTTATCCTTGTGCTAAAGCTTACTTCATTGCTGTCTTTGAAACCCCTGAAATAGGGATTTAATTTTTAGTCAACATTGGGTTTGGGGGGAACATGGGCTTATGTCCAAACCATGGTATCCATCTTTCGACCCATTAAAGGAGTCTTTTGATACCTACCCGATTTGGGTTCGTCTACCAGGACTCCCATTGCAGCTTTGGAACAGATCTTGTCTCATTGCTATAGGGGATACTTTAGGCTCATGTGTAGCAGTCGATGATAAGACCTCCATTCAAACCCCATACTACTTATGCTCGAATCCTGGTTGATCTTGATACCTCCAAATGTTTACCAACAGAAATCAATCTACAGATTGGAAGCCAGGCTCTGGGTACAGAGGATAGACTATGAGAGACTTGCCTTCAGATGTAGGTGTTGCTTCCAAACTGGTCATGTTACAGATGACTGTGAACACTCCAAACGTAAGACCAAAACAGCCTGGTGGAGGGATTCTCTACCTGAACATCTTACAATCGACTCAGATCCGGCTAAGGAATCGAGTGCCCCCCTGCAAGCTAACTCACCCATCATGGTTGATTCACAGACCAATACAGAGAAGCCTCCAGATTATTCTTTACAGGCTGCTGATTCAGTGATTAAAGATATTCTGACCTCCCATTTGGGTCACTCCCCCATCAAACCTATTGCAGTTTTTCCGACTGTAGTGGATGTGGGAAATCAGGAATGGACAGTGGTGGATCGGAAAATGAAGGGTAATGCCAAATCTAAATCCCCCACCATATCGGACAAGATTTAATTCTTGTCTTTTTGGGTGCTATTATTGCTACATTTTGGCATATGGCCTGCTACGCAGTTGCTAGGCAGCTGTGTTGTTGTTTTGTTGCTGTTTTTTTTTGGCTATTTTTGTTTGCAGTGGTGCTGGTGGGGTGTGGTGGGGGGGTCGTTTTGCTGGTTCCTTTCTTGACAGTTTTTGTTGGGACTCCTTTTGAATGATCGTCGGTATGTTTCTTTTCTCTCTTCTTTCTTTCTTCCCGTTAGGTGTTGCGGGCGCGGCGAGTACATTGTTAACCCCCCTCATTTTTTTGCCTGGACGCACTGTTGGCGTGTTTGCTTTTTTAATCGCTGTCCATCAGGATGTTTTATTTGCTGTTTTGTTGGCTGGGCTGGTTGTTTCTATTTGGCCTGACTGGGCTTTCTGCCAGTGGTCCTTATTGTTAATAGGTCAGGCGATGTTGATCTTTTTTTTGCGAGCTTATTCGCACCTATTCTCTGGATCCTGAGCCCTTGCTGTATGCGAGGGTATATGAGTCCCCTTGTCAAAAAACCTATTTTGCCAGACTAAAAAAAAAATATTACTCTGCATATCTAAAATCATTAGAAGAATAAATTCTTTGAAATATGTATAATTGAAGGATATTTAAAAATCATGTGGTAATCTATGGGGTTAATTAATTCCAAAATATCCCGGAACTCCGAATAACATCTTTACTTCTTTACTTCCCAATAATCAGGCATTTTCCTTTCTCCTCGCACTGAAATCAAATGTATGAGTGTATTGTTATTATAGATGATTAATGTTAATGATTGATTCAATAATAACCCAGGCATGCAAAAAATTGAACTGGGCTCCCCATGAAATTTTATAGAATAAATAATCTGAAGATTGTATACTAAATTAAAATAACTTGCTTAAACTACATCCCTATTAATAAAAAACAATAAATTCATTTGTCATTGAGAAGTTAAAGATATGAAAACATTACTAGCATTATTAATAATTGACACTAGTAAAACAACATAAGATAAAAAAATAGTTATATCATACGATAAAACAACTAATAGTTAATGTAATATATTACTTCAGATGGACTTACTATTGTTCTGCTACAATACTACAACACATGTATATAGAAATGAGATAAATATTTGGCTTACAATGAAACTAACCTCAAAATTTTCCTATTGTAATATTATTCATCTCATTTTTTAGGCTAATGATCTTAATAATCATTTTAACATGCATTCTAAACAGTGCTAAGGATTCTTCCAAACATGAGCATTAGCCATTATCACCACACCCACAGACCGCCCTACACAGATGAGTACACTATCATAACTATACTACCCCACCACACCCTCTTTGACAAGCCCAATAGAAATTACAATGAAGAGGGCACGAATGATAGGCCTAAACAATCTCTCTCACAGTGGAAAACAAATTCACCAGAGAGAAGAACGCGCGCGCTAGCCTCCCATTATCTATCACATGAAAAACTCATGTAGAAAGAAAATTGACCGGCAGTGGGTGAGCCGGCATAGCAGAGGCCTCACATGCTCCCCTAGACTGAAGTGAAAACAATTAGATTGTGAAGTTAGGCAACATCAAAAAATATTATAGGGATAATGAGAGGATCACCATACTTCCTCAATGTGCAAAATATATTATCTTATACAAATACATTAAATTTTAGAGAATACATTTGATAGTAAATTTATGTTGTATTATTCTATAATAAAAAAATTATAGTGTAGAAAGGGACAAAAAATTCACCAAGTGAACATGAAGCTAAATGGTTGAGAGGTCCTTGTAACTGTCTCATAAAAACTCTTGGTCAACATTTTTAAACAATTACTTTGCATATAGTTTTTTAGTAACCTACGAGAGATTTGGGTGTGTTTTTAAACTACCTCCTAGAATGTGGGATAGTATCACTCAGATATATGTATTGTTGGAAATTGATAAATGGTGTTACATTGATTATTTTCTTATTGTGAAACAATAGTTCTAATGAAACATATCCTACAATAGCACATTTTATTGAACAAATATTTACTCTGACCATAAATCACTCACACTTAAAATTTATACATCCTAAATTCTAAACTTTCTTTTACAACGTAAGCACTTTTACTTGTTCACTACCTTTGTTAACTTCTTGTAGAGCTTCTGGATTCCTTGGTTGTCTTTGCACTTGTAATTTAGAAATAGGATCTTATATAGATCTTTTGTAATTTGAAAATCAAGCGTTTGAGTTATTTGTGGTTTGCTCCTTCTTGGAATTTTTTTTATTAACTGAAACAATGATCCCAATCAGCTAGCCCTTCATAAAATTATTATTACAACATACCATAAGGATTTTCTTATTGTCAAAAGAGTAATCATATGATTGCTCGATAATTCATATTCAATTTTCACTTAAAGATGGAATGCAAGGAAAGTTTTAGATTTTCTATGATCAATTCGTAGCATATCTAAGACAAAAATAACAACCCAAACCTTTGTTACTATACCAAGGAATAGTATAAGGCATCGAAAGAAAGTTTGTATTTATTAAACACGATTGCTTCATTTAGAGGGTTGGGAGTAGTTCTCATGCATGAATATCAGTTCTGTTGATTTTGATCCTAGTCATGTAAGATCAAGCTATGAGCTTAACTATCCTACTCATGACTAGGATTTTAATTCACCATTAGTTCACGTTCTAATGGGTTAGCAACATTTCCTTTTAGTAGGCCTTTCATTTTGAGGACCGATCATTTCAGCTTCAGAATATCCTTCTCACAGCCAAACTCAACACTCGTCAACAATGTTGGATGGAGTTTATTAGTGAGTATGACATGATGTTAATATATCAAAAGGAAAAAGGAATGTCATTGTTAGATGCCTTGAGTAGATGACGAAATGGTGCATGAATCTTCAATCTTCCAGGAGACAAATTTATGAGGGGCTAAGGAAATGTTTGAGTCATAGAGTTGTTTGAGAGGGCAGGTAACATGATTTATTGTAGAGGTAGACAGTCTAATTTGGTTAAGAGGAACATTTATGTGGTCTAAGATAGGTGATCTTCGCAGCTCCTTATTTTTGATAATAGCATAAGCTGCATGATATCTATCCTTCAAGGGATCAATCTTATTTTGTAATAATTTTTATTTTATATGAAAACGTCTTCAAGAAAGTAGCCTATTTTTGGATAATATAGTTTGATATGAACATTCAAACTTGTACCTTTTGATGATTAAAGTGGAGGATAGCCAACGTTGACCAATGGGGAGGGAAGAAGATGTACAGCGACACATATGGACCATTATCATGGTTATAGTAGGTATACACAAAAATTGAGATGGATGTAAATGATTACGGGATTCCAACATAAGAGAAGGAACTGTCCATAAGGGAATATGTTAATAAGCAGGATCCGCTGGGGCCCAATTCCAATGTCAATATAGGATAATGACTGTTTAGACACATAATTCCAACTACATTATGATGGAAATATGGAAAAGGTTAGTGATGGGCTTGAGACATTGATTGTGACAGGATCACATTGGTAAGTGCAATTAACAATAAAAAGGACGGGCACAAATACAAGCATTGAGAGGTCCATTTTGGTTTAATTATGGAGGGAGGATAAGCGATAGGTCCCAAAATCTATAATTAGGCTGATATTGGTCGAAT
Source organism: Taxus chinensis (assembly GCA_019776745.2). Classification (NCBI taxonomy): domain Eukaryota; kingdom Viridiplantae; phylum Streptophyta; class Pinopsida; order Cupressales; family Taxaceae; genus Taxus; species Taxus chinensis. The sequence continues at coordinate 631,094 of JAHRHJ020000455.1, forward strand.
CCATTTTGGGAGAAACTTTCAATATTGGCTCCCTTGAGAGTAGTACATTCTATGTTCTTTCAAAAAAAGTCAGTGATGTTGAGTCATGTCTTTAAGATGTTTTGTGTATAGGTACGTTTGATGCACTCTTGATAGAGGTGATGATGTTGGAGAGCGATTATTAAGAGGAAGGGACATAATTTCACCTTTTTACTATGATAGGGGTGAACAGTCCTATGAAACCTGGTTCGAGAGATTGTGGTAGACCGAGATAGCAGGATAAGAAAGAGAAGTTAGACGAAAGGGACAGACATATGGGTGTCAATCCATTTCCACGGGCGGTGGGTGATTGAGATGGAGAAGTAATAGATGATTAATGGGTTTATAGGAGATCTAATAAAGAATAAATGAGAGAGTCAGTGGGGTTCTTTAAAACAAACCCAAACTTCCAGTGAGGGCTTGACAAGGATTGTCGATGATATATCATGCAGGGCTTGATCATAAGTCCCCATCCCAAATGGACGTCGCTTCCATGCCATAAGATGGAATGGTAGGGTTAAGTGAAGGAGTCCTAGCTTCAGCAGGATAGATTGAGCATTGGTCTATACCGCCTTGGTGTGGAGGGTTGACTTGTCCCGCTGTATTTAGAGGGAAGGAAAGAATTGACGTGACCACCAGTAGCTAATATTGTTCTTGACGATCGTAGTAGGCGATGCGAAGGAAAGAGATTGACATTCCAAACCATACATTAGCGGCTTGTTAGAACAGTGTAGTATGAGTTTTAGGCTAATTAGCACAGAAGAAGTTGATTGGGAACTGGTGTCCATTGTGGGGAGAGGGCATGTGTGGAGCGACGGGGGCAAGTAAATTTTCAGGAGTAAAGAGGCAGTACACAGTGAAGGACAATGCATCACGATGTCAAGACGATTCATCATTAGGAAGATAGATGAAGGAATAAAATGAGTTGTAGATGCTTTCGAAAGATGAATGTATAGTTTAGTACATGAGCAGGTCATGTTTTGGTTGATAGATCGTGCTGTTCGTATTCTTTGAGTGCGAGGGTGGCTAGATAGTAGGGATTGTAGGATATTTCCTCTTATGTCCAGTACTTGAGACAACGTGAAGCATTGGATGAGGGCACACATACGAATCGGACATTCATCTAGGAGGGAATCTAAAGAAGGATCGTCTTGCGTAGCTAGAAACCTCCCCTCAAGACTGTAAAAGACCATCGCGAGAACGCGAACTAGGAAGAGCGATTTTTTCATCGCCGTAGGGGATGGGAAGATAACTGTTCCTAAAGTAGGAACATTAATATCATGAAGAAGGAAGAACCACAAGTGATGAGCGACATGAGTGGGGAAGTTTAAGTTAATTTGAAGGTAGGGGATGAGATGAGTTGATGCTGACACCATTCTAGATCATAGATCATCACATAAAGGTCCTAATGATGCAGAAGATTGATGAAAGAGGAAGATCGTGATCTTTAGTTAGGATATAATTATAAATTTCATAATCGTCGAAGGAAGATGGCAATGTAAATCTTATGAGAGCCTCTAAACAAGGGCCACAAAATGTTGAGGTCACTCATCTCCCAGCCATATAAATATTTTAGCCCTACTGTGCTCTAGAACTGGGCACATATAATCTTGCTGGAGGCTTCTATGTACCCCATAGCAGGAGTCACATAATCCTCACCTATCTTCCCTTTCTATTATTTCTTTCCCTTGGGAACATGGGTGCCGGAATATGGAGTGGGTCCTTCACCTTCTTGTGTGGTGTCGGGTACGCTAGATGGCTCGCTCATTTTATCTTCTTCTTCCTTTACCCCCTCATTATTTTTCATTTTCTCTTCACGAGGCTCTTCTATATCCCCAGGTTACACCAGGGTTCTTGGCACACTCTCACCAGACTCATACTCCTCTTCATCCTTGAGCTTGAGCTTCCTTCTTCTCTTCTTCTTAGGTGCTTCCTTCCAAGGGGAGAGCCAAGGTGACCTTTCCAAAGGTTGTAATGGTGATGTACCTTGAGTTCTAGTTATTATGAACACCCTTTTGAATTAGTTATCCTCATTGACTGGTTCTATGTCCAAGTCTGGTACGTCTGTTTCCAATTCTTCCTCCTCTTCTTGCTGTTGTGGAGGAGTAACCTCGTGCTCAATTTCCTTTGTGTTTGTGGGCTGCCTTTGGAACCTACGCACTAAACCACCAATATCCTCCTGTAATTATTATTATTATTCTTCCTCTAAGGGTGAAGTAGGATTCTCAACCGCCAAACTCCCAACTATATGCTTCCCCCTTAGGTGGGCCTGGTAGCATGAATTCATTCTCCACATCCTTACCATTTTCAAGCCTAGCCTTAAGCTGAATGCAAATTAGCATAGCCCCACTGCCACCAATGGCAAAGCTCACTGGCCTCATGGTTAAATCATATGAGATGAACCTTTCAATGTAAGAAAACCTACCCTAATAAGTGTAAGTCTTTCTCAAGGTATGGTAGTCACAGTCTACCTTATCTGCATTGTATAACAACCAGAGCACTTCTACAAACTTGTGAACTGTGTCCTTGAAGAACCATGCTATGAAGGCGTATGGTATTTTTCACTAGGGACTTCATGTCCCATCCTTCATCAAAAATCGCATGATGTAAAAGTGTTGGTACACTGCAAACAATACCAACTTTCCTACCACTGAGGATAGCTCTTTAGGAATTTTCCATTCCTCTTCAAATGCCACGTGAAGTCAGTCGTACCACATCTCTTCCCTTTTCTTGAATGGGCCACTCATAGATCCTTCACATAAATATTTCTCAAACCTTTATGTGATATAATTCTTCTCTACAGGATACTCCTAAATCTTATTCTTTGGCCCATCGAGCACTCCAATTTCCACAAATATAAGAGCTAATAAAATAACACCAAATCTTATCTTCTCACCTTTGCACACCTCCTCAATTATTGTATCAACTATGTATCCTACCAAATTTTACATCTCTCTGTGTGACATCTTCTTAACAATGTGAGGCCACATGGTGTTCACTTATAACCATATCCTGTGGTCATTTAGGTTTTTAAGCAGGTGCGTGGTCTCTTGTACAATAAGATACTTCCTTAGTTTGTATATGTCCATGCCACGCAAACCCTTTGAATAACCCAGATCTTTGTTGGTGGCTATAACGGCTGCCTTATCAGTTAAATCAATGCTAACATCTGTGCCTGTATTCTTTAACCCTTCCAAGCTAGTGATTAAGGGCACTATGATCCTCATCTGCCACCCAGAAAAATAAAAGAAGTCCTCATGGACTCTGATCATGAGCCATTGGTATATTTTTTTGGGTTTTCTAAAATAAGGGAGTTCATACAACTGCAATACCCCTACCTTCTTTAGAAACTTATCTCCAGTATCATCGTAGATGGGCATATCAGTCAATTGTTCATTTCTTGGTCTTCCTATTCAACAACATGTCTAACTCCTGCTTGTTATCAATTGTGCGATGATTCTAGTCACTTAATTTATCTCCGATGGACATGAGGAATCCCAATCACGTCCCTTGATTACCTCTTATAGATATTGCATCTTAGAAAACTTGATTTCGAGGGCATCCTCTATCTTCAACCTTGGTCTCTACCTTCTTCTTCCCCTTTGTTCCTGCTCCAGGTGCTCTTCTTGGTGCCATATTAAGAAAAGGGTGCACCTTTTTACTTTTTTTGAGCTATGCGATCCAAAATCCCATGCCCTAGCTTGAAAATGCATGCCCTAGCTTCTTCTCAAACCCTGGCACTTTATTTCTCCTTTCTGCATGCCTTTGCTTCACTCAAACCCTTCTCCAATGGGAATGCAAGCCAATTTCGTGCACACTTCTGTTATCCTATCTTGGTTTCCTAGCTCTATGCACTTCAACGTGAATTTCATAAATAGCTTGCTCTAATCACAAAGGTAAAAATCAACCCGCATCCCAATCTTTATATAGATTTTCAAAAATAAATGCATTTATAGCTCCTTCACCTACCACTGATCCTCACATTAACTCACCATTTACTACCTTTTCTACGTGATACATCTGTACGTGCTAGAGTCATAACCTTCAAGCATGCCTCTCTACCTCTTGGCTACAAACCTCCTTTTGCGTGCTTCTATGTGTCAAAGTACTTTATCCAATGTGCCTTCCTTTAAGTAGTTTCCACTGCCACAACTTACCTCGCATTACATTGTGTGTCCATTTTTCCACCTACGGTCTTCATTAGGAGCAGGTTTTCTTTCTAGCCACACCTTTCCAAAAAATGATACCATCTGCACAAGTATTTCCTTATGCATACCCTTACTTTAGATGAAAACCACCCCACACTAAGGGTATGTGCAGTCCTCTATGCATGAAAACACTTTAGATTATAATTAGCTTCTGGTGACGTGCAAGCTTATTACACAAAACAAAGAACGAAATTGACAAAGCATAGCAACGAAGAAGGAAACACATATAAAGGAAAATACATTAAGGGAAATCTAATCTAGATGGAAATACTACCTTATTACAAACACCAAGAAGGATTATTTATAGTAGGGCTTCAGCCTACTCCCATTGAAGTAACTGGGAAACCGTGTTCCATCAAATGCCTCTAGCTAGCAAGCACTTGAGTCAAGTATATGAGTGATAACATACGGTCCCAACCAATGCACCTTAAGCTTGCCTGGGTGGCGCAGAAACTTCGAATCATAAAGAAGTACCATCTACCCAAATTCAAGCTTCTTGTCCCTGATGTGCCTGTCATGGGCCATGCCTTCTCCTTAGATTTTTCTTTCTTCTGACTCCATCGTGCTATGGCGTGCCTCTCATCCAGCTGCATCAAATTTTCAATTATTTCTTCCAACACTTGCTCATCAGCCAAACCTCCTACCCACGCAATACACAAAGAAGGTAACATGAACTCCATGGGAAGAGCTGCTTCTACACCAAACACCAACTGAAAGGGTGATGCCTTATTCAACCATTTTTAGGTTGATTTATATTCCTAAAGCACAACAGAAACTTTATCTTCCCAGTCTTTCCTTCCAACATCACAATTTTTTGTCAAATTTTTGCTCAATATCTTGTTGAAAGCCTCAGCAGTCCCATTTTCTTGAGGGTGATAGGGTGTTGTCTTATGGTGTGCAACCATAAATTCATCCAATAATATCCTGATGGTCTCATTAAGGAAATGAGTGCCCCTATCACTTGTCAAACTTAAAGGACATCCATACCTGGTAAGAATATTTTCCCACAAGAATCTTGCTGCTGTAGCCACTGTAAAATCCTTTGTAGGCACCGCTTCTACCCACCTTGTAAGATAATCCATATAAGTGATGATGTAGTGTGATCCAGTTCTACGCGTCGGCTAGGGAAATAGGACCCACAAAGTCAATTTCCCACTTCTCAAAAGGTTCTGTGCTAGAAATAGGCCTCAAAGGCATTTCATCTCTCTACCCAAGTTTTCCAAGGAACTGAACAGTGATCACATGCCTTACAATATTCTTTACAATCCTTGTACAAGGTCTCCCACCATAAACCAGCTAGTAGAATCTTGCGCACAATGGCGTCCCTGCATAGTGTCCACCTGTAATACGCCATGAACCTCCTCCATAATTTTTGTTTGCTCATGCTCCAGTACACACCGGCACAATACTTCATCTCGGCCTAGTTTGTATAAGTCACCACTAATCAACATGAAAGGTGTGGCATGAATTGCAAGTTGTTTCTTTTCTAAGGCCTTCATTCCTTTGGGCACCATACCTATGTGCATAAAAAGACAACAATATCCTCTAAAGTCAGAGGGTGCATGGTTTAACCTATAATTTTGTGCATCCGACATTGTATCTTCAATACTTTGCATGTCCTCTCTTGATTGAATCCTTGATAAATGATCTGGACCAGAATTACTTTTACCTGGCTTTACCACAACTGTAAAGTCAAACTCCTGGAATAATAGAACCCATCGACATATGTGCCCCTGTAAAACGGGATTGTTCACCAAGTATTTCAATGTCATGTGATCTGTATAGAAAATGAAAGGTGTTGCTAGCAAGTACTGTCTAAACTTATGCAGTGCGTAGATCATTGAAAAATCCTCGCTCTCTGTACTTATATAATTATGTTTTGTAGGAGTCAACTTTCTGCTAGCAAATAAAATAGGATGATCTACAATACCTTCTCTAGGATGAGCTATAACTATACCAACGGCCATGCCAGAGGCATCCACATGTACATGAAAAGGTATATTCCATGAAGGAAAACACAGGTTAGGCATCATAGTAAGCCTTTCCTTCAGTGCTTCGAATGCGCGTTGTTGTGGTTCTCCCCAATAAACTTACCTTTACCTTTTAATAACTCCTCCGGGGGCATGAAAATATTAGCATATCCTTTGATAAATTTTCTGTAATACCCTATGTGGCCCAAGAATCCACACACCTCACTCTGACTAGTAGGCTCCTCCAAGCCTAAGATGACTGCAACCTTAGCTGGATCTACTAACAAACCCTCCTTGCAGATGATATGTCCCGAACAGCCCTATCTGACAGAGTTCCAAAGGGTGTAGCAAATACACACTTCTTGATATTTAAAGAGATGCTTAACTATCTACACCTCTCAAACATTAACCTCAAATTGTCACAATGATCCTTGACAAGCCCATACACGGTCCAATCATCCAAGTAAACCTGTAAGAATTTGTGAATAAAATCCTGGAATGCTTGAACAACAATGTGTGAAAATACTGCAGGCACATTCTTCAATCCAAAGGGCATCACCATGTATGCAAAACTTCCCCATTCAGTGGTGAAATTTTTCTTCTCTTGATCTTCTTTAGCAATCCTTACTTGATGATACCTAGAAAATCCATCTGTAAAGGAGTAAATCTCATGCCTGCAATGCCTTCCAATATTTCCTCGGTGAAATTGTGTAGGGAAAGGATCAATCAAACATGTAGCATTCATCTCACTGTAGTCCACACAAATATGGATTCTTCCATCTTTATTTATATTGATTACCATAGGGCTAACCCACTCTGATTCCTCTATGGGCTCAATGATGCCAGATTTCAATATCTTGTCAATTTCTTCTTTAACTTTTACGCGTAGGTTAGGGTTCATCCTATAAGGTCTCTTCCTAATCGGGTGCACCTTCCTTTAACTTAATTTTCATCTCACCCAAAGATTCATGCACCCCTTTCAACTCATGGTAGCCTCTAGGAATAAATCCTAGAAATCACGTAGTAACTCAATTATCTTAGCCACTTCAGAATTAGACTAATAATTTCCAATGATGGCCTCCTTAGGTTCAATCATTCCATTCCAATGTTCACTTTCTTTGTCTTCATAGGTTCATGGTAGGAGTGCACGCCTTCTCATCCACACTGTCTAAGACCTCACGCATACCCTCTAAATGATCTATGTGTAAATTTTCCACTTCTTCATCATCCATCATGTAGACCATCTTTCCTTTCTCCTTCTCTAGGAAAACACACTCAAGTAGTTCTACATCTATCTCTTCTACTTCCTCTAAATATGCTTCTAGGTCTGAATCACCAAGTAACTTCTGAATGAGTTCTTTAGCTTTTGCACTATCTCCCATAGTCAAGCACTTCATAACCTGTAATGCCTCATTCACCAGAGGTTTAGTGGAAAGAAGTATTCAAAACTCTGGATTATACCTATAGTCAAGTCTTGCCAATTTCTAGTATCTTTATTCAACTCCGCATAAACATACCATGCACACGCGTAGCCTTACAAGGTGAAATAAATCTTGTGTACCCATAGCAAAGCTGGTAAAGCCTCCTATCCCTCTATCCAAAGTCTCTCACACTACTGAATGTGGTGCTGAATATGATTATTACCATGATATTCATAGATTTGCGTAGGTGCATTACTTCTGAGAAACCTTATTGATAGGGAAATTCTCACTTCTCTCCATTAAATGAGATTATCCCTATGAACCATCCACCAAGCACAATACTGTCCCACACAAGGTATAGACTAACATGTTCCTTCTGTCCACCTGATCCTTCCACTGTACTTCCATGGCTCACAGGAATACCTCAGGGTTTCCTTCACCAGTGTACCAAGGTACAGGGTTGTTGCCTAACCACCTAACATAGTGCGGCCTGCTTATGCATGTGTAGTTATTGCTTCTTACCTCGCATGCCCAACCATCTCATAAGTTCCATGTGCCCAATTGTCACAGGAAATACTTGTAGTATCACTGATGGAATGTGCATCATCCCACTAGAGAATTCCTTCCTTAGATGGCTCAAGCACTTCTAGATCTTGAATGGTGCGCACATAAATTATGTTCAGATCTTCTTCACTTAAATCAACATAAGGTGCATATTTTCCATCTGTCAAAGGGATAATAACTTGTTCCTCCTTGTTCTCAAAACTGATATATCCCTTATTGAAATGTAGATCAACATTATTTGCATAACACCAAGAGTGCCCAAGTAGGTATGGGAAGCTTTCCACTTCTGCAAGTGCTAAGACTTCAAAGTCCTTGGTGAACTTGGCTCCATGTATAGTAATTGATGCATCCTTCAAGACTCCAATTGGTGTGGCCTTAGTCCAATTTTCCATAAACAGTACATTAGAAGATGGCTGCAATGGAGGTCTACCCATCTAAACCCATGCATCTAAAGTAAGCACATTCACTTTTGTGCCTGTGTCAATCAAAATATTACTCAAAATCCATCCATCCACAACAACATTCAGAGTGATCTCCTTATCATAATCCAAGCTATGAGGAGGGAGATTAGCATGCAAAATATGTCATCCATTCTCAATACCAACGCGCAGAGTGTTTCCCTTTAACCAACTCCCTAGTAATGAAATAATGTTCTCCTGATGTAACATCTTGCATACTTCTTTCAGATCATCAACATCTGACTGGAGAGTTCCAGCTTCCTTCTTCTGTTCCAACTTTGAGCAGTTCCTTTAAACATTGTATCTCACCCTGCAGATTTCTGAGTACCTCCATGGTTTCTTAATAAACCTCCTTCTAATGTGTAGGGTCTGGATAATTTACATGTAAAACCTCCTCCTTAGTAATGGTAGGCTTCTGTTGCAATGTTTCTCTGGTGCGCACAACCTCAAGCATGTGTAGTAATCTTCACAGGTACTATCTCAGGATCTGGTGCTAACTTTGGCATCCATTGGTTTTCCACGACACACTGTATTCTAACCATCCCTATGCCCTTAATCTCCTGTTTGTGCTTCTTTCTCAAATGTTCATATAAATCCGGGCACTCTTCATAGTTATGATTTTTTTCGTAAAAAGAACAAGTAATGTTTTGAGGACACACATTCCTATAATGGTTAGGGGATCCACATGTATAACATGTCCCACAAGGAAACTCACCTCATCCACCACCACGGCCTCGGCCTCTGAATCCACCATGGTATCCTCGACCTCTACCATGGCCTCCCTCAAAGTGCCCTTCATTATGATCATAGTGCCCTTGAGTATGATCATGATCATGTTGCTCACTTTTATCCTTAGAGTTATTCACAACTCCAGTCTGTCATACACCAATATCAATGGCATCATGGATCTGATCAATCAACCTACAATCTTCAGTATTGTGAGTTGTGGACCAAAATTTTATAGTAGCAGGACACATTCTTCCTTATCGCATGTTGCAACAATGGAAAGTAGCTTGCATCATGGTCTAAATGACATATCTCACAATCCAACAATAAGGAGCACACTGATCTGTGAGGACAACTATCCTTAGTATGCCCCTCTACTTCACAATTTGTGCACCAAATTCCATTGCGCGTCTCATGTGCTGAATTGGCTGATAATTTCTCCAACTATTTTTCCATTGCTGAAATCTGAGCTTCCAAGAATGGGCTCACTCCAATGTCTATGCTTCCGACTGCCTCAACGCATAAATCTACTTCAAGCGCTTCACGTGGATCTGTATAAGTCTTATGTGAGAGTTCCCTCCTAAAAGGCATGATCAAGCCTCCGAAAAACCACTGTGCATGCTGACTTGCATGGATATCATAAGAAAGTTTAGACAGAAGTGTTTTGAAATGAGCATCATATTCCTGAACACTCTCAGTAGTGCCCTGCTTGATATCCTTGAGTGCGCTTATACTTTTCTGCTCAAACTCAGGGATATAAAATTCTTTGATGAAAGCATCTCATAATGCCTGTATAATCCACACACATCTGATCATGGTCAAACTTCTTATACCAGTTGTACGTGTGTCCCTGCAACATAGTTACAAATTGACTTGTCTTGTGCTTTGAAGCTGTAATTCCTTTCACATGCCACAGTATCTCACACATATGCACATGCTCAACAACATCTTCTATTCCCTATATTCTGGGAGATGAAGTTACATCTCCATGCAAATATTCTGGGGCTGGTGAGGACCATGCCCACCAGATCCAGAACCTCCTGTGTTACCTCTGCCTCTAGATCCACTAAATCCACCAGATCCTGAGCCACATATGCCTCCTGATCCTCCACCTGTAATAGGGATTGAACCAGGGGATGCACTACCTTGTTTCCCAACAGTGGTGCTAAACTGAACTCCCACAGTCTGTAAAGTTACACTACTCCCAGATGCGAGTCCAAAGTTTTACGTGCTTGTGTTCTGTGCCAATGACACGCCTAAAAAGGTACCTCCAACTGGACCTCCAAATAATATGGAAGATGTATGCCTATCCATAAATGTACTTGTTGTTTGATTTACTCCTGAACCTGTTGATAAGTCAACTTTACCTCTTACTACTCTACTGCCCAAACTAGCTTGTTGACTATTGCTGTACTAGAAATTGGAAAACCAAGTGCAAGGGATAGGTCAGCAGGTAGGTTTAGATGCACACCCATAGCCCATGTCATCTCTGTTGGTACACTCTCATAAGAGGTCTGATGAGGGTTCCCTATCATGCTTGCCTAAATGGGGGAGTTACAGATGCTCTGGCTTCACATCCTCTATGTGAGCTCCAAATCCTTCACGATCCATCTCTCTCCTCAACGCCATCTATTCTACAACCTCATATTGCTTCTCTAAATCCCTCTCGCACATGCCTCATTGAACTTAATCTACCTTTCTTCTCTTTTCCTTTCTACCGCTAGGTCTGCCATCTTTCACCACACTTGCTCCTACCCCTGTGCATGGTGGGGTTTAGCTAGCCATCAGATTCTCTTCCAAATTCAGGGTTACCATCAAGATCTTGATCGCTAGTGGAATTCCATGTAGATATGATCCCCTGGGATAACGTAAAAATTGAAACTCAGCTACCTCTAGACAAGAGTAAGTGGAAATTGAGTACTCCAAAATATAGCTATTCAGAACACCATGGAACCAAGTATCCACAACATGTGTCCAAATCAGATCAACATCATAGAGGGCCTGAAATTATTCTTACGTCTAGGAAAGTGTGCAAAACATCCAATTCCTTTTAGATGCATAAGCAACCAACCACTCGTATAGTTCTATGGGAAAGATAGAAAAGAAGCTCTCATATAAGCAGTCATACAGATTCTGCTCAACCCACATGCGTGCGTTAAACTCAGATCCAGTGCTGAACCTCCAAGCATATTCTTCTTCCAGATCTACTATCCACTCCTCAACACTTGCTAAGGTCAACCAGTACGTCTTCATCATGCAACATCCTGAAAAATAGCTGAGAAAGAGGTCTTGATAATAGAACCAATGATGTAGCCTAGAATTCACTATAAATAAGCCAAGGTGCGCTAACACATCACTCAACCTGAGCTGAGTGCTCACCCAAAGCACGCAAAGGCACCATGTCCCTCTTTAGAGTTTGCTTATACAGAATGTTAGCATGATGATGCATATATGTATATTCAGATTCATAACAGAGTAGTAAACAATCCACAGTGCATAAACCAGATCTAGATCTAGATATATGAAAGTTAAACTAAACAATGACTATAATAATTTTTACCATGCAAGAACCAGATTCAGTCATGTCCAACACCATTATCCAGCCAATATGATCCATTGTATTAAATATTGTAAAACACAAAGCTTCATACATTACAAAAGTATCTCCATGAGTCATGCACGTAACAAAATCAACAACATAACTCTACAATAATTAGTTCACACACACCTTGTAAATCAATATATATATATATATAAACTATATAAATCAATACATATATATATAGGGGTGGGGACTTTCCCTTCACCACCCATGCACTTTCTCAAAATAGACTACATGCTAATAATAGCCATGCGCCTTTACAAAAGATTCAAAACATGCAAGTGCTCTAATAATAGACTTCCTATAGTTAACTCTGAGTATAAATCCTATTATTAGACTAAACCTATGCATGGTGCTAAACTGATGCTTGTTCCTAAAATACCATTGCATAGATTGTAAGTCTTCATGTGTTTGTGTGCCCAAAACGGTAACTCCAAAGATATCTTAGACTCACAAGATGACTAAGTTCTGAATTCAAAGTGTTCTCTTTATGTGTCTTCACTTTATAGCAATATTCCATCTACTCAATAGTAAGGAAGTGATCCCCATATCCTAGTTCCTACCTTACGATTAAAAATAAATCATCATATTCCCATCACAATGTGGATTTGATAAAAATGTTTTCGAACACTCATTTGATGCCTTAGGATGTTTCCATATCCTACAGAAGAAGGAGAATGTGATCACAGTGCTTCAAGTAAATAATTTCCTCATTAACAAAGGCTTCATATTCATTTGATTGGTCAATCGTTTGCTCTTCTTCCTTCCTCCCTTCTTCTCTCCACATTCTAATTCTTCATTATGAGTGCACTTTTTCACTATTTTGTTTTATTCACTTAAATGACCTTCAACATAACATTGAAAGAGTCCTTTTTTATCAATAAAAAAAGACTCACTTTCATTTCCTAGGAATATGGAAGGTCACATGTGATGAGGAAAAGTGAAAATTCATGTGGGGGGAGATGAAGATACATGTTGTAATGCTATAAATTGTAATGGCTTATCCATTTCAGAGGGATTAGAAGTTGTTGATTGCTGTATGTTGTTGATATTTGTATCACTACTACATAAATAAATAAAATCTACATTTCCTCTTATGTCTTTGTCTATTTTCCTCTATCCTCTCTACTCTTCAACTTTTCAAGCATGGTGATCTTGTATAACCAAGAAAAACCTTTGTGTTCTTAATTAATGAATATGCAGAACTTTTTGTCTCTATTTTGTTAGTCTTGCTGATTGCTTACATTGTTACATTCTTCTAATTGAATGTGGACCTACTCTAGCTACCTTTGGTGAGAATTTGATAGTTCCTACTCACAACACTAACCCTCTCTCCTTATTTCTCCTACTCCTATTTACCTCCCATCACAACAAATTTCTCCCTCGTACACTATACTTTTTTTCCCACATGTTTAGTGGAGTATTCATATGGGATCCCTGACCTAATGGCCACAAACAATTTTTAGTTAGTTTACATTCAATAATGGGAGTTTCCTCATACTCAAGAAGGAGGGGCTTAGCCTCATGACCATTTTTGAAAACCAATAATCTACACTGTAAAAAATTATTTCACTAAAAAAATTTAGTGAATTCGCTAGGGAATATCTTCCCTTTGTGCACATTTAAAAGATCTCTAAAAATCCCAAAAAAACACATATTCAACAATCCATAAAACTGAAAAAACTGAATAATACCAGAAACACAATCTGAACATTCGAAGAGCCTTGTTTTTTTAGATTAGGGTAAAATGAGAGGTCCCACAACCTATTTACAAAATGCCCATATGGCTATATATAGCTGTGAAAGTTACATAGATTATAACCTTATACAAAAGGCCCATATAGATAGATATTGTAGTGAAAATTACATATAGAATACCCATATTCATCCAAAAAAATGAGTAAAAACTAGTGTAAATAAGATAGTACAAAAATTCATACGATATTTTTCAGCTCATTCACAACATTCTTAGCAGCAATAGAAGCACTCTTCTCTTCCAGGGAGTTAGCCAAGGAAATCATTTTTACATAGCCCTTGTCAATAATGGATTTGATAATCTCTATGAAATCTTTCCAATTCATAAGTACAATGAAAGAACGCCAAAGGTTTTCCAAAATAGAAGTGACCAACTCAATTTTCTTGTCATCTTGGGGAATCATAGCCATCAATGTAGTTTCCTCCATTTCCATGTCGACATTCATTTCAGCAGTAACAGTTATCTCTGTCGGGGCCTAAATTGCCTCTATCTCCACACTCTCTAAATATGAGGAATCCAAGTTAAGGGAAGCCAAGACTAGAAGAGCATCAGAAAGAAACTGTTCAATGCTAGAAGCTGGGTGGTGCTCAGTAGGGGAAAGAGGGGAGCATGGGAGTCCATGGACGGGCCGGGAGAGAGTGGGGAGGAAAAACCACCAACCGAAGGACTAGGACCAACCAAGGAACTGACAATGGCCACCTATGAGTTAGAATTAGAGAAGATTTATTTGTTATGCCTACTATTTCCTGGGGTATAGTATGTTGATGGACATGAAGTAGGGGATGTGAGCGAGGAGCAATTTAGAGTGCAGTGGAGCTTACCTATTTTAGGATGAAAGTGAAGTGATTTGTCCATGGAGGCAACAAATTGGAAAAATAGGTAGAGAAGGAACTGGTGTAAAAGAGGACCTTCCCCTTCACGGGAAATTCTTATGGAAAACTCAAGAGATTGGAATAGGAAAGCAGAGAGTTTTTTTTTCTTATCGTGATGAAGGTGCGAGAGGAGAAAAAAGTGAGGACCATACACCATCTTATAACACCTGTTAATGGTGAAGTATATCATAATCACATCTGCAACTCTATCCTAAGGAGGATACAGAGATTCCCATTCATATCTCAAAAGATATTTGGTAGGTTGTTCTCCTGGGTCAAGAAAATCCACCATTTCCACCTTCAAGGACTGCTTAAAATAAACCGCTCCCGACACAGGAAGTCCAATCGCTATAGTAATGACATTAGTCAAAATTGTAAATTGTGTGTTGCCCACCTGAACATCACCCCTCTTCCACAAAGCTAAGACACAATAGGGAACTTGAGCTGAGTAGCTCGAGATCCTTTCCATGAAGGTGGTAATACCATTATCCTTGAGGATATCCCACACCTTCTCATCCTCACGATATTCAACACATGAAAAAGGTTCAATATGCTTTAGTTGGCCTCCTATGGTGATGACCAGATAAAAAAGATGAAATGGAATCCGGGTCACCAAATTTATAATTGGTAATTGTTCTACCCATATAGATATTCACATGAATTCTCCTACAAGCGTAATGATTATAAGATATAAAAGCATATCTTTCCCAAAAATCCACTTTAAAACCAACTCGACTGTCACAAGTACCATATGCTTTCAAATTTCCAATCATAATAATGATGCTATTAAGGCAACTGCCATCAAAACTATGGGGTTCATTAGGACTATCCCTACTGACTCCAGATGTAGCAAAAAGTATCAACAAGAGGTTAATTCTTAAATGAGTAGTCATTATGTAGAATTATGAGAAGTTCACTTGGGAAAGCCCCAAACCAAAATTTTTTTGGTCTTCCTATTAGACTCCTATATTAGCCAAGTAGTCAGCCACCATGTTTCCTTGTAAATATGTTGATACTGGATTTCCTGTAATGTGGACTGGAGAATGTGGATGTCTTCAATGATATTTTTGATTTTCCATCGGCTAGAATTGTCGGAGTTTAACATTTCAATAAGGTTCAGAGAGTCACTTTCAATAAGAATTCACTCATGCCCAATTTAAATGGCAAGCTCCAAACCTCTAAGAATAGCCAAAGATTTTACACAGTGATTAGAGCCTTTTCCCAGGTTGACCATAGTGGCAGTTGGAGGAAAATTGTCATGGTCCTGAAGAATGGCACCCCTCAGGATTTATCTGGATTTCCTTTGGCTGCACCATTAGTGTTGAATTTTAGCCATCTAGGAGGGGTAGGAGTCAAAATTACATCAGCTCTTTCCAACACCAAGGGTTTAGATTTAATTTGTATTGCCAGGTGCTGACACCAATTCTTAGTTCTATAGAAATTAAATTTTTACTGATACTTTTTCTAGATACAACTATTGAGGTTCTCTTAGAAGAGGATGGAAATGATTTTGGCCACATGAATTGGATTCATGGATTGCTCTTTGAATATATGTTTGTTTCGGTCCTTCTAAATAGCCCAAAGGTTGTGCAGGAGGAAAATTTTCTAGGAAAGGGAGAGGATCTGATGCGAGAAGGGGGAAATCCATTTATTAAAAGTATTAGGTAGAGATGTAGGAAAGACCCATGACACCCTAAAATGGTTTAAGATCATATTCCAAATAGTTTAGACAAAGGAGAAATGGCTAAGAAGGTGAGAAGAGGACTTTAGATAACCATATTAGAGGACACACCTAGAAGGGAGAGAGAAGCCTTTCGTTTTGAGGTTTTCACCAGATAAGAAGACATTATTAAATGATAACTAGGCATTAAAACCAATTTTGGGTATGATTTCAGAAGGCTAGATGTGATGGAGAGGAGGACCACATGGGGTGCGAGGCTTTGAATCATAGGCCGCCTTAATTGTGAATATTCCCAAGGGAGATCGAGGCAAAATATGTTCATCCTATGGTAAAGATAAGGGGATGTATTGAAAAGAAAAACATTTGTAAGGCTAGTAATTCACTGACTCTAGATGCTACTATTTTCAAGCCAATCAGGAATTAGCCAGCCGGGTTTAGAGTTGGAGATGGGATAGTATCAACTTAATATCTTACCACAGTGAATGATTAGAGATATTTTGATCAGATCCTAGAAGGGGTATTGAATCATGGGATTTTATCCAATCCACCAATCTGACCAAAAGTCAATTTGATGGCTATTTCCTAGACACCATTTAATACTAACATGCAACAGGGGGAGAGAAATCACCATCGAATTCCATATGGCCAAACCTTTTAGGAGGGAAGAGTGTAAGAAGTTTCCAGATTACGTAAGATATTTAGACCGTAAGAGATGAACTCAAGAGGTTGGGTTCTCAAATGAAAATTCCCAGGTAATCTTAGCAAGTAAAGCCTCATTCATATCAGAAATTCTTCTGAGTCCCAGACCACCAAGACGGGTCGGCTGACAGACAACATTCCAAGTAACCAAGTGTATTATTTTCCTGTCCTCAGAACTAGACCAGAGAAATATTTTTGAATTTTATCAATAGATTTAATCACAAATGATGGCATTTTGAGCAGTGACATAAAATAAATAGGTAGACTTTACAACGTAGCTTTGATGAATTAGAGCTTACCCGCCTAGCTTAGGAGAGCCCCTTTCCAACTAGCCAATTTCTTCTTGTAGCGTTCAATGAAAAGATTCAAAAGGATAATAATTTGTCTACCTTTAAAGAGGGGTATACCCAGATATGAGGAAGGAAGGTACACAATATTACAGCCAAATATGTCAGCTATCTTCCATTTTCTACTGGGTGGGGTGTTTAGAAAGGCAATACCACTTTTGGAGAAGTTTATCTCATGTTGGGAGGTAGCTTGATAACATTCCAAGATTTCCTTAAGGGCCCTAGCCTCTACCATTAAAGATACACTTAGGAGAAGGGTGTAATTTGCAAATTGGATGTGAGTAGTAGCAGGAGATTGGGTGGTGATTTTAATGCCAAAAATTACAGAAACTTGTCTAACATCTTCTAGAGCTCTGCTCAGAGTGTTATAAATTAAGATAAATAGAAAAGGTGAGAGAGGGTCACCTTATGTAATTCCCCTACTGTTCTTGAAGAATTCAGTTGGGATATCATTAGTGTGGATCAAGAAATAAGGAGAAGAAATGTATGTCAATATCTGGCTGCACCATTTGTTGCTAAATCCAAAGCATTTTAGAACTCTTAGAAGAAAATTCTAGATGACACTATTAAAATCCTTGTACATATATAACTTAAGAATCATCCTTGTTGTATTATCATGCTGAGATGAGTGAATCACATCATGAACCGTGATAATACTCATTATATAAGATGGCTACTTATGAAGCTATTTTTCTGTTCAGAAATAAGTGTGTTCATCAGCTATTGTAGTCTTGTTTCCATCATCTTCATGACAATCTTGCAGGTAGTGTTGCAAAGGTTGATCGGTCTGAAATTGTTGACAAAATTAGATCCAAGGGATTTTGGAGACAACATAATGAATGTAGAATTCCATTCTTTTAATAGAGAGTTAATTTTATGAAATTTATTTACAACATTAAAGAGGTTATTCTTGATAATCTCTAAGTATTGTAAAGGTAGCATATGGGAAAGGAATGGCTTACATCAATGACCAAAGAAAGGTGTTGCACATGCACTTCAAGAGCACTGTGCCAACTGAAAAAATCCTAGCCATGGACTCATTTGATGAAGAAGGTGCATACCCATGGATCAGGAAAATTCTATCTTGGGCATTTGAGTCCCACATGGATGAACTTGAGTTTGAGGTAAGCCAAGGGGAATTAATGAGGGTACCAGAGATGAAAGGAATAAACCCCTTGGTGAATGCTCAAAAATTGTTAGATGAGAAAGTATGTAATGCTCTCAATAAGGTTTCAGTTGAAGTTGAGGCCATACTTTTTGGAAGGAATGATAGAGTGAGATTCCTAGAGGTGGAATTGAAGAAGGAGGAGGAGCTTCTCGAGAGAAGCAAGGAATTGAAGCAAGAAGAGCTGATCAACACTCAGCTAAGGTGAAAAATGAAAGAGGAGAAGGCAAGGGTGCATGAAGTGTATAAGAAGATAGAAATGATTACATATGATATAGTCTTAAAGCATCCCGATATAGCGTTGCCCAAGAAAAAATATGAATCAACCTTATAGTGCATGGAGGATTTGAATCACATCATCACAATGGAAAGGTGACCACTCACCTTGGAGTCTGCAGAAGAGGTACTGGAGTGCCAAGAAAAAGAAGATAAAATAAAGGTTGTGGAGATTGTTTCTCGATATACCAAACTCCTTGCTAATGTAAAGGCTGATGTGCAAGTTGCTGAAGCTGCTTATGACAATTACGTTAATAGAGATAGAGTAGCAAGCATCTTGGTTGCTACACATGAAACTTAACTTAAGGAGTTTTAGTTGAATAATACGAGGAATAGAGCAAAGTGAGATACAATCCTAGCCAAGGTGGAGAAGAAATTAGAAGCTATTGAGACCTTGAGGGGCTCGATCAAAAAATGGTTGAAGGAGTTATACCCCAGATCACGTGCATAATGGATGCACTCAAGGACCTTGGAAACCAATTGGAGGGTATTTTTGATACAATAAGTGCCAAGGGGGAGGAGTTACATTTTGAGGAGGTGAGCACCATAGTAGGTAACCTTTGTCAGTAGGTAGATGCCTAGGAGAAGCTAGAGGTAGTTATAGGGAAGGATTTCCCTCTCCTCCAACAATAAACAATTCCTCCATTCTTTAATTCTTCCATTCCTCATTATTCATTCCTTAATTCTTTATTCTAACTTTTCAGAGTTCACCATTCTTTATTCATTAAAGAGAGATGTTCCCAAGGATAGAGAACAAGCTAAGTGTGGGTTATGTTTGGCCTCAAAATATTGGCTAAGTACAAGAAGGAACATGGGAATGTGAGACTTATATTGAAGAAGGGCAAGCGGGGTGAAGGCGCATAGGACAAGGTTCTATAAGGGTTTAGTGAAACCCATGGAATGCACACACAAGGCAAAGTAAAGGGTTTTGGGACTTAGCCATATTCGACATTCCTGGCAACACACAGAAAAGCATGACTTGACTGCGCATACAAAGTGGGATAAGGTACCATCCTGGAAACATAGTTTTCTAGAAAGGAATACCCCATGCAATAGAAGGATCCAGAAAGACATCATTGTAAAAAGTGGAGAGCTCAGGTCATAATAAGCATGCTCCTTTGGAGGACCACATGACCACTTGACAACTAATTTATTACCCCAGGAAGGCATGGAGGTGAACACAAAAGCTATATATAGAGATGCTCAGGTAGAAGAAAAGAGGAATATCAAGTGTGTGGGTGCTATGAAGAGAAGAGAGAGCATGATTGAAGAAGAAAATCCCTACAGAAATGGCAGTGGGTTTTTTGGGTCAAGGTTTTTGTTAGGAGAACTATGGAGAGATGATATATCTTGAGGGATGGGTTTGTGATCAGTTTTTGTAAAATGGAGAGCCTACTTTAGGTTTTTGATGCATGAGTCTGATATGCATTGATACATTAGCTTGTTATGGCCTTGATGAATGTAATATGGTTACCAAATTAAGATCAATATGGAATATATGGTTCTATTCTAATATGTATTATTCATGGGTGTAAACCCTCGTGCATATTCCTTATGTTATGGATAAAATCTGTTATTTATTTTATATTTCTCTTGTTATCTTAATGGATGCATTGATATAATAACTCATTCTAAGCTCTTTGCATAAACATATGGGTCTTTTACATTTTTGAATCTAAGTCTCTATCATAAGTAATTCATTCTCAAAAAACTCACATAAAGGGGAAATCAACACCCATGGGTGCCTTGAGTGAGTATTCAACGCCCACTGGGTGATAGGCCAGTGCGCATGGGATTAGAATGTGTTCAAATGGCATGAAAAATGACTACATCTTGGTTCCTTTTCCTTGACCTCTTTTCAAAGTTGTTGTGAAGAATGACTGCATATATCTCAGTTTTGTTGTTGTCAGAGATGGATACATCTACATTTTGGTTCCATTGATGTGTGATGACAGAGCGCTTGACCTTGGAAAGTGTCAAAGCATGGTTTAAGAGCACGGAGAATGAGTTTTCTAAGAGATTTAGTAATGGAGTAGAGTTTGATGCACACAGATGGGTATGAGCTATATGAAACTTTCTTTTGCTGCTTTCTAGTAGAGTTTTATGAATGGATTTCAGTGTATGCATCTAGATCAAGCTGGTACTATAGATCACGTGTATGGACCCAAGATGATTATCAGAGGATGAAAGATATAGAATTGAATTAGACGCATGCTGTTGATCACTGGTGGAAAAGAGTGTTGACTAACTATAACCTATAATATGCCATTTCTACGTATTCTTGTCTAAAGGTTGTTGAGTTTGAGTTTTTAAGGGATCATAGAGGATCATTTTTTCATGCTATTCCTATCACAATTTTTGGATCAAACTAATCCATTAGAAGAAATAGTTCATAGCTGAAAATTTAGATCTTTAGGTCCTGGAGGATTGACAAGTCAAACTGGGCTATGAATATCTTGATCAATACCTTGAGTTTAGAGGCATTTCCTATGGCCAACTAAGCTTCTCTGAGCATTGGGCTTGGAATCTAGGGTGGGGGAAGATGGCAGACATTACAGATGAAAAAGAAAGGGAAGAGAGACTAATCAAGTATGGTAAATCTCATGAAAGGGAGATGAAAAGACAATGTGAGGTTGTAGGTGTGATGGATCTATGGAGGCAGATGTGGCGGGAAGGAATTAAGGTTCACGTAGAGGATGTGGAACCTGAGTAGTCTGTGCTACCCCATCTTGGAAAGCACGGGAGAGAAGCCCCTTTAGCTTCTAATGAGAGTTCTTCACATGGAGAAAGGAGAGCCATTGATGTGCATCTGAACCCACCTGGCGACCAACCTCTGGCACTTATTCTTCCATATCAAGTGAGAAGTATTTCTAACCTAGTTGGTATCGGTGGAAGTAGATGATCTGCTCATAGGATATATAATTTCTCATTTGGAACATCTATGACCTCACAATCGATTCCTATGTTTGGAGGGATTTTTGGGAAAAGTGAAAGTATGTAAATTTTGGGTATCACGTTTGGTAGTGGCACGAGATACATGAATGGCAGTGGAGCAATATCACAAACCATTGACGTGTAATTTAGTGTGACGTTGGGGACACTAGGTGTAAACACTTCAGGCCCATTTCTGGCTACAGGAGGTGGATCTAGAGGCACATGACTAGGTGGATCTAGTGGATCTGGTGGTGGAGGAAACACCAAAGGGAACCAAGGTTTTGGATCATGAGGGCAAGGGCCTCAGCCACCTCCACAAGTATTTTTTGAGATGTCTTTGCACTTGCCAGACTATAGAGGTATTGAAGATGCTGTAGATCACGTACACAAGTGTGAGTTACTATAGCATGCAAATGGGAACACTACCCCAGAGTGAAAGGAAAGTTAGTTTGTAAAAACATTGTAGGGGTGCGCGCATAGCTGGTATTGAAAGTATGACCCACACCAGACAGTGGTGGATTACACCACATTGAAAAATTCCTTCCTAACAGAGTTCCATATTTCTGAGTTCGAGAAGAAGAGAATCAACACTCTAAAGGAGATCCCATAAGGAATTGTAGAGAGTATTTGGGAGTATGATGCACAGTTCAAAACTCTCTTGTCAAAACTATCTTATGAAACTCACCCTTATCAGCATGCTCAATGGTTTGTAGGAGGGTTAATAAGACTGTTTAGAAGAGAACTACCACACAAGACTTTCACAGACCCACGTGAGGATTTAGAGGCTATCCTACATGCTGAGGTTGTTGGGAGCATTGATACTAGTGTTAGCTCTTTCCTTAAGGCTCAAATTTCTGCAAAAGCCAAGCAGTTGGAGAATTTGTCTACAAATTCAATGCATGAGACTTGTAGTGGTCTCTAGTGCATAGATTGTGAAGTAAAGGGGCACAAAAAGGATAGTTGCCCTAAGAAATTGGTATGCGCCATGCAGTAGACTATGAAATTTTCCATGGGGATCATGATGCAAGTAGGTGTCTCTCTATTGTAGCACATGATCCGTAAGACTGTGTCTTGCTATTGATAAAATTTGTCACCTCTACAACCCATGACACTAAATATTGCAAGACTGATTGACCAAATTCATCATGAAATTGATCTGGGTGTGCTGCCAAACTAGCCTTGCAAGCAGTTCCATGGATGATGATTGCACTGCTATGAAGGGTGCACATGTAGATGGAGGATCACGTGGAAGAGGTTTTTGTGAAGGATTTTGTGGTCATGGAAACCATGGAGGAAGAAGTGAGTTCCTGCAAGGAACCTATTATAACTATGGGTCTACAAAGCATTATAAGCACGAGTGTCCTTGATCTATTGGCAATACTCATGGTGCGAGAATAAACATAAGTAGGAAGGAGTGCCCTGAGTTTTTTTTAGCACATGAGCTAGTAGCACCAGAAGGAAAAAGGCAATGGAATGGTGACCATCAAGAAGGATGATTCACAATGGATGCCAAGAGTGGTGTGTGGGTCAAGGATTAGAAACCTATGTTGGTAACAATGTAAGAAGAGGTTGCACATGCCAAGAGAAATAACTGAGACAAGGACCCTAGTTACAAGAGAAGAAGTGGTACATGGGAAGTATCCAAACCCCACTCATCAAGAAGGAGGTGTATCAAGAGACTATGAATGTAATTTGTAGTTTGCAAGGAGACATCCAGTGTTTAAAGGATTAGACAAGGAAATTAGAGCAAAGGAAAAATGCTGAGGCTCCACAGAAGGACCTGGATGAGATCAAGGAAGTATGCAGGATGCTAAGGAAAGAGAATATTATTCCCTTACGACGAGAATGCCTACCAGGAGAAGGTACCACATGCTGGAGGGGAGCATACGAAAGGTAGGTTTTTCATGTCAACCTTCCTCCTCATAGCCTTGACTATGATAAAGAAGATCACATTGAACGTTGTTGTAGATGGGTGACTTCTGAGTAATATCCTCATTGACATAGGAGCGGAGTTCAATGTTCTCACTCTAGCTGCTTGGAAAAAAATGGGAAGGCTCACATTACAGTCATATTTGAATGTGTTGTGTATGGAAAACAAGATAAAGGAAATTCCCATTGGAGTCTTGAACGATGCGGTTATCACTATTCAGGGGGGAAAATTCATTGGATACTTTGAATTCTTGGTGTTAGCCAAGATGGATAACTTTCCAGCATTGCTTGGGTGCTGCTGGTGTTACAAGAACAATGCTAACCTAAGGTTTAACAAGGGTTATATAAGTTTTGAGAACAAGGAGGAATGGGTTATTATCCCTTTGACGGATGGGAAATAAACACCCTATACTGAGCCCTTGGGAGAAGAAGTCCTAGACAAAATATATGTGTGCTCCATCAGAGACCCTGAGATAATTCACCCTACAGAGGGAGTTATCTAGTTTTAAGATGCTCAGTATATGAGTGATACAACTAGTGTGGCATGTGACAATTGGGAGCACGGGATTTACAAGTTAATTGGGCGATAGTTAAGAGGGTATGTAACAAGAGTAACAAAGGTGTGCTTAGTCAAGTGACTAGGAGGGAAGAAATTGTCAAGCTACTCTAGGGGAGATAACCTTGAAATTTTCTTGTGAGAGATGGAGTCCCAGTGGATAAATGAGGATGAAAGAAGAGGGATGCTCAGCTATAACCTACTCATGACCATAGCACGTTGGTGGGCTACACATTGGGAAAGTCTTCTAGAATGGTGTGAAGTGAGAGTCACATTTTCTATTATATTCTCCAGAAGCAACACGCCCACAGTCATATAAGACTACCATGGCAAGGAACCCTCCTCATCTCACATCCAAGCTTATGAGAAGGCCTGGATGGGAAGCGTAGAAGCTTTACCACCTTCGTTATGGTTACAAAAGTTGTATTCCACTTTGTAAGGTTGTGTGCGCGTATGGGTATATTCATTCAGAGACATGCCGTCAGACAGGAAATTGGCAGGAGTTAATGACTGATCTCATCCAAGATTTTGAGTATTGGAGTACAAGCCATCAATGGATAAGGCGTTGCACATTGTTAAACACCTTACAATGGGAGATAGTGAAATGACAGAAGATAAGTTACTAGAGTTTCTAGGTGAACCTGGTTTGGAGGTGTGTTTCTATGAAGAGGAATTAGAAGAGATACAACTTGAGCGCTTATGCATGGAGAAGGAGAAAGTAAAAATGGTCTATGTGATCGATGGTGAAGAAATGGAGAGCCTGGATGTTAACCATTTTTGTCCACTCAAAATTCCCTGCTCTGATAAAAGTAAAATTTCAAAATTTTGAGTTATGAGTGTTTTCTCTAAAGTGCCTAAGTCGTGAAAATTGAGAAAATCTGTGTTTTGGGTCATTTTGTATGTATTTCGGGCCTGTCGGACATTTTTGTCCCGCCTGTCCCAAGTACGAAAGTGCATTCTGTTCCCCGATCGGCCGAAATCCCCGAAGTTGTTCCATTTTCGGGCCCGTCGGAACTTTTTGTCCCAAGTGTCCCAAAACTTATTGTGCGAGATGTTCCAATTTCGGCCGAAACACCCGAACCGCGTACTTCGCACTTTCTTGTTCCAAATGTCCCAAATCAAAAAGTGCAAGTTGTTCCATTTTCACCCGAACCGGCCGAGCCGCGTACTCCGGAACTTTTTGTTCCAAATGTCCCAAGTTCAAACGGGCCTTTTGTTCCATTTTCGGCCGAAACACCCGAACCGCGTCCTTCGCGCGTTTTCGTCCCAAATGTCCCAAAATGCATTTGTGCGTCTTCTCCCTGTTTCGCCCGAATCGGCCGAGCCGCGTGTTTCGCGCATTCGCGTCTCACATGTCCCAAGCGTACCAAGTGTCATTCGTGCTTATTTTTCCCGCTCTACCCGAATATCATGCTTATTCAAATTGGTGGTTATGTATTAAATGCGCATTCATGGCTTTTCTCTCTCCTAAACGGCTATATAACGAGCATTTCCCCTTTGCATTTTTCACACTACTTCCATGCTATCTTTTGCTCGAACCCTTGCAATTTGCAAACCTGCGCGTGTTCCCCTCCCTCTGTAATTCCTTTCAGAGTCTGGTTTGCGGCTCTGTCCTCCTAGCTACTATCAATATGAAGATCAAATTTCAGGGACAGGAACAAATTTCTCCACTTGAGTCTGCCGTTCGCAATATTGGGGACAGCGAAGCTCGTCATCTTGATTTCAGTGATTTTTGGGCAAGAATGGCGGACGCAAACCCTACACCAATGGCGCAGATGATTCACGATAGTGGTTTGGCTTTTGCTGGAGGTTTCCCAATCTCAGTACAGTGTGCTGATACCGTGCTTTCATGCGGAGCTCACTTCGACCCCGTTTCGAGTGAATTGACTAATATACATGGGGAACTCATCGCTAAATTGGATGCTGCCGCCATTAGCACTGCTCTGAGAATTCCAGAGATGGATAATGCCATAGTCGTTTCCCGAGATCAAGCACAGACCCTGTTCGACCAAGACAGTGACAAATATAAGGCACGAGTGGCGAAGTCCTGGCTGAAGAACCCTAAGAAAGGAGCTTCTCGTCTGACCAAAACCCTCTTCCGAGCAGATTTCAATGAAGAGTTGTCAGACTTCATAATCTTGCTGGCTCGGGTTATGGGTTTGCCCTCTACCAACGAATTTCACTTCTGGATGTGCCCGCTCATCAGCATGGTGTGCGAAGGAACGCAAAACATAAATTGGGCGGAAATCATAAGCATGAATTTGACGGAGCAGCTGTCCAATGTGCAGCAAACGAAGAAGTTCTACATGACTTCGTATCTGATGTATACTCTGGCAGCATCAAGGCAGTGGTTCGGTTTTTCTTATATAGATGCACACAAAGATGATCCAGTATATGCTTACTGCCCGCAGTTCACCCTGGAGACCAGCAACCGTAATTTCAGAAGGGTCAATGATGCTTTCACCATGTACGTGGTTAGACTGCTCGAAGGTGATACTGCTAGAAGGTTTTCAGATGAAGCCATGAACCTGATATCGCAATATGGTGCTTATTTCATCCAATTCAGGAAATTTTCTTATATCAGGCTTGCTGGCTATGAGAGCACTCCTCTGCGGCTTCCCATGTTCTGCAATGATAAAATGGCCTTGATAGAAATATGCAGGCAACTAGACAAGTTGCACAGAACTTGCAGAGATAAGAAGATTTCTGGCTTGCACTTTCCCATCTCTCTGGGAAACTACACTTGCAAAACAGCCCTGGACGCACAGAATATAGAGAGAGCCCTTGTTCCTATCACTGTTCATTTCTTCAAGCCAAGAACCTGCTTTGACTTGAAGAAGTTTATTGAACAGAACATCAAGATAATCTACCATCATAGGGCAGATACAGAAGACTACTGGGCTGACTGTGCAGATGATTTTGAAGCCAGGAGAAGGCATTGTGGCAGGTTCTCCCTGCAATTGATCCAAGAACTCGGTCTATACCAAGTTCCTGAAGGTCTCCAGGATGACAATTCTGATCTATACTCGTATGAGTATGAAAATGTGATTAAGCACACTCCTTTGGAGGACCTGGATTGGAACAGGAAAGAGAGGGATGATCTGGCTGAGATCCTTGCTCCAGTCTTAGTCAGGACTAAGGTCTGGTTTGACAGGATGGTTCGAGAATTCAGGAGGCATTCAGGAGAATCCTCTTCTAAGGATGCTTCAACACCAAGAAGAGAAGCATCTATTCCAAGGTCAGAAACACCAGTGAAGACCCCTCCTGCCTCATCAATACAAGGACCTGCAGCTTCTACTCCTTCTTCATCCACTCAAGTGTACCAGAAGAAGCTCAAGGAGGTTAAGAAGGAGCATGTGGAAAGTGATCCTCAAATAAAGCAGGCAGAGTTGCCTATGGGACCAGAGAACATCATTGTTCTCAGTGAAAGTGAAGAAAGTGAAGTACCAACTCTTGTAAATGCTCCTGAAGATCCAGCTGATAAAGATAAAGAAATCCAGAGCACTGAGCTTTCAGGTGATGTTGACTCTTCTACCGCAATTGCCCCAATTGCCCCACTCACCTCTCAACTCGAATCAACAGCTGCGCAGACCTTGAGCGTCATGAGCTCTCTGTCTCTTGGTCCCCTTGCCCCTCCTGCTGATTCCTCTTCCTCTTTGCGTGGGTGCAACCTTTGGTTGACAATAGGAAGAGAAAATTTTCCTCTCGGAGCTCGGGACCAAATTTTGATGCTGTTGCAGCCTTGTTGGGCACCACTCCTTCTCGTGCCAAGAAAGCCAGAACTACTTCCAGAATAGTGTCTGATGCTCAAGGTCAGCAATTCCTGGAGATTGCCAAGCCTACAGTAGACAAATCAGAATCAGACTTGCTGGCATCTGACTTGGAGCTTTCAAGAATCCCAATGGGAGAGTCTACTCCTGAAGGTGAAATTCACAACCTCCAGGAAACAGTCACAAGAGTCATTGGAAGGGTAGAGAAAGGGCAACAAACTATTGAACAGTTGGAAGAACAAGCCCAAGTTCTCACAGGTTTCATCAAGTCTCTTTTGTCTAAGGACAAAGTTTTGGACCCTACCCCATTGACTACTCTCCCACCTCCTGTAATTCTAAGCCAAGATGAAGTGCAGAGTATCAAAGATATGCACAAGTATTCTGTCTATGGCAGAGCTATTGAAGCCATGGTGGATGACATGCTTGTTGCTGGATTAAACTTCATCGATGAAGCTTTCAAACTCCACGAAAAGGTGAGCAATGTACAACTGAAGCTCTCCTCCACTATCAATATCATGGATAAAGAGCTCAAACTCTGGAGCAGTTGCATTGTAGACCTCCGACTCATGGGACAAGCAGATGAGAACGTTCTGTTGGCGAGTAAAGTCTTTGATGATGCAAAGGATAATCTGTCGAAGTCCTGGGTCTACAGTGTGGAGTGGAAGATCAGAGTCCTGGAGGAGGCTTTGGGAGAACTGAAGAACAGTTGGCAGAAGGGTGAAGCTTTCAAGACACTGGTGGTCTCTGCTTTCAAAGATATACACTGTCATCTTCAGGATGAGACTTCTGGTACTTCCCTTTCCTTGCAAGAAATCAAAGCTCAATTCAGAGCTTTTGTCAAAGATAACCTATTCAAGGAAAGTTCCATCTCCAAGGAGAAAATGAAGGAGATTTGCTCTCTTCAATCTGCCATTGAAGAAGCAAACAAAGATTATCATACTCATGTCGAGTTTGATAATGAGATGGAGAAGTGTCTTGGATTTTGGACTCAGTCTACGACCAACACGTCAGTCCCTCGTGGCAGAGACATAGCTGAGGCGTTAAAGAAGTTCAGGCAGCGGATTCTGAAGTCAGTGGGTCCTTCTCAGTGACTGGCCACCCGTCTTCTTCTCCTTGTTCTTTTCTCTTCTTCCCTTTCTTTTTCCGTTTTCTTTGTAAGAAGTTAAGGCGTTACGATTGGCAGTCCTTAACTATTCTCGGTTAAAGAAGCGGTTACAAAGAATAACTGATTTGTAAGCTATATAATGGCCTTTCCACGCCATTCCAAAAGGAGGAAGAACTTGGCATATTTTCTGAAAGTGTAAATAGATCAGAAAGAAATCAATACAAAAGGGCTTTCCATTCATTGTCTATCTAATCTCTGTTATCTCTGTGTTTTCTTTTAATTTCGTGAAGATCATTTGTTTCTAGTTCGTTAGTCTCACTGATTGCATATTTTCAAATATTGCGAGTATAGTGATCTTGTATAACCAAGAAGGAACTTTGTGTCCTTGATTAATGAATCTGAAGAAGGTTATTTACAGAACTTTGTGTCTGGTAATCTCATCTTGTGCAAATGATCTTGCTATCTATAATTCTGCATGTTGCTCTTCTGCTCATCCTCGTATTCCCTTTCCTCAGTCCTTTTGTAACTGATGATCCTTGTGGAAAACACTTTCGTAATATCCAAGTTCAACCATAAAATCATGTTTTGTATATTTGTAAATAAGTTCGTTTCTGAATAAGGGAACCTCTCCCATTAAAGAGGAGGGACTTCTTGTCCCCTGACTGTTGCTCTTCTTAAAAGTCCTATTTGACGACCAACAATTTTTGGCAACTCTGCTGGGGAAAATCATATTCTAGTTCTGTAATTTTTTATCATCTTTTGATCTGGCGACTCCGCGTTTTACTCGAGGGAGAAGGACCCTTGGTATTGAAGACTCTCAGTTTCAGCTTTTGGAGTAGCAAGGTTTTCCTTTCCTTGCAACAAGAAATAGAAGAACCCGTTCGACGAGCACTCCACCTGTTCAAGAAAGAAGTCCTACGGGTGGTATTCCTTCAGAACCTGCTAGTCCCAATCTACGAGCTTTGATCCTCGCTGGTGTTAAAGTTCCTCTCCAAGCCGTTTTTCCAAGAATGGCGGCACCATTGCCATGGGGTCAGCGTGTCGGGCCCCTGGCCCTTACTCAGCCTTTGCATGAGTTACCCAGAGGTAACCGGAAGAACTTCCCAAAATTCAAAGGTGATGGCAAAGTACATCCTGATGAACATATTGCAGCCTTCATTAGTTGCATGTGGAGTTTTGGGAGTTGAACATGAAGACGTCTCCGTAAGACTGTTCGTGGAGACTTTACAAGAAAATGCTGCTGATTGGTTCTTTCACCTTCCGGCTGGTGCTATAACCGACTGGGACACCATGAGAACCCAGTTCGAGAATCGTTTCAAGCCGGCAGAAGATGTGCATGCTTTGCTTGCCCAAATTTCTCAGATAAAGAAAGATTCACAAGAACCCATGAGAGAGTTTGTGGCTCGGTTCAACAGGTTGATAAATAAAATTCCAACAAACACTCGACCTGTTGATCGGATTCAAAAATGTTTCTTTCTAAATGCCCAATCACCTAAAGTTAGTTATGCACTAAGAAGGGCTAATCTCGCAACGTTAGCTCTAGATCAAGAACTGGCTGTTAGTGTCGAAGATGACTTGATCATGTCAGGGAAGTTGAGAAGAGACCCTCCCAAATCTAAGTCTGCTGCTTCTTCCTCTTCCACCCCTGGACCTAACACTGATCCATTAGTTCAGAAACTTGCGAATGATCTTATTGCTATAAAGAAACAATTGGCTCAGCATGCTCCTTATGCAGATGTTCCAAGAAGAAATTTCCAGCCCAGGAATCGTTTGCCTGCTTCTCAAACAAGACTAGCACTTGAAGGACCTCCTGTTAGGGTTCCTGTGAATGCAACTTGTGAGGTTGAAGAGCCAGATGATGATGATGCTTGCGAGGAGTTTGTGGAAGAATTTGATGATGAGGCAGAAGAACTTGAGGGATCTCGAGTGAATTTCTTCATCACTGAGGCCATTGATGATGGAGATGATTATGATGAAGTGGTAGCAGACATGAACAGGGAATCATTTACCGTCATGACTCGAGAATAGACAAAGCAGAGGGAGAAGGTGACACAGCCCATAAAGAAATATAAGGAGCAGTCGGCAACTATCCCTGTAATTACAAAAAGAGGATCTCCTATCCCTACTTCTTCTGCACCAAAGGTGAGTCCTATCAATCCTGCTACCAAAGTTGCTTCTTCTTTTTCTCCTAAAGTTGATAAGCCTAGAATTTCAAATGATGATGGCCCGTCCACTTCTGGATCCTTTGATATTGTTGATCACCTGAAAAAGACCAAGGTCCAAATCTCAGAAGCTGAGTACTATCAAACCCATCCCAAAGCCTTTGCCAAAATGATCCACTTTGTCAATTCCAACTCTAAGACCACTTCTAAAGGCCTTCTACCTACTCCTCCTTCTGCACCACAGCCCAGTCTGGTAGCTGCTGTCACCTCGCCTGGTGACAAAATTAAACCATTTTATGTAACACTACTAATAGCTGGCCATAGGCTCAGTAATTGTGTCATAGACTCAGGAGCTTCAGATAACGTAATGCCTGCTAAAGTAGCTCATGCTTTAGGCCTGACCCTCACTCGCACTTATGGATCCTGTTACTCCATGGAAAGTAAAGAAGTGCCCCTGGTCGGGAGAATTAAAGATGCGCAAGTGGCTTTTGCTGCCTTGCCTGAAAAGAAAGTGTTGGCTACCATCCTAGTAGCAGATATCCCTCCTTCATACGGGATGTTGCTAAGTAGGAACTTCTGCAAAGATGTGGGTGGGGAAATCCAGATGGACTGGTCGCATGCACTCGTGCCTGTCAATGGACAAATGAAGAAGTTGTTGCCTGAAAAGCAGTCTGAGTATATTGTGCAGAAAACGGATGATCCTAGAGCACAAATACTCTATGAGGATATGGGTCATGGCAACTACATGATTATGTCCCCTGATGAAATCCAACTTCCCAAGATGTCACCTAAAGACCCTAATGGTATTTGGATTTTAGAGTTTGATGGAAGTTGTTCCTCAGCTGGTTCTGGAGCTGGTGTTCTACTGGTGTCACCAGAAGGTGTCCTTCATCCTTTTTCATTTAAGTTGCAGTTCGAGAATACTAATAACACAGCAGAATACGAGGCTCTCATTCTCGGATTGCAGGTGGCCAAAGAACAAGGTATAAAGAATCTTCTGGCTCGTGGTGATGCAGAATTGATTGTAAAGCAGGTCAGAAACCTTTTTCAAGTAAAAAATGGAAGGTTAAGGCATTACCGGAATCAGGTTTGGGATTCTATTGAGTTCCTTGATGCTTTCTCTATTGAAGCAGTACCTAGGGAAAAGAACAGCAGGGCTGATTCGTTGGCAGTCTCAGGATCACTACTGATTCCTCATCCTGACTTTTCTCAGGATAAGTTCACCATTGAGATGGTCCATCGACATAGTGTACCTGATAATGCCAATAACTGGCAAGTTTTCAATAATGATCAACATTTGCTTTCCTTCCTGGAACTCAAGGGTAATTTCAAACAACTGTATTTTGAGGGAAGTGACAACCTACCTCGTGAGAGTGTGCCCTTTGACAAAGCTGTCACCCAAGGAGAAGAAACAGATCAAGATGGATGCATCAATCTCAAAGGAAACAAGATTCCTAAAGGGTTGGTGAGTTTGGAGGAACTATTTGATAAGCATGACAGGTATGTGAAATCTAGAGCTTCTTCTGGGCCTCAGCAATCAGCTGAGTATGATAAGATTGATATTGGGAGTCCTACTGACCCTAAGCTAGTGAATATTGGGAAATGTTGCACAGCAGATGAGAGGAGAAAAGCAATTGATCTTCTAAAAAGGTATAAGGATGTTCTCGCTTACTCTTATGAAGATTTGAAAGCTTTCAAACCAAAAGATATGCAGCACTCTATTCCCCTCAAGCCTGGAATTAAGCCTTTCAAGCAGAAACAGAGACAATACAACCCCAAAGTAGCTGACACCATCTTTCAGGAGATACAGAAGTTGTTGAAGGCTAAAATTATTTTTCCCATTCACCATTCAACATGGATTGCAAATATTGTGCCTGTCAGGAAGAAAAATGGTGAGATCCGCATCTGTGTTGATTTCAGGAACCTGAATCAGGCTTCTCTGAAAGATAATTATCCTTTGCCCATGATGGATCAAGTATTGCAAGCAGTAACAGGCTCTGAAATGTTATCTATGCTTGATGGATTTTCTGGATACAATCAGGTAGAGGTTGATACTGTAGATCAACATAAAACAGCTTTCACTACTCCTTGGGGCACCTTTGCTTACAAGAGAATGCCTTTTGGGCTTATTAATGCTGGTGCCACTTTCCAGAGAGCTATGGATCTGGCTTTTGGAAGCTTAAAAGGGAAGTGTATTGTCATCTATCTTGATGACCTGACAGTGTTTTCCAAGACAAGAGCGGATCATTTTGATCACCTAGAGACAGTTCTGCTGAGATGCAGAGAGCATGGGATCTCTCTGAACCCTAAAAAATCTGTCTTTTGTGTCACTGAGGGAAAGTTATTAGGGCACATCGTTTCCAAGGATGGTATTAAGATTGATCCTGAACGAGTTCAAGCCATCCAGCAAATTCCTCTCCCAACCAGTAAAAAGGGCGTGCACTCCTTCTTCGGTAAGATCAATTTCTTGAGAAGATTCATCCCTGATTTTGCAGAATTAACTTTGAATATTTCTCAGATGATGAAAGGGAAGCAAACATTTGGTTGGTCTTCTGAAGGAAAGGAATCCTTTGAAGGTATCAAGAGAGCTATCGCTAAAACTCCTGTTTTAGCCTGTCCTGATTTCAGCAAAGATTTCATCATCTATTGCTATGCTACAGATAATACCTTGGCTGCTGTGTTAACTCAAGAAGACTCTAATGAGCATGAGCTACCAATCGCATTCATGAGCTATATTCTGAAAGATCATGAGTTGAAATATACTATGATGGAGAAACATGCTTTTGCGGTGGTTAAAGCTGTCAAGCAATTTCGCTTTTACATCCTCAACTCTCATTCCATGGTGTTGGTTCCAGATACCACTGTTAAGTCAATTCTCACACAACAAGAATTTGGATCCAAGAGAGGGAACTGGGTTGCTAAGGTCCAAGAGTATGACATTGACATTAAGCCGACCAAGCTGGTTCGTGGAAAAGGTCTTTGTGAGCTCATTGCTGAAGGAGCTAAGCATGAGTTACTGGAAAAGAAAGTTGACCTTCCTACTGTTCTGTTCTTTAGTTCAGTTGACGAATGGTATGCTGACATCACCCATTTTCTCACCTATGGGGAATGCCCCTCTCATTTAACTGCCAAAGAAAAGAGGACTGTTAAATTGAGGTCAGCACAATATGTACTATGGGAAAACGCCTTGTTCAAGCGTGGGTTAGATGGGAGATTTTTGAAGTGTGTGGACAAGAACAGCAGAGAAAGTTGCTCTCAGCTTTTCATGATCAGGCATGTGGAGGGCACTATTCATCAACGGTTACAGCTCATAAGATACTCCGTGGAGGATACTACTGGCCTTCCTTGTTCAGAGATGCATCCAAGTGGGTGGATAAATGTGAGGCTTGTCAGACCTTTGTGGGAAGACCTAAATTGGCTTCTTTGCCTCTCAAGCCAGTTGTGATTGAGGAGCCATTTCAACAGTGGGGTTTGGACTTCATTGGTACACTTAATCCTGCTTCTAGTGCTGGTCACACTCATGTACTAACTGCCACTGACTACTTCACCAAATGGGTGGAAGCTATTCCGGTCAAGAGCACTACTTCTGAAGTGGTATGCAGCTTCATCAAAGA
This sequence comes from Taxus chinensis, assembly GCA_019776745.2. Lineage (NCBI taxonomy): Eukaryota > Viridiplantae > Streptophyta > Pinopsida > Cupressales > Taxaceae > Taxus > Taxus chinensis. The sequence continues at coordinate 665,927 of JAHRHJ020000455.1, forward strand.
GAACATCTTGGTAAGGTATGGTGTACCTAACAAGATTGTAACAGATAATGCCTCGAATTTCTCTTCAGCTGAGATAATGGACTTCTGCTATGGGTATGGTATTTCTTTGGCTCACTCTTCAGATTACTACCCTCAGGGAAATGGGCAAGCAGAATCTACTAACAAAAATCTGGTGACTATCATAAGGAAGTTAGTCAATGAGTCTCAGCGAAACTGGCACAAGAAGCTCTATGATGCTCTTTGGGCAGACAGGATTACACCAAAGAGAGCTATTGGAATGTCTCCTTTTCAAGTGGTATATGGAGTAGAAGCTCAATTGCCAGTGACAGTGGAACTGCCGGCCTTGCATCTAATGAAGGCCATTGAGGATACTAGTTTCAGAGATGCCCTGGACAAGAGAATTATGTACCTGCACAAGCTGAATGAAGACAGATTGGTGGTTGCTGATAGGATATCTGTTCACCAGCAGAAGGTAAAGGTCCTGTTTGACAAGAAAGCTAGGTTCAGAGATTTCCAAGTTGGAGACATCGTGCTGTTATGGGACAAAAGACATGAACCTCGTGGCAGCCATGGAAAGTTTGATTCCCTGTGGCTCGGACCTTTCAAGATCAGACACTTTGCTGGTGAGAATTCCTTTTATCTTGATTACATGGATGGTTCTTCTCTCCCACTTCCTTATAATGGGCAGTATCTCAAGTTGTTCAAGTCCTAGGTGATTAGGGAGTCCCTTGTATATTCTATGCAGTGTTTTGCTTCTCTGCTTTTGGTGTGTTTTCCTTTTGTTGTGTTGGTGTGTTGCCCTCTGTATTGGTCTTTTTTGACTCCGTTGCCCAATGGATAAGGCACTGGTCTACTTTCCCCGAGTTTGTCTAAGTTCTTGCCTTGCCTCATTCCTTGAATTTATGCCAAGTCATCCCCAGAAGGAGCCAGCTGTTGTCCACTCAAAATTCCCTGCTCTGATAAAAGTAAAATTTCAAAATTTTGAGTTATGAGTGTTTTCTCTAAAGTGCCTAAGTCGTGAAAATTGAGAAAATCTGTGTTTTGGGTCATTTTGTATGTATTTCGGGCCTGTCGGACATTTTTGTCCCGCCTGTCCCAAGTACGAAAGTGCATTCTGTTCCCCGATCGGCCGAAATCCCCGAAGTTGTTCCATTTTCGGGCCCGTCGGAACTTTTTGTCCCAAGTGTCCCAAAACTTATTGTGCGAGATGTTCCAATTTCGGCCGAAACACCCGAACCGCGTACTTCGCACTTTCTTGTTCCAAATGTCCCAAATCAAAAAGTGCAAGTTGTTCCATTTTCACCCGAACCGGCCGAGCCGCGTACTCCGGAACTTTTTGTGTCCCAAATGTCCCAAGTTCAAACGGGCCTTTTGTTCCATTTTCGGCCGAAACACCCGAACCGCGTCCTTCGCGCGTTTTCGTCCCAAATGTCCCAAAATGCATTTGTGCGTCTTCTCCCTGTTTCGCCCGAATCGGCCGAGCCGCGTGTTTCGCGCATTCGCGTCTCACATGTCCCAAGCGTACCAAGTGTCATTCGTGCTTATTTTTCCCGCTCTACCCGAATATCATGCTTATTCAAATTGGTGGTTATGTATTAAATGCGCATTCATGGTCTTTTCTCTCTCCTAAACGGCTATATAACGAGCATTTCCCCTTTGCATTTTTCACACTACTTCCATGCTATCTTTTGCTCGAACCCTTGCAATTTGCAAACCTGCGCGTTCCCCTCCCTCTGTAATTCCTTTCCAGAGTCTAGGTTGCGGCTCTGTCCTCCTAGAGACTATCAATATGAAGATCAAATTTCAGGGACAGGAACAAATTTCTCCACTTGAGTCTGCCGTTTGCAATATTGGGGACAGCGAAGCTCGTCATCTTGATTTCAGTGATTTTTGGGCAAGAATGGCGGACGCAAACCCTACACCAATGGCGCAGATGATTCACGATAGTGGTTTGGCTTTTGCTGGAGGTTTCCCAATCTCAGTACAGTGTGCTGATACCGTGCTTTCATGCGGAGCTCACTTCGACCCCGTTTCGAGCGAATTGACTAATATACATGGGGAACTCATCGCCAAATTGGATGCTGCCGCCATTAGCACTGCTCTGAGAATTCCAGAGATGGATAATGCCATAGTCGTTTCCCGAGATCAAGCACAGACCCTGTTCGACCAAGACAGTGACAAATATAAGGCACGAGTGGCGAAGTCCTGGCTGAAGAACCCTAAGAAAGGAGCTTCTCGTCTGACCAAAACCCTCTTCCGAGCAGATTTCAATGAAGAGTTGTCAGACTTCATAATCTTGCTGGCTCGGGTTATGGGTTTGCCCTCTACCAACGAATTTCACTTCTGGATGTGCCCGCTCATCAGCATGGTGTGCGAAGGAACGCAAAACATAAATTGGGCGGAAATCATAAGCATGAATTTGGCGGAGCAGCTGTCCAATGTGCAGCAAACGAAGAAGTTCTACATGACTTCGTATCTGATGTATACTCTGGCAGCATCAAGGCAGTGGTTCGGTTTTTCTTATATAGATGCACACAAAGATGATCCAGTATATGCTTACTGCCCGCAGTTCACCCTGGAGACCAGCAACCGTAATTTCAGAAGGGTCAATGATGCTTTCACCATGTACGTGGTTAGACTGCTCGAAGGTGATACTGCTAGAAGGTTTTCAGATGAAGCCATGAACCTGATATCGCAATATGGTGCTTATTTCATCCAATTCAGGAAATTTTCTTATATCAGGCTTGCTGGCTATGAGAGCACTCCTCTGCGGCTTCCCATGTTCTGCAATGATAAAATGGCCTTGATAGAAATATGCAGGCAACTAGACAAGTTGCACAGAACTTGCAGAGATAAGAAGATTTCTGGCTTGCACTTTCCCATCTCTCTGGGAAACTACACTTGCAAAACAGCCCTGGACGCACAGAATATAGAGAGAGCCCTTGTTCCTATCACTGTTCATTTCTTCAAGCCAAGAACCTGCTTTGACTTGAAGAAGTTTATTGAACAGAACATCAAGATAATCTACCATCATAGGGCAGATACAGAAGACTACTGGGCTGACTGTGCAGATGATTTTGAAGCCAGGAGAAGGCATTGTGGCAGGTTCTCCCTGCAATTGATCCAAGAACTCGGTCTGTACCAAGTTCCTGAAGGTCTCCAGGATGACAATTCTGATCTATACTCGTATGAGTATGAAAATGTGATTAAGCACACTCCTTTGGAGGACCTGGATTGGAACAGGAAAGAGAGGGATGATCTGGCTGAGATTCTTGCTCCAGTCTTAGTCAGGACTAAGGTCTGGTTTGACAGGATGGTTCGAGAATTCAGGAGGCATTCAGGAGAATCCTCTTCTAAGGATGCTTCAACACCAAGAAGAGAAGCATCTATTCCAAGGTCAGAAACACCAGTGAAGACCCCTCCTGCCTCATCAATACAAGGACCTGCAGCTTCTACTCCTTCTTCATCCACTCAAGTGTACCAGAAGAAGCTCAAGGAGGTTAAGAAGGAGCCTGTGGAAAGTGATCCTCAAAGAAAGCAGGCAGAGTTGCCTATGGGACCAGAGAACATCATTGTTCTCAGTGAAAGTGAAGAAAGCGAAGTACCAACTCTTGCAAATGCTCCTGAAGATCCAGCTGATAAAGATAAAGAAATCCAGAGCACTGAGCTTTCAGGTGATGTTGACTCTTCTGTCGCAATTGCCCCAATTGCCCCACTCACTTCTCAACTCGAATCAACAGCTGCGCAGACCTTGAGTGTCATGAGCTCTCTGTCTCTTGGTCCCCTTGCACCTCCTGCTGATTCCTCTTCCTCTTTTGCGTGGGTGCAACCTTTGGTTGACAAAAGGAAGAGAAAATTTTCCTCTCGGAGCTCGGGACCAAATTTTGATGCTGTTGCAGCCTTGTTGGGCACCACTCCTTCTCGTGCCAAGAAAGCCAGAACTACTTCCAGAATAGTGTCTGATGCTCAAGGTCAGCAATTCCTGGAGATTGCCAAGCCTACAGTAGACAAATCAGAATCAGACTTGCTGGCATCTGACTTGGAGCTTTCAAGAATCCCAATGGGGGAGTCTACTCCTGAAGGTGAAATTCACAACCTCCAGGAAACAGTCACAAGAGTCATTGGAAGGGTAGAGAAAGGGCAACAAACTATTGAACAGTTGGAAGAGCAAGCCCAAGTTCTCACAGGTTTCATCAAGTCTCTTTTGTCTAAGGACAAAGTTTTGGACCCTACCCCATTGACTACTCTCCCACCTCCTGTAATTCTAAGCCAAGATGAAGTGCAAAGTATCAAAGATATGCACAAGTATTCTGTCTATGGCAGAGCTATTGAAGCCATGGTGGATGACATGCTTGTTGCTGGATTAAACTTCATCGATGAAGCTTTCAAACTCCACGAAAAGGTGAGCAATGTACAACTGAAGCTCTCCTCCACTATCAATATCATGGATAAAGAGCTCAAACTCTGGAGCAGTTGCATTGTAGACCTCCGACTCATGGGACAAGCAGATGAGAACGTTCTGTTGGCGAGTAAAGTCTTTGATGATGCAAAGGATAATCTGTCGAAGTCCTGGGTCTACAGTGTGGAGTGGAAGATCAGAGTCCTGGAGGAGGCTTTGGGAGAACTGAAGAACAGTTGGCAGAAGGGTGAAGCTTTCAAGACACTGGTGGTCTCTGCTTTCAAAGATATACACTGTCATCTTCAGGATGAGACTTCTGGTACTTCCCTTTCCTTGCAAGAAATCAAAGCTCAATTCAGAGCTTTTGTCAAAGATAACCTATTCAAGGAAAGTTCCATCTCCAAGGAGAAAATGAAGGAGATTTGCTCTCTTCAATCTGCCATTGAAGAAGCAAACAAAGATTATCATACTCATGTCGAGTTTGATAATGAGATGGAGAAGTGTCTTGGATTTTGGACTCAGTCTACGACCAACACGTCAGTCCCTCGTGGCAGAGACATAGCTGAGGCGTTAAAGAAGTTCAGGCAGCGGATTCTGAAGTCAGTGGGTCCCTCTCAGTGACTGGCCACCTGTCTTCTTCTCCTTGTTCTTTTCTCTTCTTCCCTTTCTTTTTCCGTTTTCTTTGTAAGAAGTTAAGGCGTTACGATTGGCGGTCCTTAACTATTCTCGGTTAAAGAAGCGGTTACAAAGAATAACTGATTTGTAAGCTATATAATGGCCTTTCCACGCCATTCCAAAAGGAGGAAGAACTTGGCATATTTTCTGAAAGTGTAAATAGATCAGAAAGAAATCAATACAAAAGGGCTTTCCATTCATTGTCTATCTAATCTCTGTTATCTCTGTGTTTTCTTTTAATTTCGTGAAGATCATTTGTTTCTAGTTCGTTAGTCTCACTGATTGCATATTTTCAAATATTGCGAGTATAGTGATCTTGTATAACCAAGAAGGAACTTTGTGTCCTTGATTAATGAATCTGAAGAAGGTTATTTACAGAACTTTGTGTCTGGTAATCTCATCTTGTGCAAACGATCTTGTTTTAAATTCACTGCAACTTCGTATACATAAAGGATTATTCTGCTATCTATAATTCTGCATGTTGCTCTTCTGCTCATCCTCGTATTCCCTTTCCTCAGTCCTTTTGTAACTGATGATCCTTGTGGAAAACACTTTCGTAATATCCAAGTTCAACCATAAAATCATGTTTTGTATATTTGTAAATAAGTTCGTTTCTGAATAAGGGAACCTCTCCCATTAAAGAGGAGGGACTTCTTGTCCCCTGACTGTTGCTCTTCTTAAAAGTCCTATTTGACGACGGAGATGAGGATAAAATTGAAGGAAGGTGCACGCTTGATTAGAAAAATTCCCTACCAGATGAATCCCAACTTACGTGTGAAGGTTAAGGAGGAGATAGACAAGATGATAGCTTATGAGATCATTAATGCAATGGAAGAATCAGAATGGATAAGTCTGATGGTAATCATCATCAAGAAGGATGGGCAGATTAGAATTTGTGTGGATTAAAGGGAATTGAATATAATTTGTGTCATTGATTTGTTTCCAACCCCCTTAATTGAAGAAATTTTGGAAGGAGTCACTGGGTACAAAATCTATTCCTTTACAGATGGATTTTTAGGATACCACCAACTCTGAATTGCAAAGGAGGAAAAAGAGAAGACAACTTTGGCCACTGAGTGGGAAATTTTTGCATATACGGTTATTCCCTTTGGGTTGAAGAATGCACCTACTGTCTTTTCGTGCATAGTGGTGCAAGCATTCCAAGACTTCATTCATAAGTTTCTCCAGGTTTATTTGGATGATTGGACAGTATATGGTCTGGTTAAGGACCACTGTGACAACTTGAGATTAATTTTTGAAAGGTGTAGGAAGTTGAGGATATCCCTCAACATTAAGAAGTGTGTGTTTGCTACACCTTTTGGGACTTTATTGGGGCATATCATATGTAAGGAGGGCTTTCTGGTAGATCCCTCTAAAGTTGCAGTTATTATGGGGTTAAGGGAGCCTACTAGCTAGAGCATAGTGCGTGGATTCCTTGGGCATATGGGGTATTATAGAAAATTCATTAAGGGGGGGTATGCCAAGATCGCCGTGCCTTTAGAGGAGCTGTTTAGACACAAAAGTACCTTCTATTGAGGAAAGGCGCAGTAGAGGGTGTTTGATACATTAAAAGATAGGATTATTACCACACCTATTTTATGATTTTCCCTCTTGGGACAAGCCCTTCCATGTCCATGTAGATGCCTCAGGAACCACCATTGGAGTAGTACTTGCAGAACCAGGTGAGGGGATTATTAATCATCCTCTTTGTTTTGTGAGTAGGAAGTTAACACTAGCAGAGAAGAATTATACCACAACCAAGTGCGAGGCATTGTCAATGATCTATGTGATTTTCCAATTTAGACAGTATCTACTGGTGACGCCCTTTGCATTCTACACCGACCGTATGTCATTAAAGTATTTAGTAAACAAGCCATTCTTCAAGGGTGCATATGTCGATGGGTGTTGTTGTTTCAAGATTTTGAGTTCACCATTATAGTGAAGCCCAGAAAAATCAATTATGGACTTGATAATCTATCAAGAATTGATTCAAGAGAGGACGCACAAAGTATTGAGGAAGCAATGCCAGACGTGCAATTGTTTAGATTGTGGCGCACACCCTCGGATTTGGAAGAGATTGCTGTATTTTTAAAAGAAGGTGTGGCGCCAGACGGAATGAAGGCATTAGAAAAGAAGTAGTTGGCCATATGTGCCACACCCTACATGTTGATTAGTGGAGACTTATACAAGTTGGACCCATGAGATGAAGTTTTGCGCAAGTGTGTATTAGAGCATGAGTGCCTGACCATCATGGAAGAAGCACACGGAGGAAGTGCAGGTGGGAATTATGTAGGTGATGCCATTACGCGTAAGATTTTAATGGTAGGTTTATGGTGGGAAACCTTGTATAGGGATTGTAGAGATTATTGTAAAGCATGTGACCACTGCCAACACATTGGAAAACTAGGAAGGAGGGATGAAATGCCTTTACATCCTATTCCTAGTGCGGAACCTTTTGAAAAGTGGGCGATAGACTTTGTAGGACCTATTGCACTGACATCATGTAGGACTGGGTCATGTTATGTCATTACTTGCACGTATTATCTCACAAGGTGGGCAGAGGCATCCCCAACTAAATATTGCATAACAGCAACAACAAAAAGGTTCCTATGGGAGAACATTATCACAAGGTATGGATGCCCCTTGAGTTTGACCAGTGATAGGGGTACACAGTTTCTGAATGATACCATGAGGATCCTGTTATCTGAGTTCATGGTGGCTCATCATAAGACTATGCCTTATCTCCCACAAGAAAATGGAACCACAAAAGCATTCAAAAAAATACCGAGTCATGCCTTGACCAAAATCTGTGATGTTGGAAGACAGGATTGGGATGACAAGGTATCAATAGTTTTATGGGCTTACAGGACTACGTATAAAAGACTAAATAAAGCCACACCTTTTTAATTGGTGTTTGGCATGGAAGTTGTTTTTCTGATTGAATTTATGTTACCTTCTCTGTGAATAGCACACACAGGAAGATTAGCCGATGAACAAGCACTGGAAGAGAGAAATGATGAACTAATGAAAATGGATGAGAGACGATAACTTGCCCGTTGGATCCAAATAGTGAAAAAGGAAAAGCAAAAGGTTTGGCATGATTACCATATTAGAAACAAGAAGTTTAAGGTTGGGAAGATGGTATTACTGTATGATTCTAAATTTTTGTGCCATCTTGGAAAGTTGAAAGTTGATTGGTTAGGTCCCTACACAATCTCGTACATCCTTGATTCAGGTGCGTGCCAATTACAAGTGCTGGATGAAACAAAGTTGCTTGGACACTTCAATGGTAGTAGGATGAATCCCTACTATAAATAAATCTTCTTGGTGTTTGTAAATAAGGCAGTTTTTCCAGTTAGTTTATAAGTTTTCCTTTCTATGAATTTTTCCTTTCCTTGTGTTTCCCTTTCACGTTGTTGTTTTGTTTTACACCTTGGGCAATGGTAACCTTATTGCTATTTTTGGATAATTTATGAGTGCGTAGAGGACCATGCATTGTTTAAGTGTGGGTGGAGAAAAGTGAAGAAGCGCGTGATTAAAAGTACCAAGGAAGTTGTGTTGAAGAGCCTTGTTGAGTAGCCCGATTGAAAGAGAGATGAAGATAAGTTCTGGATAGAATGGTTGGTGCTAGAATAAAGCTACTTATAGATCCCATGTATAAAGGAACGGAAGAAGCGCAGTTAAAGCAACATGAGGTAGTGAAAAGGTAAGAATCTAGACAGAAGAAGTGCCTTCAGCGTGTGTTGAGCACACGTAAGAGTCTCTTGTCAGGATGGTTCGTGCGCCAGAAGGTTGGAGGTGTTTTCACGTAGGAAGGGCGTGTGAGTTAAAGAGGGTTTTCACACAGGAAGGGTGCATGAGTGAAGGCGCTGAAGACAGGATTTTTTTTTAAAATCCACATTAAATGAAAAAAGTACGGTGGTAGGTAAAGTAGCCTTTAATGACCAAAAAAAGGAAAAACTATAAATAGAGGGTCAGGGCACTCTCATTTTCACTTTGCGAAAACAAAGAGTTGGAGATATAAGTGAGTGTTATACCAAGCTAGGGTTTTTCAGATTTGATCAAGTGGAAAGATCTGTGTGATTAAAAATGTGAAGAGCTAGTTTGAGATTGCAAACCAGAAGGAAGGAATTACATGGGCATGGAAAGAAGTTGAAAAGATGCTGTCTTGTGAGAAGTTATCAAGGTTAGGGTTTAGCAAACTAGGGCACAGGTTTAGAAGAATTGTATCACGGATTTGAGATTAAAGGTTGGGAGAAGGAAAGTAGAGTAACAAGGAGAGAATCAGAGTGAAAAAATTACCTCGACCATGGCACCTAAGAAAGGAAAGGGAAAAGCTAAGGTAAACAACCAGAACCTGATGCCAGATACAAATGAAGAATGGTATGTAGAAATGTAGTACCCAGATGGAGTGATGATGGGGAAGGAATGGGAATCCCATTTGAGAAGCATACCAGTCAGTGATTATAATCACCGTACAAAACACAGATAGAGAAAGAAATGGCATTAGAATTGGTATGCCCAACCAACAAGCGAACACCAGAAGGTTTTCCTATCTACAATGATGGCGTAAAGGTCAAGCTAGAAAAGGTAGGGTTACTGTAACTCTATGAGTTTCCTTATTTTGGGAATCCAAATCACTTGTACTAGTGGTTGATGTCTCGGGTGCACGAGGACTACTTCCAGTTTACTGGGCGCAAGATGTGCGAGGAAGCCCTGATTGGAAGATTTAAAGGGCCTGGAAGATGACCTTGGTGACAAGGAGGCTATTCAAGAAACCATCATGGAGTACACTTGCAAGAAAGGGTCATGGTACTACGATATTTCAGACATCAAGGACCCCATTATGAAGATGGTTGTGTACCTGGTAATGAAGCTGAATGGCCAAGAAAGATGGACGCAAGTCAACAAGCCATGGCTACATGTTTGCAGGAAGATTGTAGAGGGGACTTTATATAACTTATCCACATACATTGCCAAGGAAATTGTAAAGTGCGCGAAGGAAGGGGATAGGATCCTCTTTGGTAATGTCTTGCTCACCATATTGTTTACAGAAATTAGAGTGCCGGATGCACCAGACAAGTTTGTATGGGAGTACCCAGCCGAAGACCCTTTGCCTGTGAAGAGGTTTGAAAAATATACATGTGATATAATGATATCTCCCCACAAAGCACAACTTGAAAAATGGTATACACGCATGTGAAATTCATTCGAGGTGGAGTCGAGGATCCCTAAGGAACTCCCAACAGCCACATAGGGAGAAGCTAAGTTTGTGGTATACCAACACTACTGCTTGGGTAGGTTCAAACTTATTGACAAATAATGGAGCCCTTGGTTAAATTGCATTTCTTGTTCATTGTGCAATACTTCCAAGTAGGGTGTAAACCAATTTAAAGAATCAAAGAAGCTAAGGCTAGAGCATAGGGATATGAGGAAGAAACTGAACTACCTCAGAGGTAAGCGCACATACTGGAGAAGTACATGTCGTACAGGATCCATATGACTAGGCCAATAATGCTTCCCATTGTTGGAGGATCTGCAACGTGCGTGTACATGCACATAAGGCCAAAATTTGAAGGAAGGGCGTGTACTTGGTGGATGAGATCTCAATACCTGAGGACCCCTTGGGAAATTTGGGAAGAAGCCAACATCTAAGAAGAGAGGATAGAGGAGAGGAAGGAGCACCAAGGGTGCTGACTGCTCAGACAATGAGCATGCCTTCTACAAGTGCCAAGCCAAGCACTTATGTTCAGAGAAAGAAGTCTCCAGTAAATGAGACGACGCTAGAAGTAGAGGCATCTGAACAACCCACCACCAGGGAGGAGTCATAAGACGAAGAAGAGAAGGCAAAATTTCTTGACCAGAGGACTGTCGACACTAAAATTTTCCTCCAAAATTTCTATTTCATTAATGTATGTATTAGGAATAGGATGTTGTTAAGTGTAATTAGTAGTAGCGTCTGATAGAAGATAACGGCGCCGTTAGTACGGTGCCGCCAATAATGTGGAGTACGGTAACAGTCAAAGTACAATAGGAATGTTGTAAAAAGTAAATATTTGTCGTAAGTGGTCCGGTAATGTTAAAATGTCAAAGTTTGGGTAATTAGAGAAGTAGGGTCTACATGATTAGGAATTAGAAATATTATATTGGTAATAAGGACAAGGAGTGAGGTCATAAATATTTTGTGTATTTTATTTGTAAAAAGTCTAAAAATGTGGAACCCATGTAAAATGATAAGGTTTATCTTATCTTAACAGATAAGCTTACATGTACAGATAAGAGTTAAGGTATGGAATATGATTCGTCAGAGTGGATTTCTTATCCTATCTTAGAGATAGGATGGATAAGCCTGGAAGTTCTATAAATAGAGAGGCCACCCCCCTCATTTAGCATAGAAAGAAGTAGTGAGAAATATTGTAGGAAGTGTGCGAAGGAAGCCATCAGTTAAAGGTGTGTTGAAGAAGCCATCAAGAGGTGTAATTGTAAAGTTTCTCCCATAGTCTTGTTGAAGTATCTCATGGGTGAGATTGTAACAATTTCATGTTAATATTATAATTTACTTTGATATTTCAGATTTGTCATCATTCTGTCTTATCATAGTCAATGGTATTCTTGTGTTCGGTTGTTGTTTTGTTTCCAGATTACATCCACCAAACTAAAGGCTGTGCATTAGTAAATAATCATAGCACGAGGAGTTCCCGGTGAAGAATTATCATAGTGCCGGATTGGTGATGACATTTTGGTTCCGTTGCCGGGACCATTCCTCGTTGGTGGATTTTCTGGAGAGATATTCCCACTTAGTCAAAAATCAATTGGAGGGTAACCTTGTTTTTACTGTGCATAGTAGTTACCATGGTAAAGTCATTTTTACCGTGAATAGTAGTTACCATGTTAAAGTCATTTTTGCCATGAATAGTAGTTACCCTGGTAAAGTCCTTTTTGCTGGGAATAGTAATTACCGCAGTAAAGTCACTTTTTACCGTGAATAGTATTTACCGCAGTAACTTCACTTTTTACCGTGAATAGTGTTTACCACAGTAAAGTCAGTTTTTACCGTAGTAAGTCAAGTTTTACCATAGTTTACCGTGGTCATTTCTATTTTACTGTAGAAAGGTGTAAAGTCACTTTCTAGTATAGTGATTCCAATTATTTGTGCACATAAGTCTTGTTAATTGTACTTGTGGGTTGGTATTTCACGGTGGTTACTTTTGAAAATGGGAAAGATTCCTGTTTTTTCAGCTCAATCTAATGAAGATGCTTCTTCTTTCATTCAAGAGTTTAAACGATCTTGTATTTGTAATGGCCTTATAAGAAGGGAACAATGGACTGAATTTTTTCCTACCTTTTTGGATGGTTCAACACTTAGGTGGTTTGAAACACTAGGTGATAATGTGAAAAATTCATGGGATTTATTAACTGAAAGTTTTCTTGAAGAATTTGGTGAACAACAGAAATATGCAGATCTCATGATCGAGATCACAAAGCTATCCCAAGGAGAGAAGGAGAAGATAAGGGATTATCATGCTCGTGTTCTAGAGCTAAGGAGGAAGCTCGATGCCCAGATCCGGAAGGAAGGACTAGCGGATGGGTTGATGAATGGCGTGGATAATCTCCTCTGTAAGCACTTCATTCTTGGGATGAAGCCAGAGATCAGACAACGAGTGAAGTATGACCGCCCAGCTACCATTGAACAAGCAAAGGAGATTGCAAGAAGGCAAGAAGAAAGCATGGAAGAGGAGCCCAAAGAAATTGTTGCTAAAGTAGAGCCTACACCAGCACCTTTGGTCCAGAATCCACAACCACTCCCGGTGAGCACAAATATTTCTCCTAGTACATCTACTGAGTATGAAGATCTGCTCAAAAAGATGGGTCAGTTAACTATTAATCTTCTTCAAGGAAAGGAATTTAGTTCTCAGGGAGGAGATAGAGGTCCAAAAAGAAATATTTCTGAAGTTGTTTGTTATGGTTGTTATAAAAAGGGTCATTATAAGTATAATTGTCCAGATAGAGCTTCTACATCTGGTAAAGGAGATAATGATAAAGGAAAAGCACCTGTGAATTCTTTTGATGTAGTAGATAAGAGCAGAAATAATGAAGTAGATGTGTTTGTAACAAAAAGAAAGAAAGAAAAAGATAATCAAGATGGAAATGATCCTAAGAAGATGAAAGAAGAAACTAGTAAGAAACATAGGAGAAGAAAGTTGGGTGTGCAGGATTTTCTGATTTCACAGGGGCAAGGACCATACTCCATCTTGGAAGATCTGTCCAAAAGGCCTGCAAATATTACATATGGTCAACTCTTGGCTATGTCTTCTGAGAAGAGGCGGGAGTTGCGAGGTGGACTCAATGCTCGAAGAAGGAAGGAGGTTGAGGTCCCTGTTTTGGAGGCAGAGGCAGATCCCTATGCTCCACAAGCTGAGGTATTATGTAATGGTATTTCAATTCATGATGTCTTAGTTGATGGAGGTGCTGCAGTTAATGTAATGACCGAGTCTGTAATGAATATGTTGGGTTTAAAAATTGATCGCCCTTCAACACTTATGTTAAGGTCATTAAATAAGGGAAAAACTAAACCAGAAGGTGTAGTTTCAAATGTGGCAATATCTGTTATGGGTGTTGTATGTGTGGTAGACTTTCAGGTGATGAAAAATGGTACTGTTGCGTACCCAATGCTGCTGGGAAGACCATGGCTAAGGAGAGTTCATGCAAGAAACTACTGGAATGAAGGTTTCATGACACTTGGACGTGGTAGAGAGAGGGTGAAGATAAACGTGATCCCTCGACATCATAAAGCAGAACCTGTGGATTCAAGTGATGAAACTGATGATTGGACATCCTCTGATTACTCTAGTACCAGTGAAGTGGACACTGAAGATGAAGAAAGCGAGGTGGATGTTTCAGTCATGGATATCCTTCCAGTCACACCAACTCATGACCCCATAAAATTATCTGAAGAAGAAGTTGATGATCGTCTCCAACAAATAAAGATTGGTGATGCTGTGATGGAGAGTGAGAAGGAATCCTACCTCCAGCTCTTTCGAAGGTACATACACCTATTCACTTTTGATTACAAGGAACTCCGTCAAGTAAGTTGGGTAGAACATTGTATTGAGCTGGTAGATGGTGCTAAGCCCATAAAGCAAATGCCATATAGAATGAATCCTAATTTTTCCAAGACTGTAAAAGAAGAAATAGATAAGTTGCTTGATGCAGGATTCATATTTGCTGTGGAGAATTCAGAATGGGTTTCTCCCATTGTGATCTCAATAAAAAAGAATGGGAAGCTACGCATTTGTGTTGATTACAGGAAGCTCAATAAGGCAACAAAGAAGGATCATTACCCTCTTCCATTTTCAGATCAGATCTTGGACGAAGTAGCTGGCCAGGAGTGCTATAGTTTTGCTGATGGATATAGCGGCTACAACCAAGTTCGTATAGCAGAGAAAGATCAGCTGAAGACCACGTTCACCACTCCTTGGGGAACGTTTGCTTATAGAGTTATGCCTTTTGGGTTGTGTAATGCTCCAGCAACATTCCAGCGTTTGATGAATAGGGTGTTCGAACCCTACATTGGGACCTTCATCAGAGTATTTCTGGATGATTTTTGCATCTATGGGAGCAAGTTGGACCACCTGCACCAGATGGAGACAGCATTTCAAAGGTTAGATGAAGCACAAGCCTCACTAAACCCTACAAAGTGTGTCTTTGGATGTTCTAAAGGTGTTTTGTTAGGGCATGTTGTATCCAGAGATGGTATTGGTACTGATCCTGATAAAGTTTCAAAAATCAAAGATTTACCATTTCCTATTAATAGAAGTAAGTTGAGATCATTTTTAGGCCATGTGGGTTACTATAGAAGGTTCATCAAGAATTTCTCAAAGATTGCACAGCCACTAACCCAGTTCTTGAAGAAGGATGTTACTTATGAACCAGGAAATAAGGCGCATGAAGCTTTTGGACAACTGAAGGAAGCCCTGGTGTCTTCACCTGTTTTGAAGAATCCAGATTGGAGCAAGCCATTCATTGTGTACACTGATGCCTCAGATGCAGCACTAGGAAGTACTTTGAGCCAAAAGGATGAAAATGGGAATGAACATCCAATTTACTTTGGGAGCAGACAAATGAGCAGTGCTGAGGTAAATTATACTGTAACTGAAAAAGAGGCTCTGGCTATCATTTTTGCTGTAAAGAAGTTTAGAAATTACTTGCTAGGGTAAAAATTTCTAGTTGTAACAGATCATCAGGCTCTAAAATATATTGTCAATAAGCCTAACCCATCAGGGAGGATAGCAAGATGGATAATTTTGCTACAAGAATTTGAATTTGATATTATAGAAAGGCTAGGAAAGAAGCATGTCAATGCAGATGCACTCTCTCGAGCCTATGATGGTTTAGGATCATCTTGTGATGATGATGATTTTCCCGATGCAGCATTGTTCTCCCTTGACACAATCCCTAGTGAATACATAGATATTTGGAATTATCTAAATGAATTCAAGTTTCCTGATGGTGCCAATGCAAAGACTAAGAGAAAGATTACTCAAGCCAGTCGTCCATATTCTATTCTGCATGGAGTATTATTTCGAATAGGACCTGATGGACAGTACAAGAGGGCAGTTGGACGTGATCAAGGGAAGGAACTGCTAGAAGAATTCCACAATGGTACATGTGGAGGGAACTTCTCTAGACAACTTACAACAAGAAGAATCTTGGATGCATGTTATCACTAGCCCACTCTTTTTAAAGATTGTTATAATTATTGTAAGATATGTGATATTTGTCAAACACATGGTAACTGTAAGACTTCATCAGCTCCATTATGCCCTATTCTTCCCCTTGGTCCCTTTGAAAAGTGGGGAATAGACATTGTATTTCCACTTCCAACTACATCACGCCAAAATAAGTATATTGTAGTTGCCACAGATTACTTAACCAAGTGGGTTAAAGCTAGGCCATTAAAAATAGCTTCCATGGATGAAGTGGCAAGGTTCATGTATGAACACATTGTCACCAGATTTGGTTGCCCATTAGAAATTGTAACAGATCAATGAAGCCACTTCATTAATGAGGTGGTAGAAGCCCTAGTCAATAAGTTTTCTATTAAGCATAGGAAGGCAACAACATACAAGCCAAGCACAACATCAAAGTCAGCAACAGGATACTCCCCATTTCAGTTAGCCTATGGCATTGATCCAGTTCTTCCTATTGAGTTTGATATTCCCACTGTGAGAGTTATGAAAAATGAAAGGATGGATGAAAGTGATTCAGTAAAAGAAAGGTTGGTACATCTTCATTTGCTAGAGGAAATGAGGGAAATAGCAAAGGATACAAGCCATAAGAAGAAAATGAAGCAGAAGGAGTACTTTGATCAAAATATCCGGTGGTCTCCATTTCAAGTGAATGACTTGGTTCTAGTATATGATTCCAGATACAAAAAAAGAAGACATAGAAAATTTCTTCCAAAATGGATGGGGCCCTACAAAATAGCAGCTGTGCATGAAAATGGTACGTACCGACTGGAGGAATTGGATGGCACTCCCATTACGAAATGGGTCAACCACGACAAGTTGAAGATTTTCCAAGCACCAGAATAGTCTACTCCGAGGACGGAGTAGAAGCTAGGAAGGGGGAAGATGTCGACACTAAATTTCCTCCTCCAAAATTTCTATTTCATTAATGTATGTATTAGGAATAGGATGTTGTTAAGTGTAATTAGTAGTAGCGTCCGATAGAAGATAACGGTGCCGTCAGTATGGTGCCGCCAATAATGTGGAGTACGGTAACAGTCAAAGTACAATAGGAATGTTGTAAAAAGTAAATATTTGTCGTAAGTGGTCCGGTAATGTTAAAATGTCAAAGTTTGGGTAATTAGAGAAGTAGGGTCTACATGATTAGGAATTAGAAATATTATATTGGTAATAAGGACAAGGAGTGAGGTCATAAATATTTTGTGTATTTTATTTGTAAAAAGTCTAAAAATGTGGAACCCATGTGAAATGATAAGGTTTATCTTATCTTAACAGATAAGCTTACATGTACAGATAAGAGTTAAGGTATGGAATATGATTCGTCAGAGTGGATTTCTTATCCTATCTTAGAGATAGGATGGATAATCCTGGAAGTTCTATAAATAGAGAGGCCACCCCCCTCATTTAGCATAAAAAAAAGAAGTAGTGAGAAATATTGTAGGAAGTGTGCGAAGGAAGCCATCAGTTAAAGGTGTGTTGAGGAAGCCATCAAGAGTTGTAATTGTAAATTTTCTCCCATAGTCTTGTTGAAGTACCTCATGGGTAAGATTGTAACAATTTCATGTTAATATTATAATTTACTTTGATATTTCAGATTTGTCATCATTCCGTCTTATCATAGTCAATGGTATTATTGTGTTCGGTTGATTTGTTTCCAGATTACATCCACCAAACTAAAGGTTGTGCATTAGTAAATAATCATAGCACGAGGAGTTCCCGGTGAAGAATTATCATAGTGACGGATTGGTGATGACAGTGCCAGGAGCAAGCACTAATCCAAGCAATTACACGAGTAGGAAGAAGTCACCAGTTAGGGAGAAGACTCTAGAAGAAGAGGCACCAGAGAAATAATAGCCTCCCACACATGAATAATCACCAAGGAAGTAGTCTCCTGTAGAAGAGGAAGAAAATGAAGAGTCTCCTATGCTGGAATCACCAATTAGGAAGAAGTATAAGATGGTAGAAAAGGTAGAATCGGAGGAGATAGAAAGCCTAGAGGCCTTCATAGATGAGAAGGATGATGATGAGTGAAAGGAAGCTCAAGACCATCCAATGTATGAGGAACACAACTTCGAAGAAGAAGGAAATTAAGAGAAGAATGATGAGGAGGAAGACGCTTAAGGAAAGGGGGTGAGTGAAGAAGTAAACATGAAAGATCAAAGGACCCCAAGCCTCACCAAGGAACAAATAGAGGAGGCCATGGAGAGAGAAGTAGCTGGCATCATCCAAGATTTGGTAGATCAGGAGGTAGAGTGCAACATGGATGAAGTACTGAAGGAGGTTGAGGAAGAGGAAAGCATTGGAAAGGAGTATGACAACATGGGTGGAGATCCGAATATGGCTGTAAGCTTTCCAAAGGTTGCATAAATAGGTGGGAAGAGTGTAATGGTAGCACATGGGAAAGGAATGGGTTACATCAATTACCCAAGAAAGGTGCTACGCGTGCACTTACATATAACCGTTCCAACCAAACAACTCCTAGCCATGGCTTCATATGATGAAGAAGGCGCATACCCATGGATCAGGAAAATTCTATCATGGGAATTTGAGTCCCACGTGGATGAACCTAAGTTTGAGGTAAGCCAAGGGGAACTAATGAAGGTACTAGAGATGAAAGTAATAAACCCCTTGGTGAATTCTCAACAATTGTTAGATGAGAAAGTCTGTAATTCTCTCAATAAGGTTTCAGTTGAAGTTAAGGCCATACTTTTTGGAAGGAATGATAGAGTGAGATTCCTAGAGGTGGAATTGGAGAAAGGAGGAGGAGGAGCTTCTCGAGAGAAGCAAGGACCTGAAGCAAGAAGAGTTGATCAGCACTCAGCTAAGGTGCAAACTGAAAGAGGAGAAGGTAAGGGTGCATGAAGTGTATAAGAAGATAGAAATGATTACATATGCTATAGTCTTAAAGCATCCCGATCTAGTACTCCCCGAGAAAAAATATGAATTAACCTTATAGTGCATGGAGGATTTGACTCATATCCTCACAATGGAAAGGTGACCACTTGCCTTGGAATCCACAGAAGAGGTGCTGGCACACCAAGAAAAAGAAGATAACATGAAGGTTGTGGAGATCGTTTCTCGATATACCAAACTCCTTGCCAATGTAAAGGCCAAAGTTTAAGTTGCTGAAGCTGCTTATGACAATTGCGCTAATAGAGACAGAGTAGCAAGAATCTTGGTTGCTACACATGAAACTGAACTTAAGGAGTTTCAGTTGAAGAATAAGGGGAATAGAGCAGAGTGGAATACAATCCTGGCCAAGGTGGAGAAGAAATTAGAAGCTATCAAGACCTTGCGGGGATCAATCAAAAAACTGGTTGAAGGAGTTATACCCCTAGATCACGCGCATAATGGATGCACTTGAGGACCTTAGAAACCAATTGGAGGCTATCGTTGATACAATGAGTGCCAAGAGGGAGGAGTTATGTTTTGAGGAGGTGAGTGCCCTAGTAGGTAACCTCTGTCAGTAAGAACAAAGTGATGTAGATTCCTAGGAGAATCTAGAGGCAGTTATAGGGAAGGATTTTCCTCTCCTCCTTCAACAATAAACAATTCCTCCATTCTTTAATTCTTCCATTCCTCATTCTTCATTCCTTCATTCTTTATTCTAAATTTTTAGAGTCTTCCATTGTTTATTCATTAAAGAGAGATGTTCCCAAGGATGGAGAACAAGCTTAGTGTGGGTGATGTTGGGCCTTAGAATATTAGCTAAGTACAAGAAGGTGTGTGGGCACGCAGGACCTATATTGAAGAAGGGCGTGTGGGGTGAAGGCACACATGACAGGGTTATAGAAGGGTTTAGTGGAACCCATGACACGCACATGAAAGGAAAATTAAAGGGTTTTGTGACATAGCCATATTCGGTATTCCTGGTAGCACATGAGAAAAACATAACTCGACCGTGCATGCGGAGTGGATAAGGTGTCAACATGGCAATGTGGTGGTCTAGAAAGGAATATTCCATGCGATAGAAGGATCCAAAAAGACATCATTGAAAAAAGTGGAGAGATCAGATCAGAATAAGTGTGTTCCTTTGAAGGACCACATGGACACTTGGCAACCAATCTATTACTCCAGGAAGGCATGGCGGTGGACACAAAATCTATATATAGAGATGCTTGGGTAGAAGAAAAGAGGACTATCAAGTGTGTGGGTGCTATCAAGAAAGAGAGAATGAATGAAGAGGAAAATCCCTACAAAAATGGTAGTGGGTTATGTGGGTCAAGGTTCTTATTAGGAAAATTGTGGAGAGATGATATATCTTGAGGGATGGGTCTATGATAAGTTTTTGTAAAATGGAGAGCCTAGTTTAGGTTTCTGATGCATGAGTTTGGTATGCATTGATACATTGGCCTGTTATGGCCTTGATGAATGTAATTTGGTTACCAAACTAAGATGAATATGGAATATATGGTTCTATTCTAATATGTATTATTCATGGGTGTAAACCCTCATGCTTCTTCCTTATGTTATGGATCAGATCCATTATTTATTTGATATTTCTCTTGTTATCTAAATGGATGCATTGATATAATAACTCATTCTAAGTCTCTATCATAAGTAATACATTCTAAAAAAACTCACATAAAGGAGGGGCTCGGTGCCCACCCATGCCTCGGGTGAGTGTCCAACACCTGCTAGTTGATAGGGCTGACATGTATGGGATTAGACTACATTCCAAAGTCATGAAAAATGACTACACAAATTAAGTGATGACTCTTGTTGGAGCTTAATAATGCTGGGAGTTCTACCTTTATTTTTCTTCACACTGATATTTGATTTTTTACTATTATTTCTGGTCATACGGAGTTGGTTACTATCTTTAGAGGCCAAAGAAGAAGGGGAAATGGGGGTCACCAGGTCCAAAACTAGAAGGGAAAAAGGTAGAGGGAATGAAGATGGGGCTTCAACAAAAGGGATGGTGGAGACCTAGATAAGGACCACATAGGCGATAACAGAAGCAAGGGTAAGAGCCTCAACAACTAAAATAGGTAGAGGGGATGACAAAGAGGTGTTAGGAACCTGTGTTCCTACATAGGAATTAGTATATAAGAAGGTGTTGAGGCTCAATGAAGCATCCACGAATATATTGTATTGAGCTTGCTCAAAGGAGGTTGCCCCCTTGAAGAGGCCTACGATTTAATATCATTTCGAGTTCTTTTGCTTAGTTATTTGTTGCAAGATGTTTCCATTTCTAGTTGTGATTGTGATTGGTAAAATAGTGTTGCAGGGTCTTCACATCTGGTATAAGAGCACTTTCCACGGCCAATTTTTTTTCTCTACAGTAAATCACGGTGATCTAATTCTGCCCACCGTATGCTCTCACCTCGCCCAAATGGGATCTTGGTGATCAGAAAGTGGTCCAGATCTTGTTTGCATTCTGTTTGTAGATCTGGGTAGAAGTTGTGAGTTGTGTCATTTCCAGCAATATTGCATTCCGTTCACATTTTGTTCACACGCACAGGCACTCCTTAACTTTCACACGAAAACTTGGCATGGGCATTGGCTAGAGCTAGGCAACCTTGAAAGTTCCAGGTGGTTGTCTCCATTTCCAAACCACAAGCTTCATAAGCCATCCTTCATCATTTGCTCGAGACCATTCTTCTCTTGAAAAACCAAATCGGGCCAAAATCATTTTGTTGTATTGATTTTAGGTATGGTTTCATTTCTAGTTTGTGTGTAGGGTATTCAGTGGATGGGTGTTTGGCAACTCCTCCTGTTCATGAACGTAGTCAAGGTTTTAAAAAAAAAGCATAGGAAATTCTATTTTTTAGCCATATCTTTCATATTATAGCTTTGTTTTCCCTAAAATTTTCCTGGAACACCCGAAATCCCACTCCACACATTTCATACGTTGATGATCCAAGACCCAATTCCACTTCTATCACTCAGAAATCGCCATTTTCAATTTTTTTAGGGTTTGTCATAACTTCTTCATTTTTTACCAGTTTGCCTCGAAATTCACACACATTATTCCTTTCACTATTCCGCTCCTTTTTTCCTCAAGGAACATGTTTTCAATTCTTACCATTACAGCCCCCAAATTACAATTTTCCTCCGTCAAAATTGCCTAAAAAGTGCCAAAAACCCCGTCCAAGTCCATTCTCCCCATTTTCTTGAGCTCAAATCCCAAATTGCCATTACTAAACGTGTTTTAGAAAGAGTTTTTCTATCCATTGCAAAAAAAAAAACCCTGGTTATGGTTGTCACCCGTACAGGCACAAAATTCATGGAGGAAGAACTTGAAACATTGAAAGCCCAGGTCACTGAGCTGGCTCAAAGGCTGCAAGGATTGAATCAGTATGATGATATTTTGATCAAACAATGGCAAAAGGAGGAGTCCTCACACAACTCCAACCAATCCCATGGGCCCAAGCTAGACTTTCCCAAGTTCAATGGTACAGATCCTACAGGATGGATTTATCAGGCCGAGCAGTTCTTCAACATTCACGGCACTTATTTTGTCAATCAAGTCCCAATCACCTCCTACCATTTGGAAAAAGATGCACTACAATGGTATCGTTGGTATCTCATAGCAAATGATGAACACGATTGGAAGAAATTTACATCCCTCATTTTGGGAAGATTTGGTCCCTCTGAATTCAAGGACTTCACCGGAGCTCTCACCAAACTCCGCCAGACCAGTACTGTTCGGGAGTATCAGCAGGAGTTTGAGAAACTGGCTAATCACACTGAAGGGCTAACAAAAGACTTCTTCAAGAGTTGTTTTGTTAGTGGCCTCAAGGAGCCAATCCACTCAGAGGTGAAAATGTTTCACCCCACCAACATGATGGAAGCCTTGGGCCTGGCTAAGTTGGCTGAAGATAAAATCTTAATGCAACGTCGACCCCCATTGTCATCCACAACCAAGAACCCAACCAACCAGTGGCCAACATCCAACACCCAGATCAAGTGTCTCACCGAGGCCGAGATGTGGGCACGTAAGGAGAAGGGATTATGTTACAACTGTGATGATAAATGGGTTAAGGGTCACAGGTGCGTCACACAAAAACTTTACCTACTAGATGTGGAATCACCACCAGAGAAAGACAACGAGGTCGATAGCCAGGACTTCCAGGATGCTCCAGATGAACCAAGCCCCGCAGAGGATTCCACACCCCAGGAGGATCAACCAGAAATCTCCCTGCACGCACTAGCTGGTGTTACCACCCCACAAACTATGAAGGTCAAGGGGTTCTTCAAAAATATTCCTCTCACAATCCTCATTGACTCAGGCAGCACACACAATTTCATCGATCCCCGCATTGCTAAGCAGGAAGACTGCTTTGTGTACCCTTGTTCTAGCTTTGAAGTAATGATTGCTAATGGGGGAAAATTGCCTTGTAAAGGGAAATGTCAGAATGTATGCATTGCGATAGGTGACTACACTCTACGATTGTATATGTTTTCCCTACCTCTAGGAGGATGTGATGTGGTTTTAGGTGCACAATGGCTCCGCACTTTGGGACCCATTCTATGGGATTTTTCTGAGCTCTGGATGTAGTTCACAGATAATGGACCAGAAGCACACCTTAAAGGGATTATTTCAGGATCTACTTCCATCATCATCTCCCATTGCATGGAAAAGCTTCTGAAGAAAGGCTCCCATGGGATAATTGCCCAGTTGCACTCCATCCAACTCCAACCCCCCACTACCGCTCACAACCTGTGGACTTACAAGCCATCCTCGACAAACATGCTACTATTTTTATTGAACCAATGGGTTTTCCCCCTTCACGGCCTGAAGATCACCACATCCCACTCCTTCCAGGAAGCATCCCCCCAACATCCGTCCCTACCGCTATCCATATTTGCAAAAGACTGAAATTGAAAACCTAGTCTGGGACCTCCTCAAATCTGGTGGTCATTCACCCCAGCACCAGCCTGTACTCCTCTCCAGTACTTCTTGTCCACAAAAAGGACAGATGGTGGCGGCTCTGCATTGAATTTCGTGCCCTTAACCGCCTCACCATCAAGGATAAATTCCCCATTCCGGTCATTGATGAGCTTCTGGATGAGCTCCATGGGGCAATTTTTTTCTCCAAATTGGACCTTCGCTCTGGCTATCACCAGATTTGAGTGCATCCTGAAGACATTCCAAAAATAACCTTCCACACTCATGATGGTCACTATGAATTTTTGGTCATGCCATTTGGCCTTACAAATGCCCCTTCCACCTTTCAAGCACTCATGAATAAAATATTTCAGCCTTTCCTCTGTCAATTTGTCCTGGTTTTCTTTGACGATATCTTGATCTACAGCCACACATGGGCCGACCACCTCCAACATATTGACAGGGCATTACAAATTTTGGCAGACAATAAATTATGTGCCAAACAGTCCAAGTGTTCCTTTGGCCTCAAAGAAGTGGAATATCTAGGGCACATTGTCTCTACCGACGGGGTCCGTGTAGATCCAGACAAGATCAGAGCAATGCAGGAATGGCCTCGGCCAACAACTCTCAAGAGCCTTCATGGTTTCTTAGGCCTTACTGGGTACTACCGCAAGTTCATCAAGGACTATGGAAAGATTGCGGCCCCCTTGACTGCCTTATTGAAGAAGGATGCCTTCACCTGGAACACAGCAGCTGACCAGGCATTTGTGGCTCTTCAACAGGCTATGTGTAGCACACCAGTTTTGGCCATGCCAGACTTCACTCAAACTTTCACCATTGAAAGTGATGCATGTGGGAATGGCTTGGGTGTTTTCCTTCTTCAAGCAGGTCACCCAATTTCCTTCACTAGCAAAGCTATCTTGGGAAGAAACTTAGCCTTGTCTACATATGAGAAGGAAATGATGGAAATTCTCCATGCATACAAAAATGGCAGCCATACCTACTGGGGAATCATTTTTGCATCAAAATAGATCACCAGAGTTTGAAATATTTCTTGGAACAATGGGTCTCATCCCCAACACAATAGAAATGGGTCAGACAACTCATGGGGTATGATTATGAGATAACCTATAAGAAGGGTAAAGACAATATTGTGGCTGATGCTCTCTCACGTGCATTCGAGGACCAGGCATCCCTGTCGGCCATCTCCATTCCCATCCCAAACTAGCTGGAATCTGTAAAAAAGGGGTATGCACTTGATCCCTCCTCACAACACCTCATCCAGTGATTGGCCACTGACCCCGCAGTTGTACCACATTATTCATGGGATGGTGCATTTTTGTGCCACAAGGGTCATCTGGTGCTTCCCCATTGCACAACACTTCATCAAGTTGTCTTCTATGAAATCCATGCTTCTCCATTAGCAAGACACTCTGGATTTCTCAAAACCTATGAGCGGGCACGATGAAACTTCTTTTGGAAAGGAATGAAGGGTGTTATTAAACAGATGGTGGAAGAATGTGATACCTGCCAATGCAACAAAGGTGAGACAACAACAATTCCCAGTTTGTTGGAGCCCTTGCCAATTCCGACTAGGATCTAGACATATATCTCTATGGATTTTATCGAGGGTCTCCCTTGGTCAGGAGGTAAATCAGTGATCTTGGTTGTGGTCGATCACCTCTCCAAATATAGTCATTTTGTTCCCTCACCCATCAATATAAAGCCTCCGTGGTCGCCCAAATTTTTGTGGATCATGTTTTCTATTTGCATGGAATTCCTTCCTCCATTGTCTCTGATCGTGATGCAACTTTCACCAAAAAACTTTTGGACAGAGATTTTTCGACACACAAGAACCCAACTGAATATGAGCTTTGGGTATCACCCCCAGATGGATGGCCATACTAAAATTGTCAACAAAGTGTTTATAAATGTTCCTTCATTACTTTTTTTCAGAACAACAACACCAATGGACAAAGTGGCTTCCCCTTGCAGAGTGGTGGTACAATACCTCATACCACACTTCTACTAAAATGACCCCATATGAAGCAGTCTATGGTCAAAAGCCACCAACCCTTCTTCCATATAACCCTGGCAGTTTGAGAGTTCATGCAGTCGACACTACTCTTGCACAACTGGGATCAAATTCTTAGCACTCTACGAGCCAATCTCCACACGACACAGAACCGCATGAAGCAACAGGCTGATCAACACCACTCTGAGTGCACCTTCTAACCAGGTGATATGGTCTTCCTTCATCTCCAACCTTACAAGAAGTAATCCTTGAAGCTAAAATAGCATCATAAGATTTCTCCAAAGTTTTACGGGCCATACAAGGTTCTCCAAAAAATTGGTTCGGTTGCTTACAAGCTAGAGCTTCCACCTTTCTCCCGAATTCACCCAATTTTCCATGTCTCATGTTTGAAGAAAGTTCTAGGAACAAATGTCCAAGCACAAACCACTTTACCACAGCTCGATAATGAAGGATTCATCCTTCTCAAACTAGAAGCCATCCTAGACAAGTGGACCCACCAACTCCACTCCCACTCCATCACAGAAGTCCTAATCCAGTGGCATAACATGCAACCAAAAGACGCAACATGGGAACCACTTCTCCAGATTCAACACCAATTTCCACATCTGAATCTTTGAGGACAAATATTTTTCCAAGAGGGAGGGGATGTTAGGAACCCGTGTTCCTACCCTTCTATTTTCTTTATAGTAGATTAGTTACTTTGGATGCATATGCTTTGTAAGTCATCCCTTCAACATATTTGAATAATCCCACATGTGCGGGAAGTAGTAGTTTCTTAGATAGGAATTAGTATATAAGAAGGTGTTGAGGCTCAATGAAGCATCCATGAATATATTGTATTGAGCTTGCTCAAAGGAGGTTTCCCCCTGAAGAGGCCTGCGATTTAATATCATTTTGAGTTTTTTTGCTTCAGTTATTTATTGCAGTTTTTTATTTTGTTGTGATTGGTAAAATAGTGTTAGAGAAAGGGGTTATATGTGGTAACCTCAGGATCCACTTCTGGGATGACATTAGGTATATACTTACCTTTCTTATTTGCAGAGATTTTAGGGTTTTTTGGCTTAACTTGCGACTTAGTAGAACAAGTAGGGCCGTGTGGCTAATAATTTTATAGATAGAGCATGCCTGAGTGACATATTCATATTTAATGGGATATGAACATACTCCAAAGGTTGAAAGTAGATCTATAGATTTTGGAAGTGGGCCACTGACATCAACGTTAACGCAGAAAAAAATATGAATGACTCTAGGTTTGGCCTTAGTGGCCTGATCAATAACAATGAGAGAGCCCATAGAAAGAAAAATACCTTTAATGACTGCCAGATCCCATAACTCTAGAAGAAGACCTGGTAAACAGACCCAGATTGGCACATTCATCATCGTTTCAGTAGGTAGATTAAAACACAAAGACCATTTACAGATGTAGAAACCTCACCTACCAAAGAACCATGGTCCTCCAAGAAGAGCTCAGGAAAATTCCTATTTGAGGTTGAAGGAAAAAAAGAATGAATCCATTTGGTATGGAAGAAATCTCCAAGGAACCGTAGGGGGCCCATTTCAATCGTGCCCATTTTTGATGTCTTCTAAGGGGGGTCTGTTGGTGTCCATTTTGGTTCTCTATGCTTTTTCCCTAATTTTCCTTTCACTCTGCATTTCCTGAAATGTTTTCTACAGTTTTAATGGGTGAAATGAAGTTACTGCCTCTGTTCCCATGCCTTAGTCCATTTGAAAATTATTTGACATGTCCCATTTTGTAAGAATACTCAAAGTTTTCCCTAATTTTTGTCCTAAATTCTTCAAATCTACAGGCTATGCCGTGTTCTCTCTTTTACCCGATCGTGAAAAATAAAAATTGATCATTTTATACATATATGCCTTCAAAAATTAAATCCCAAGGTCGAGAAATTCTCGGAATCATGTTTTTTCTGGTTCTAATTCAAAAAATTTCCATCCTTCGCGAAAAAATCAATTTCTAGGGCATCCTTGGCATTTTCTATATTTTGACAGTCAGGTGGGCGTCATTTTCCCGTCAATTTCTTCCTCAAACATGTATTGGCAATGTGGCGGGTTCTAATTGGCTGAGGGATGGTGGGTGGTCGGATTCCCTTAGAGTTTTTAGACTTTATTTTACAAAATCTTAAAAAGTCAAAAATTGGCCCGAAACCCCGCAGCCAATCGGGAGTGGACATGTGTCCTAAAGATCAAAAAGGGAGGAGTGGGCCAATGGGGGACTTAGAGATTTTTTAGCTCTATTTTTCTAAAGTTTCAAAATCAGTTTCAACCCCGCTCCAATCAGAGGAGGACATGTGGCATCAATTTTGGGTAGAGGGGATGTGGATGGTGGAGGTTTTTGAAGTTTTTTGCCTTTATAGGTAGAAAATATTAAGGTAAAATTTTGGAGCGCGGCCGCATGGCCAATCACCCGGGACATGTGGCAGCATGGTGGAAAGTGGGTGAGTGCGGGCCATGGAGGAAAAGGGGAAATTTTTCCCTTTTTAGCAAAAGGAGCTAAAGCAAAAAATTGAGCCGTGGGCCTGTGAATGAGCTATAGGGAGACACGTGGTGAAGGCAGAGAGGGTCAGCGGGGCGGTGGAGGCAAAAGGGAAATTTTTTCCCTTTTTCAAAAAGAATTGGAATGTAAAATTTGAGGCATGGCCCCGTGACGAATCATTGAGCAACATGTGGCAAGGGAGAAATTGGGTGTGCGGGCCCGCGGGGAAAAGGTGAAAATTTTCCAATTTTCCAAAAAAGGTCAAAATGCACAGAATTGAAGCACGATCCCAATGGGACCCACCATGTGCCATGTGTCATCACCAAAATTCAAGGGTGGAGGGGTGGAGAAAAAAATCATTTTTTTCCATTTTTCCAAAATATGGAAAAGTTAAAAATGATCCCAATTTCATTCTCAATCGTATTTTGACATGTGGAGGGCCTAGATTGAAGGAGAAAGAGCATATCAAGGGTAACTGTACATTTTCATTTTTGGCCACCATTTTTGCTCCAGGAAGCTTGGAGATGTGAATTTTGCATCTTTTTCATCAATTTTTTGGTGAGTTTGTGTCCTTTGTGCCTGCAAAGATAAATGCAGGTGGGGTTTTAGGGATTAATTTGTAGATTTGAGGTGCTTTTGTAATAAATTTTTACTCAGGCCCACGTAAAACATGAAATATCAAAGTATAAAGTTGCAGAATCAAATTTTACAATGATGAGGATGAAATGATGAAATGAAAAAGGGGTCTGCATGCATGGAGAATGAAAAATGTGCCCCTACAATGGATAATGATGAATGATTTGTAATGATTCACCATTTTTGAAACACTTGGCAACTTTGGTTGCAAATTTGTTAAATCAGGTTGGAATTTTATAACAAACTTGATGCTAGGTATATTTTTTCTTGGAAAAGAGGGATTAAATGTAATTGAAAGTTATATAATGCATTATTTTTTCATGCAAATGGTCAGAGAAACTTATAATTTCACGGGAAAATTTGGGAAAGAAGCCCATTCTCTGAGAAACCGCCTGAGAACCATTTGTAATTCCTTTCTGCATCAGATTTGTATCATGTTAAGTTGGTTTCAGTTGTAAAGCCATCAACAAGCTCTGAGATTGTTTTATATAACATTCCCCTACTGATAAATTTGAGCATTTCTGGATTATTTTATGTCGTCTCTTGGTAAAGTTTTCATGCACTTATGTTTCAAAATGTTTTCAATTTGTGTTTCTTGCTCCTGTTATAGTCTTGTGTTTAAAAATATCTCTTGACCATACATGGTCTCATTTCTTGTTGATAGTTTAGTGGAATCTACAATCTCACATTCAAAAGAGATTTCATCTGATAAAGAGATAAACAAATTTAAATTCACTTTGCCTTCCTTGAATTCTGAGATTTTTTGTAAACCTTTTGGTGCACCTTAGGTCATGATATAACATAGATTTCTGGATGCTTTATTGGTTCATCTGCTTCAAGCTTTTGTGGTAGGTTATCAAATATTGTGTGGAAGAGTGTAGATATGGGCCTCTATTTGGTGCACATATCCTAGTTGAAGGAGTACCTTAACCCTTTTGAAGCATTCTGCTGTGTGGGTGTTACAAATTTCTTGCAAAGGTCCTTAAAGAATTTGGCAAATTCTGGTTAGTCTTGTCTAAAATCTCCCACTAAAAAAATCATTCAGAATAACCAATCCTACCCATACTACCCCTACATTGCATTGTGTGTCAACAAAAGAATCTAACCCATCTATAAAAATGCACAAAGAAAATTAGGATCATACCATGTCTTCAACAACCTCAGCCTTGTCTTGAAAGCATTTCCATCATTTAGTAGTGACAGCTCTGTTGAGTTTGAATAATGGAAAATTGATCATGTTTTCCCAAGGCCACCTCCATACAATATGCATAGTATAAGGATATCTCCACCTCCTTCACAAAACAGAGGCTACAATATAGGTTCTCTTACCTTGGTTGAAAGGCACAAGATAAAATAGTGAGGATTAGATAAAAATCCTTTCAAGGTGCTACCCATTTCTTCAAATATTATGTGCTAACAAGTCAAATAAATTTCTTCCCCGGCTACAAAATGATATATAAATCATTTATCTGCCTCTGATTGTCTTGTAAAATCCATGATGCTGCTCAAGTTGTGAAGGAGATTAAATCTGGGTACCAAAAGGGTCTGGGACCCATCATATTTCCAACTAGAGAAAAATACCTCGATGCAATAGATGCGGGCGTAATATGGGAGGGAATATGGAGTGAAAACATACCTTTTGAGAAGAAAGGTGCCATATTCTCCAAACAGGGGGTAGAGGAGGATCTAGCCACCACATTTTTCCATGCCTCCTTTTGAATTCGATTCAATAGGCCACCTGCCCATAAGGTGGGATATCTAACTCCAGAACAGAAGGGTCTGATATTTGAGTAGGTAGTAGAGGATGTAGAAAATTTCAAAAATTAGCAAGCAAGAAACTCAGAGTACCAACCTTAGGTGATCAAAGATCCTTGTTTTTAATCCTATTAAAAAATCTACATTTTTCTAGGTTTATTCCTTTCTTATGCTTTGAGAAAATTGGTATAAAAATATACACTCAAGCTGATTGTGTAAGTGGAATTATTGACCTTACATTTGAGGAACAAAAAAGAGCTGATTTCAAAGTTCCCATTATCAAGATAGAAGGAAAAATTCTTGAAAATCATCTTGAAGGTCATATTGAAGTACAAACTTCAAACTAGTCCTCTTTCCTCTAGAATAACAAAGAGAAGAAATACCAGAAGAAGAAGAGGAAATATAAGAAATAATGGTTGCACTTGTGGCATGGTGATATAACATCGGTCCACTAGCATTGGCTCCTCCACTTCATGAATTACCAAACAAATCAAGAAATAACTTTCCCACATTTTATAAATATGGAAAATGTCTAAATGATCATATTATAAACTTTTCATCACAACATGTGGTGTTTTTAGGAGCGGGAAACATGAAGATTTTATTATGCAGTCTATTTATGGATTCATTGTAAGAAGTCATTATGGATTACTTTTACTACTTTCCATCACATTCAATTACCGATTGGGATGATATGAAAACTAAGTTTGAAAGTAAGATATTCAAGACTGTGGAAGATGCTTGTGCCCTTCTTGCTCAACATATCTCAGATAAATAAAGAAACATAAGAGCCACATTAGATAATTTTGTAGAACTGAGTTCAATAATGATGATCAACAAGATTCCCATTGATTATTATCTTACTTTGCAGATAATCAAAAGATTTTCTTCATGAAGTTATCAAATTATATAAATTTGGTTTTATACTACGGAGAGCTGCAACCCAATAATATAGAACGATACTCAAGAAATTTACATTGATGAACAATGATGATCTTATCATGCCAGGAAAGATCAAGAACCCTTTAATTGAAGGAATAAGGCCCAAAATTCTCAAAGATGAAAGAGTTAATCCGTTATTGTAAATAGTTGGTCAATTACTTGACTTCATTAAAGAAAGATATTTCTCAAGGTTGATTGAGAACAAAACTAGGAATAAGAAATCATATTAGAGGAGCACCCATAAGGGATTGCCTTAAAAGTTCCATCAGTTAATGTAATATGTGGGACCTACGAAGATGAAGGAGAATAAATTTTTAAATCATAAATTCAAAGAAGAATATGAAGATGTATGTGTCTAGGATATTAGCTATTTTTATTACTCACTAGCATGAAGATTCTCAAATACTCTATAGATGATATGAATAAGTTATTCTTGTTTAGTATTCACTCACTCACAAATGAAGAAATAATCCTCTTATTCAACTTTCCATATAAAAATTATTTGAATCCTCAAATGGAGGCTCTACAAAAAATAAATAATGAAAGTAGGTATCATTGATGTCTGCTTTCATGGGGTCATCCATGAAGAAGTGTCAGACCACCTCGATCAATATTCAAGACATCCCTTGAAGTAACTATCTTTCATCTCCTCTTAAAAAGGTAGCTTCTGCATCTATTAATCCTAAAAATTCACGCCAAGGTTATCATATTTCCCTGATGTGCTTACCACTTATACAACCTTTGACAATCATTGACAATTGAAAAAAAATCCAAAGTTAAAATTTCTGAGTCTGAGTACTTGAATAATGCATCTCTAAGTAATTTTTATAGGACTTGTTCAGTTTATTAAAGAAAGTAGTTCAAAGTTCATGTTCCAAAAATGCCAATTGCCAAAGAACTACCTCCCTGCTCCTCATACCACTCCTCATAACATTCTTTCTTAAACGCTCCTCCTCTTTTGGGAATAGTAGAACCTTTCTATCTTTCCTTATTGGTCAATGGATATAAATTGAATAACTGCATTATCAACTCCGGTGCTTCTGACAACGTCATGCTCGTAAAAGTTGCTAAATCTCTTAGTATCTCCCTCACTCCAGTTATTGGCCATTGCTACTCCATGGAAACCAAAGAAGTACCTCTTGTTGGCTAGGTCAAAATATTCTCAAGTAGCATTTGTAAATTTTCCTAACAAGAAAATCATGATGAAAATACTCGTAATAGACATGCCAACCTCATATGGTATGTTGTTATTGAGCCGAAGCTTCTGTAGGAATGTTGAGGATATATTCAGATAGATTGGTCATATGCCACCATTTCAGTCCATGGTAAGATGAAGAAGCTCCTTCCTATCTAGAAAATGAAATACACGGTCCAAAATATAGATGACCCAAGGGCGGACATCCTATTTCAAGATTCAAGGTATGGAAAACTTTTTCATAGCTTTAGAGGAATATTTTGAGTTTCCCATTTTGATGGAGGAATACCTATGTGTGACATGGATATGGTTGAAAATAATCATGATGATTTAATGGAATGTAATTTGATAGTGTGTACTTCCCATTGAGCATGAATATAGTTTCTCTACTAGGTAGTGATGATGGTCAAGGAAATATTATTTACTTACAACAAACAAATCCTAAAGTGGTGAGCAGTGTGGGTCATGAATGCAAAATGATACCAAACAACTTCTTTGGAAGTGAGTCATATGTTTCCAATCATGTTCTTAGGTTCAACATGAAGATTTGTTCAATGAGTATGATTGAAAATACAGAAGATTTATCTTTCCCATTGGGAGGGGATGAATATTTCAAGAAGGAATGCAAAAATAACAAGATTCTTAGGCCTCTTGAAGTTGTATCTACTCAAGAAGAGGATGAATTCATCAATGGAAATGAATATCCAAGTTCATGATGTTCAAGACTGGGAAAATGATAATCTTGATATTTTCAACCCCAACCTTGTGCTTGTTCTCCTTTCATGAAGATGAAGACCTTCTCAATGAAGAACAAATAGATGAGATGGTGCTTGATTACCCCAAGTTTGATTATCATTCAAGATGAAAACCTTCTCAATAAGGAATATATGAATAAGAACAGTCTCGAATCTTTCACGGTTGACTCCACTCAAGGAAAGGAAGATTTTCATCATGAAGTTGGTTTTGAGGCTCAAAATGACCAGGTGAATAAAATGGTGATTTTTTTCATTCTTCATACTCGAACATTTTACCCATTTTATTTCAAATGGATAAGGAACTATACAAATTAACACCATAGTAAGAAACATGTTAAGAATGAACCAATGTATGTCAAGGATAGACATCTTGGAATAACTGTAAACATGGAACATGAAGAGGCTTGTGATAGTGTTGAAACTCCTAAAACATCTTCCAAGAATCAACCCATGGAAACTATGGTCATGAAGAAGATGAAAATTGAAGTTCAAATCCCATCAAGAGATCATAAGCCTCGGTATGAAGACAATAACCTAGTGTGATCAAGACTCATTCTTGTAGCAGTGAAGGAAAATCAACAATTGGAATGAACTTGGAAATCAATAAGCAGGAATGAATAGAGTGTCAAAGAAACAAAGGAAATGGATGACTTAGTGGAACCCTCAATTGTAATAGAAATCATGAAAATTTTCTCAATAAATTGAGAAAGGGGTCATATTTAAGTGAACCCTTCAATGACTTTTGTAGAAGAAAGGCATTCGGTGATACCTGTATATGAGTAAGCATTCCATAAGAATTATTTTTATAGTGAAATCGAGATATCTCCCACATGTAAAATAGGTGATTTAGGGTGTTTTTTCATGGTTTCCCTTTTTTGTGTGTTTCCCTTTCCGTCTTGTGTTTCCTTTCCCTGTCATGTGTTGGTTTGGTTCATTTGTTGGTTATGTTTGTGGATTTTCTTGTTAATTGGTATAATTACTCTATTTCCAAATGTAAAAATCATTGGTATTCTCACCCATGAGATGTTTGAGGTTCTCTATTACCCCTCATAGTCAAATTTCCCTAAGTTAGATCTAGTTTTTCATACAAAATGACTAGAATGAAAATTGAAACTTGAAAGCATGACAAACTAAGCCCATAATTGAAAATTCTACTTCCTGATCACAATGATCCTTCCTCTCATGGCCATCCTATGTCTTTAGTTGCACCCTCAACCCTAGCTAATATGAAATCCAAATGAATTTTTCAAGTATTTCTAATGTTTATGGAAGAGGTTATTAAGTATGATTGATGAATCTAGATAAGGTTCTATGAAAGACAAGTCCTCCTAGAAGCCTAAAAAATCCAATTTTGGTCATTATGTAGCTAGTATACACCCTCTGCGAATGTTTAGGGAAATATTAATCATCTAAGACTGGTGTAAAATAGTATTAAATGTGTCTGAGGTAATCTAGGAAAAATTAGAAAAGAAAATATCATTCAAGAATAATTTATTCAACATTGAGTTTTCTAGGTGCAGGGAATGAAAATCGAAATGATGAAAATTGAATTCTCTTAGTGATTTTGAGAGTTTCAGTAAGGAGTGAGGAAGAAAAAAATTAATCACTGGAAATATCTTGGAAACTTCTATAATGTGGAAACATGATATTTTCTCAAGGAATAAAGGTTTCCTAATATTGTTTAGAACATTGCAACTACCCCTTTCAGTTCTAGACTAAAAAGGACCTAAATTTTGATTTTATAGGAAGAATTGATTCTCAATAATGGTTTTATTGATCTTCATAATGTGTTTTGGAGTCAAAATAATATAATATTTGACCCCAAAACATTTCCCTAGGATCTCCAAGGTGAAAAACGTAACTCAATGTCCAAATTTGGACATCAAGTGTAAAATCTACTTTCCATGAAAGTGGCCCAATCACACTTTTTCACTCTTGTGTCCCATTTATTGCACATGGCACAAGGGGGAAACAAAATTTTACCTGACCCCTCCTTCAAGTCAAACTTTGGACACCCAGGTGTCCCCATTGTCTCCTTTGTTCCCGTGGTGTAAGGGGGACACCAAAGTGTGACCTCCCTCCTTCACCCCCTTCACAGTTGCTCACTCATTTCACCCTAATTTTCCCTCTATTCCAAAATTATCCCTATATGGTTAAAGATTGGGGACATGAAATTTTGACCCAATCATGCATGTAGATCATGATCATCCCTTGGTGACCACTTTTGCTAAGTGCCATTTCCTGGGTCCCCCAAATCTCATCCACCACACACCAAGGGTTGCACTACTTTCACCCAACTAGTGCCCATAATTTTTTATCCTTAAGGGCAAAGGGGACCCAAACTTCAAACACCATTTCTAAACAAGAATTCATCCAATTGGAACCCTACTTAACCCATAGTTAAAGTTGTTTAAAACACATTTAAATCATCATAATTTCCTTCTCATAAAAAATTTGCCATTTTTTGCCATGTTGCCTATTGTAACATATCCCATTTTCACCTATATATGTTTCCAAAGTTTTTCCATTTCTAAGTCCATAGCATCAAAATGCAAAGGATTTGATCATATCTCATCATCCAAATGTGCACTTGATTTTGCCTTAAAATTTTCACAAGTGGATTTCCCTTTAAAAATGCCTTTGGGAAGATGATTATAATCAATAAACATGATGCCCTATAAATTTTAGTGGCTCATTAAATTGAAAATAGAGGAAAACCTTATTTTTCAATTATACGGAGATCCAAAACGGAAAAACTCTTGAAAATTTCAAAGCAGAAGGTCTTAAAGAAAAACCTAAATTTTGAAACCATTTTCATTGCAACCTGAACATATGTAAGTAAATCCTTTCTAAAAATAGTATGTATTCATAGCATCACATGCATGTATTAAAAATAGTAATTTTCTAAAAATAGATTTTCCAGCATTTGTAACACTGTGAATAAGCAATAAACATAAAAGTGAAAAGGTGAAAACTTGCAAAAAATAACAAACCTGGGATAAGACCTACTAAAAATAGAAAGTATCATAATTAAGCTCAAAAAGCTGTGGAAACTCCCATTCTACATATCCTTTTTTCTTTTTTTCCATTATTGCAAGGCCATGAAGTTGTCTCATGGCCTAAATAGGAAAAAACCCTCCACATAATCTCAAAGCATCAGTTCCAAGGTGATCTCTCCAAGGCATATATACTTGATGCAAGAAGATGGATGATATAATCATCCCAATTATATAAAAGGGAGTCCATGGTTTAATCCATGTATGAATTACATTATGATCAAGGAGTAAACAACAAAGATTGTATTTTATTTGTAAAAGACAGTAACTTAGAAAACATGTGAAATCAAGAACATCATTAGGTTGATGAATATTTGAAACATCAAATAATGTTGTCCATTGAAACTCACGTTCATTAAGGAAATCTAATCATAGCATTAGAGAAACTCACCATGAGTGATAGTGGAAGTCATCTCAAAACAAAACAATGCATACCTCCTGACAGTGTTTCTAAACACTGTAATCAATTGTTGGTGATAAAATTCACATCTTGCAAGTCAAAGAGGTGAAATTTACAAAGTGTTTTATTATAGCCATTTAGGACTTTCAAGAACATGGAAATCATCCTTAGACATTCCTTCAAGTATCTTTCAAGAATAAATTCGTTATATCAAGAGGAAACCTATCTTCCATGAGGAGAAATTATGAAGGGTTTTTAACATATCATAGAGGTATGTTTATCTAAGGTGTTCATATGAAAAAAGGTGAAATTTGAAACTAAGGAGTAAGGTCATTTTCTCCTTGATACAAAATGTATAAATAAATTTTATTGTTGGCACAACAAGTCAATGAAAAAGACACCTAATTAGATTGGTTATGACAAGTTGAAGGATTAATCTTCAATCTATTTGTGGGAAGACATTATGATGGTAATACAGAAGGTTTCTGAACCATCAACAAAGTTGATTCCATTCAAAAATTATGGAAACAGGAATAATTATAAGGGATGATCTTCATTTGGGGCTACCATGTATGGCTAAGTAATCTTGTTTCACATACAAGGGTTTCACTTAGTAGTGTTCTTAAAAACATTAAACAGGGATTGTAGTGTGATTCTTAGTCAAAATTGGAGTGAATATAATTGTAATTAAAATTGTTCAATCTTCAGTTGAAGGTGGTCATAGTGATGTAATAAGTCATTGACAGTAAAAATCTATGTTGTCAAGTATAAGATTAAGACCTATTGCGGGTGTCAAACATTTTCTATATATGACTGCTTTAGCATCAAACAATTGATTTTTTCACACATGCAACATATTATGAGTCATTGCAATCAAGTAATCAATGGAAGTCACTCACATTTGATCAACGGGTTAATACCGATGACAAATAGAGAGAGAATGTCTTTCCCAAGAAAAAATAAAACCATCAGACAAAAATATGTGTTATACACTCATTCAAAAAGGGAGGCTTCCATTTCCAACGATAGAGGCGAGATTATGAAATAAAGTGTAAGGAGGTAGAGCTACCAAGAATAATGGCTTCAATGACATGAGAAGCAAAATAATCAACAAACATGTTTCAGAAACATTATGGTCGAAAAGGGAGTCACAAGGCTTCATGAATGCAAAACATTGTGGGACAAAATCGAGGTCTATCAAAAACAAATAAAGAAAATAAGAAAACTTCATAATTAGGCTCTTATTCAATTCATATGTGAACATCATGCTTTCCATCACAGATGTAAGAGTAAATAATGCCTCAACAAATACATTTTGGTTTGATGCTCGGGTCCTAGAAAATAGTGCCACAGGTCAACACAGTAAATTTAAGAAAATGAAAATTCATTTGAGGAACATCATGAAGAAATATTTGAAGTTCGACATAGATTGGAATGGACATAACAAGTTTGCAACAAGAAGGAAAATGAACAATTTGACTCAAATCACTGAATTTTATAAATTTTTTTGTAGAAAATTTCATACACCTACTTCATGAACTGAAATAGAAACTTGCTGTCGTCTAGTGTATATTTTTATAACGCCACTCTCATTTTGCTAGATAACGGAGATGGTAAATCTTTATAAGAAGAAGGACAAATCAATTGTAATGACTGGATCTGAGGAAGACAAGTTACTAAAACTTAGTGAGTTTGTTAGCCTTCAATTCCAAGAAACTTTGCTCATCCTCTATATTAAAGGAATGACCTACCAAGTTATTTTGTGGAATATTCTAGATCTGGGCATTACTAACTATGACAACATTCACACCTATGCAAACAAAAATGGTGTTGTAGGTCTTCACACAAAAATTCTGCCTTGTAGAAAGTTGAAAAATGTGAAGATGCCATATCTTGAGTGGAACATTCACGTGTGAACCAGTTCAAAAATCATAATGGAAAACTAACAAATTTTTTTGTTTTTTACATTCAATAATGGGAGCCTCCCATACCAAGAAGGAGTTGTTTATACCCATTTGTTGGTGATGTACCAATTCATGTTGTTAATTAATCGTTACAACAAAACGGCATGGATCTATTTTCTAAAACAAAAATCAAAAGCCTTCGAAAGCTTTCAAAGGTTTCGAATAATGATTGAAAATGAAGTACAAACTTGCATTAAGACACTCAAGAATGACAATGGCGTTGAAGTCACACCAAAGGTGTTTGAAGCATATTTCAAACAAAATGGGATCAAACATGATCTAATAGTCTCTCACACTCAACAAAATGGAGTTTCTATGTGAGGATGAACAAATCTGTGATGAATAGGGAACATACAATTGTTATATATCAAAGGGGGTCAATATACATTTTTGGGTAGAAACAACTCAAATACTAGTGTATTTCCACAACATGTCACAATTAACAACGTTTCAAATTAAGATTCTATATGAAGTTTGGTGTGATCGTCTTTCTTCACTGCAACAACTTTGGGTTTTTGAATCCACATGCTACACATTAACTCCAATGAAAAAAGGAATAAGTTAGACCACAAGATTCGCAAATGCTCTTATTGGGATTATTTAAAATCTTCAAAGGCCTACAAATTATATGATGAAAAGAACAAGAATTTTCTCATTGCAAAATATGGCTTTTTGTGAAAATGGAAAGGACACAACAAGCATTGATCTATAATTGAGTCAACTTGAGAAATTTGCTAAATTTGACGTTTTTCAAAGAGATGTAATTGGGAATCACCTGAATCTATATTGCCTCATGTAATTGAAAATCAAATTCCCTACATAGAATAAATTTAAACTTCATCAAATGATGAGCACATGTTTCTAGAGTAGAACTCAAAAAATGAAGGAACTTTAGATCAAGAAAATGAAGCACCGATTGTTTTGTAGGAGACATAGAAAAGATGCCAAAAAGACTCACATAGACATAGATAGTTGTCAAATATGATGAAGTTGAAAAAACATGCACTGCAAGCACATATAAAGCCAAGTAGAAAATAAACAAGATCCTTGAAGAGATTTAAGAACAACTCGAAAAGTTTACCTTGGAAGGCCATCTAGAAAAATTCAATATTGCTTTTGACTCCAAACTAAATTCCTTCAAACAAACTGAAAAGCTTGATGCGTGGATAAAAGTACTGAAAAATAAATATAATGCTTTGTTCAAAAATGAAACTTGGGAGTTAGTTGATTCTCTCATCTACTGTAAATCAATTGGTTGTAACTGGATCTTTTACAAAAATACAAATCAAACGGGTCACTTAAAAAACACAAAGCAAGGCTTGTTACAAAGGGACAAACTATAATGCGACATTTTAACCACCATTGAATTGGACTTCCATTCGGACTTTATTGGCTTTAACAATACAAAATAGATAGAAATTTCATCAGATGCAATTAAAAATTGATTTTTTGAATGGCGATCTAATAGAAAATGTCCATGACTCACCTAAAAGGTTTTGTAGTCGAAGACCAAAAGCACAAACTGTGC
Organism: Taxus chinensis; assembly: GCA_019776745.2. Classification (NCBI taxonomy): domain Eukaryota; kingdom Viridiplantae; phylum Streptophyta; class Pinopsida; order Cupressales; family Taxaceae; genus Taxus; species Taxus chinensis. The sequence goes on from JAHRHJ020000455.1 coordinate 706,340, forward strand.
AAGTTGGAGAAACCCTTGTATAGATTGAAACAAACCCCTAGAGCTTTGATCCGTAAACTTCTACTTTGGAACTCTACAAAATCACACAATTAAGTTGTTCTACTTTCAACTTTGGAAAATGACAGATTGCTTGAAGATTAGAGCTTTAGTGACTAATTATCTAGTGATATAGAAAGGAAATTACAGAGAATAAAAAACAATTCAAACTCCAAACACCAACAATTTTATCCTGGAAACCTCCAATGGAGGAAAACCATTCGGGAAGCAAAAAATGCTCTTTCTTCCCACTTTCATTGGTCAATTATAGACAATTATAGAGTACAAGAAGTAGAAAATGGAAAACAACAATGTTAATTCTCTCTTCTTATGCTTGCTTGCTTTGTTTCTACACCTTGCTTCTACCATTCCACTCCAACACTGAAGCTATTACTCACTTGCTCTCATTAAAATTAAACCTTTTCTCTTTGATCTCTTTGGATCTCCGAATGATGAATTCTCTCGCTCCTTTCATGTAGTTTATAGGCCTTCCCATGTCCTCCTATGCATTGGAGGATGTGAAAGGGCATGGAAGGGAAGAGACACAACCATCTCTTCAAATTCTGGAACTGTTTGTTCCTGATTTTATTTTTTCCGTCAAAAGTGTCAGGACTACCGCCCTGTGCAGACCGGCGGTTACAAGATCCCCACCGTAGCTGGGCGACAGGTATACAACCACCGCCCAAGTTGAACGGTAGTTTTGTAACCGCCACTCTGCGCAAAGCGACGATTTTGTTAAAATGTTGACATAACCTCCTTTTCTTCATTTTTCTTCATTTCTCCTTCTTGGTGCTGATAGAACTGATGAAGTGGTATGTTTTTCTGGATCCCTATGGATCATACCTCCCTTGTTTAGGAGGCTTTTGGTCCCACAAAATATTAGTGGGGGAGTGGTAGAGGAATCAACTCCCTCTCTTGCTCCTTCGAGTACCACTGGGTCTGCCTTGGTGTCTGACCTCGTCCAACCTACCAAGGATCATGTGGATCTCTGGTTTACTGCTTCAGTGCTACATCCTCCTCTGAGTTACCTCGAGTACAATCCTCTTTGGAAGGTAACTTCAGTATGTTTCCTTCTTTTTCATGCATAGCTGGATTTAGTAGGTGTGAGCTCTTGCAACTTGCTATCGTGTGTATTTGCATGAAGTATGGCTTGAAGGTTTCTTTTCTAAACTGCTCAAGTATGGTGAAGGTCCCATACTGTAGTGGTTTAATCGTTCTTGCTTGTTTTTGTCTCTTGAGATGGATTGGTCTAATCATCTCTATGTACACTACTGTAGTCACCATTGTTCCTCGTATCTCCTCTTCTCCTTGTTTCCCCCACTGTTAGGTCCAGTAAAATCAATAGGTAGATAAGGTGACTGCATAACGGAAGTTTGTATTGGCTCCTTGAATGAGCAGTTCCTATGGTGGATTCTTCTGACATAAATTAACAAGTGCTATCGAAATTATCCCTTGTTATAAGATTGAAAATTCTCTCAAGTCCATTTTGTTTTTCTTCCAATGAAAGTAAACAAAACTGATGATTTTACTGAATAAGTCTTGGTGCTTGGTTGACATTTACCATAGCCTTCTTTGATTTTCTTTGGTGTGCCCGGCTGTTGAAACTGACTCCATCCTTGACCCATCTGTACCAATTCTCCTTCCTTGTGAACATAACATCCTTAGCATACAAGTAAGGACTTCTGAAGACAAAATCAAATGCATCAAGTGGAATGATATCAACCTCTAATACATCAATGTATTGGGTATTTATCCCAAACCGAAACTTACACTTTCTTAAAACCTGTATTTCTACACCCTTCTTCACCCAATGTGGAAGACACGTAAGTATCTAGGCCAAGTTGATTCTACAACCACATCAGAAATCAAATCTAGGTGAGAACCAAAATCTTATCCAAGATTTGGATTCTATTGTGATTTGAAAAAGCTTACTTATCTCTTCTTCTGCTTCCCCGTACATGTTAGTGGCCGTGCATCCCAACCTTTCATCTACATCCGAATCATCCTCAATCTAGAAAAACCTCTCCTTCTGTCTTCACACTGACCACAAATTTTTGGAATCCTTGGTTCAGTGCTTTGGGTGTAATTCCGGATGCAAATTCCAACATGTAAGGCGTCAATATGTCCATTTATATCACAATTCTTACAGAAATTCTTGGGATCTTTACAAGTATGCAAAGTAGTAGCAGCATGTTTAACTTTCCATTTACCTCTTGCTACTTGTCTTCCCTTGTTCTTTTTCCTGGAAAGAGAATCTATTGATTGGTCTTCCTTAGGCTCTACTTCTCCTTGCTTCTTCCCATCATATATGTAGTATGCTTGTACACAAACTTCATTGAGATCCTTGGGCTTCATGGATATTACCTTCCTCCGAAGGTGAGTGTAAAGTCCTCCCAAATACTTGGTCAGAATGTCCTCATCCTCCAAGTCCATATTAAGCAACATAGTCACTTGTCTCTGAATACTCCGTAGTGTAGTCTTGCACACTTTTACCGCTACCCTGCCTAAAGTACTACCACTTAATCATCATGTCAGTCTTATGGCCGATATGATAGAAGTTATCTCTAAACAATTCTTTAAAACCTTTATAAGTACTAACAATAGGACGTTTCTTCCTTTCACAAGTGGCTAAGTGGGTTTCCCACCAAACTAGAGCATGACCTTCCATTTTGAGACGTGCAAAGGTAATCCTTTGTGCCTCAATAACACTATGCACACTAAAATAGACTTCCAATTATTTTAGCCACTTATCTAGCAATTCTACATCTACTTGTCCTTCAAAGTCCTTTATTTCCACTTTTGTTTCATCTTTAAAAGGTGTATGAACAAATTTTACCTTCTTGCTTACAATTGGCATCTCTTCTTCACACTCTTCCCATTCTTTCTCTTCGTGACTCTTCCCGATACCAAATTTTTTGGCTAGCGCTCAAACCATTGAGTCCATGGATTCTTGTTTAATAGAAGTCATCTTTTGCAGGTCTGAGAGCTCTTCTTGTTGTTTAAACAATCTATCCATCATGGTCTTAGCATCTCGACTCTAAGGACCAAGTTCTCTTCTTCCATTTGAGCTTGAATTCTCTATTTCCACTTCTTCGTAGAAATATCTGGCTCGCAAGGTAAAAATTCTTCGCCTTTGGACCTTTTCACTGTCATATAAATCACAAGAAAGAATTCAAATACCATAGTCCTGGATATATAATTAGCTATGATACCAAAATGATCCATAAACTTCTACTTTGGAACTCTACGAAATCACACAATTATGTTGTTCTACTTTCAACTTTGGAAAATGAAAGATTGCTTGAAGATTAGAGCTTTAGTGACTGATTATCTAGTGCTATAGAAAGGAAATTGCAGAGAATAGGAAATAATTCAAACTCAAAACACCAAGAATTTTTATCCTGGAAACCCCCAATGGAGGGAAAACCAGTCGGGAAGGGAAAAACTTCTCTTTCTTCCCACTTTTATTGGTCAATTATAGACAATTATAGATACAAGTGTAGAAAATGGAAGACAACAATGTAAACTCTCCCTTCCTATTACTTGCTTTCCCTGTTTTCTTACACCTTGCTCTACAATTCCACTCCAGCACTGAAGATATTGCTCACTTTCTCTCATTAAACTTAAACTTTGCTCTTTGATCTCTTTGGATCTTCGAATGATCAATTCTCTTGCTCCTTTCGTGCATTTATAGGCCTTCCCATGTCCTCCCATGCACTAGAGGATGTGAAAGGTCACATAAGGGAAGAGACACACCATGGGCGCTTCAAATTTGAATCCATTTTTTGTTCCATTTTCTTTTATATCCGTCAGAAGTGTCAGGACCACCACCCTAGGTTGGGTGGTGGTTTTACAACCACCACTTTGCACAGAGCTGGAGGTTCTATCCAAAAAATGTTGACAAAACCTCCTTTTCCTCATTTTTCTTCAATTTCTCATTCTTGGTGCTGATGAAACTGATGAAGTGGTGTGTTTTTCTAGATCCCTATGGATTAATTAGTATATAGGTTTAATATAATTAAACCTATTATTGTAAGTGGGTTACATGAGTTATGCTCACCCCACAAAAATAGGCTTAGAGATTTATGGTTGGGATTTTGTAGTTAACACGAATCCTAAAAAATAGGAGAATAATTACATATCTATTTGTAATCTCCCAAATGAATATTGTAGAGTGGAAATTAATATATCTGCTACATTATTATTTTGTGAGTTTTGATCTTCAAATATTCTGATTAAATATTTGCATAATCTCCTCATATATAGCTATCAGTGGTATCCGAGCAATATTAGTGGTCTTATTCATGTGATGGTGTAGATTTATTGAAGGGGCAGTCCTCTCTTACATTACCCCTGTCCATGTAAGATACTGAAGATAAGTTGCATGAATGCAATTTCACGACATTCAATATATGTTCACATATTTTAAATTCCATACATGTGTTCCTCCAAATTCATTCTCACGTCTTCCACTAATTTTCGTTTCTGAGCATTAGAAATCTATAGATCTACACATAGGGCTGCATACCGTGCTCGTATTTCTTATGTCCGATCCACTTCTTGGATGTGTGCTTGACTCCGGTTAGAGACAAATATGTGATTATTTACATAATCATTGCCACTTGCATGACTGTCATATAGATGTGAATAAATAATTGCACAGAAATGTGTTATTTGCTGAGAATTGGACGTGTAGCTACAGAAAGCATTGTCGTATCCAGTTTGGAGGAGACATCAGTCATACTTCCATTCTTCCATCGCGCCTGTTGAAACTCGATGGTATTGAAGGGAGTCTCTTCGAGTAGTTTTGAATACTCAAATATTTACATCTAATTTTATAGATATTTGTGGTAAATATTTACATTAACAATGACCTTTAATCGATTAGTGTAAGAGAAACACATGATACGTATATTGATCCTATTAAGCTGGTCCACAAAAATTAGCATTCCGCTCGATCATTGGCATTCAATCCTGAATGCAAAGGCAATTTGTATAGTTCAAACTGGTTATCCTGTGAAGACGTATAATCATATTGATATCACGCATGCCATGCTACATTGTCTTGTATTATTAGTATGTTTTTTGTTTAGTTTTTAATGTTGATTCAAGTTAATATATGTATAGTTTAGAGTGTTAAAATATATTAGTCTATGTGGAACTTACACTACTTTTCAAATGAAAGTGTGATTCAATGCGTTGTGAATAGATTGTTATTTATTTATGACTGGTCATTAAAAATCTTGTCAAAGTTAGAGTTAAGTATTATTTTTTAAAGTCAAGGAAACAAAAATTACCCGTGTTGTCAAAGTTTATATTGTTATTGTCATTTTGAGCTATATAAGTAATTATTGTCAATTATTTTATAGTCTTTGTAGTCACCACATTGTAAAAGTATCCTTTGAGTCGGTTTTAAAAAGTTTCATTGTATTGCTAAGTTAATCAAATAAGTGATTTTAAGATATTTGTTTATTATCTAATCAAAAGAGTCAACTTGTCAAAACTGTAAAAATAAAAAAATAAAAATTGCATCATGGATGCATTTTTCGCTGGAATCCGACGTCCGAGTCATAATTGAACCCCATGATCACATCTAGCTAAACTAGCAGTATGACACCGAAGGATGGAGGAAAACAGAGGTTGGAGGTCTATCAACGACCTCTTGTCAGTCGCCAAAGACGGGGCCACATCAAAAGTTTGGTGGCACATTTTGTTTTAGTTGTGTGTTTTGCTTCTAGTTGTGCATATTGTGTTGCAGTTTGCAGTGTGCCTGTTTCAATAAGTGGAAATTTCACATTGAGGGGGGAACATGATCCAATGTTCCATTTCCATCATGTCAGCATTTTCTATGTGTGTATGAGCAGCATAATTCAATAGCATTTCCTATGTCATTCCTTGTAGTGAAATACAAAGAGGGTTGATAATAATATTTGGCACATCATGATTGGTTGTAGGTAAACCACTTGAAAACCTTCATTTTAGTTTGTGGTACTCCAATTGAAAACCACCATTTTTTCAGTTCGTGGTTAACCATTTGAAAACCATACAACGAGGTTTGTGATCATCCTGTAGTAAAATCACTTAATCATGAAAGCAGATGCAAGTACAAAGGTAGGTTTTCCCCATGTTCGCACTAAGGGGGGGAATGTTAGGAAATAATTTATTTAGTGCTCCATTATTGTTAGTTACCATATGGTGAATTTTATTGCTACATGGTTAGCATATAGGTTTAATATAATTAAACCTATTATTATAAGTGGGTTAAGTGAATTATGCTCACCCCAAATAAATAGGATTAGAGATTTGTGGTTGGGATTTTGTAGAAACACAAGGTGATAAAGTTGAAGGAGAATGATTCCATATATATTTGTAATCTCCCAAATGAATATTGTAGAGTAGAAATTAATATATCTGCTACATTATTATTTTATGAGTTTTTGATCTTCAAATCTTTTGATTAAATCTCTGCATAATCTCCTCATATAGCTATCAATATTCGTTAGAGTAAAAAACCATGTGAAGTGCCATTTGGAGTGTAAATTCTTGATATTGCTTGATTTGACTTTGATTTTATCTTGATTTGGTATGTTATGCTTATAACCTCTTTGTCTGGAGTGCTTCAAACTTGTATGGAGAATAATCCTAATGTCTACACTTGATTTAGGGTATATTAGGGCATATTTGCATAAGACTTGATATTTTTTTTTCTAAAAATAGGAGCTCTTGAAAATGCTTAAGTGAGCAATTGACGTGCCTCCCCTCAAGATTTTATATTGCTCCATGGAATATTGATTTCACATTAAGGATAGCTAGGAGGGATAAATAATATTCTTATAAGATACTATAACCATATGCACCTTAAAAATTAAAATCCACTTATGAAAGGGACATGATGTATTGAACATCTTATTTCATATATAATTTTGGATTTTCCGGTTTTAGTTTATTCATCCTGTCTTATGTCCATTTGGATGCATATGAGGTGTTTACTAGTCCATTTGGCACTCATAGATATGTAATAAGTGACCATTTGTTGTTTTCCCTTCAAAATGGTACTTTTGAATATTTGTATTAGTCTTTATAATAATTTAGTAATCTAGGAGTTAGTATAGTTCAATAAAGGTGTAATTAAGGGTCAAGGAAATGTATAAACTTGTAAAATGATCTATTTGATCCTAACTAGACCCTAAACCTCATCTATTTAAGTCTAAGCCTAGGTGAGTTAGTGGTTTCTCAACCTAACTACCCTCCTTTCCTCATAAAATCAAATGTATTCGAATGAATAAGGAGGAGAGGTTGTTGAAGTTGGTGAGAGGAATAGGAAGGGTTTTTGTATCAGAAATTTCTCAAGGATATTTTAAGAACTCCATTGATCTAAAGAAACCAAGCTTCTTGAAAGGAATTTTGTGTATTATTGCTTTGTTGTTACTTTGTGGATGAAATTCATGCATTTTGTATAAGGAAGACATGTTTGTTTATATAAATTTGAATCATTGTTGATCTTTAGTGTTGGAAAAATATTGTGTACAGGTTTATATGGTTATAAAGTCCCTAGTATGCCAAGGAAGAAGCATGAAGAGGTGATTAAGGACAAAGAGACACTTACAAGCAAGAACATTGGATAGGACAATCATGATAAATTTTTATTGATAACTCCAAATGATATAAAATTTGGTAATTAGGTGAAGGAGGTAATTCTCTAGATGGGGTTTTAATGGTTTATAATAATTTGAGGTATTTTTGAAGTTATGAAGGATTTTCCTATCTGGTTTGAGAACACAAGCAAACTGTTTGCTATAATGTATGTCTAGTAAAAGAGTCATAAATTTCAATTGGCTTAATGAAAAAGGATTAAATTTCAAACATGTTATCCTTGAATATATTTATATATTATATACAATTTTTAGAATAATTGGACTTGTGAAAAAAAGGATATAGATGACAGAAAATTTCTGTAGACTGTTTGTTCTTAAGAAGCATTAAGAAGGCAGTTTTGAGGAAAGGTAAGAGAGTTGAAGATTTTGTTGGTTTGCATCCTTTTTATGGTTGATATGGAATGTAATAAGGTATAGGAAGAGGGTGAAATGTTTTTATAATTCCATTGGACCTCAGTCTTTGTATTTTGTAAAATTCATCAAAATTTTCCTTTAGGAAGGGCTATAAGCAAGTACAAGGCCTAGAATTGGAGATTGATAAATGAAATGTTTGGAATTTTTTGAAGTGATTAATGAATTCATGATTTTTTGGTGTATTTAATCATGGTAATAAGTTCCTAGCCTTTGTATTCAATGTTTTTATGCCATTTGAGTGTTTTGAGCAAGATTCAGGATTCTTGAGAAGGTAATGCTTAGTAGTACATGTTTTTGGTGATTTTTGCCAAGTGATGATTCTAAATCTTTATTTGTTGATTGAGTTGGTGTAATAAGAAGAATGTATATAGGGGTGACTACATTTTTGGTATCAGAGAAAGGAGATCAAGACATTTTAAGTAATCAAGTTGAAAAGAAGACATTTTTTTTCTAAGAAAGCATTTTGTAAATAGTTGTTTTGGAATGTGAGTTGAGTTGTGTTGAGTTTTGGAATTGATGAAGGATTATACCATTCTTGTCAAGTTTGAATTTTGGAAAGTGACAGGTTTATCCTTGAAAGGTGAAAAATTAAGACAGGAAAAGAAGAATAAAGTGAAGAAATAATAAAAAGAAGTCAAAAGACTAGGTAAGAAATAGAACCTAAGTGAGACTTGGACAAGGTGAAAGAGACTTGCTAGTGAGAAAGAAAAAGATGGAAAGTGAGATAGTGAAGAAGTTTCTTGAGTTGCATGAAGCAATGAGAGAAAAAAGAAGAGAAATGAGAGAGAGAAGAAAGAAATAAATGTGGATTGAGGAAGAGATGAAGAAAATGAGAAGATATGGAGAAGCTGGATGCAGCTTGATGAAGTCTAGATAAGAAATGGTGAGATAAATAAGTTCAAGTGAAGTAAGGTCATGAATAAAAGATGAAGTAAAGGAAGAAAGAAAAAAGGATGATAAGGAAAGTTAAGTGGCCAAAGAAAGGTAAGAATTCATGAAGAAGAAAAATATGAGATAATAGAAGATTTTTGGCTGTCTCTTGTGAAGAAGAAAATGATGAAGAGGTGAAGGAAATTTTCAGCATAGTGGTAGAAGAAGAAATTAGAAAAATGGTAAAAGAAGAATCCATTTTTGAAGAAGAACTTAAAAGGTAATATGAAAAATCAGATTATCTATTTGTATATATCAGCGAAGAATAATTAGAGGCAGAGATATGGGTATTTGAATGTGCTTTGTATGGTGAAGAAAAATGAAAATGAAGAATTGAGGAACTGAAAAGTTGAAAGAGAAAGATTTGAAGAAGAAAATGTGAAGAGAAAACATGTCAAGAGACTCAAAAGTCTCTTGTTTTTAATTCTAAGGTTTTGTGTATTTGTGAATGTGTAGGTATTCTTGATAAAGAAGTGAAAAGCATTGAAAAGGAAGCTCATATAAGAGCTCAAATGAAGAGACAAAGTGAAGACATCCTCATTCTTGAAGGAAAGGACATGATGAAGAAGATGAAGATAAAGAGTGAAGAACAAAGGGAAAATGTAGCTGATAAAGAAGAAGAAAATGCAGCAGTAAAGAGGAGAATGTTACAAGTAGAGCACAATTGGAAAACAAGAAAGAAGAAGGGCTTTTTGTATGTAGCATCATTCTCTCCACATGGGGAGTATGATGTAGGAGCATCAATGTAAATAGATAAATTTTGGTATTTCTTAGATAATTAGGTGTTTTGGGGTCCATTTGGGTGCTCATGGGTTATTTTAATCCATTTGGAATTCATATGTTTGTAATAAGTGGACCATTTTGGAAAAACCACATTTAAATATTCAAATGAAGTCATGTAGTGTATTAGTACCTAGGAGTTATAATGTTAGTAATCTAGTTGTTAATATAGGTATAATAAGGTTTAATTTCATAAATCATGTATGCATAATTTTAAATGATATATTTATCCTAACTAGACCCTAAACCTCATCTAGTTAAGTCTAAGCCTAGGTGAGTTAGTGGTTTCTCAACCTAACTACCCTCCTTTCCTCATAAAATCAAATGTATTTCTAATGAATGAGGAGGAGGAGAGGTTGTTGAAGTTTGGTGAGAGGATGAGGAAGTTTTTTTGTATTAGAAATGTCTCAAGGAGTTTTGAAGAACTCCATTGATCTAAAGAAACCAAGCTTCTTGAAAGGAATTTTGTGTATTATTGCTTTGTTGTTACTTTGTGGATGAAATTCATGCATTTTGTATAAGGAAGACATGTTTGTTTATATAAACTTGAATCATTTTTGATGTTTAGTGTTGGAAAAATATTTTTTACAGGTTTATATGGTTGTAAATTACCTAGTATGCCAAGGAAGAAGCATGAAGATGTGATTAAGGACAAAGAGACACTTACAAGCAAGAACATTGAATTGTGTGCATAAGGTAAGGACGGGACAGTCGTGATAAATTTTTATTGATAACTCCAAATGATCTAAAATTTGGTAATTAGGTGAAGGAGGTAATTATCCAGATGGGATTTCAATGGTTTATAATAATTTGAGGTATTTTTGAAGTTATGAAGGATTTTCCTATCTAGTTTGAGAACGCAAGCAAACTGTTTGTTGTAATGTATGTCCGGTAAAAGAGTCATAACTTTCAATTGGATGAATGAAAAAGGATGAAATTTAGAAAATATGATAATTGAATATATTTATATAATCTATAAATTTTTTAGAACAATTAGACTTGTGAAACAAAATCTATAGATGACAGAAAAGTTCTGCAGACTGTTTGTTCTTTCGAAGCATTAAGAAGGTAGTTTTGAGGAAAGGTAAGAGAGTTGAAGATTTTGTTGGTTTTAATCACTTTTATGGTTGATATGGAATTTAATAAGGTCTACTAAGAGGGTGAAATGTATTTATTACTACATTGGACCTCAATCTTTGTTTTTTGTTGATTTTATCACAATTTTCCTTGAGAAGGGCTACAAACAAGTACAAGGCCTATAATTGGAGATTGATAGAAGATGAATCTTTGGAACTTTATGAAGTGATTAATGAAGTTTTTTTGGTGTATTTAAGCATGGTAAAAGTTTTTATATATTTTTATTTAGTGTTTTTATGCATTTTATCCTCTTGAGAAAGATTCAGGCTTCTTGAGAAAGTATGCTTATAGCAAGTTTTTGGTGATTTTGCTAAGTGATGAATCTAACTCTTTATTTGGTGACTAAGTTGGTGTGATAAGAGCATGACTGTACTGACACAGTAGAGTGAGCAGTGCAAAGAACATAAACATATGAAACTTTTGTCTAGATATGTATGGTAACATAAATGAAAGTGGAATGTTGCAAATGGAAACATGGAGAAGAATGATGTGAGATATAGGATATTTATGAGTAATGAGATCAGTCATGTGGGTGTCTGACTGGTAGAGTGAGAAAATATGAAGTATTTGCAATTGTTGGGAGAGATTAGGATAATGTGTTTAAGGGCTATGCATGCAAACAAGTCATGATTAATAAATATAAGCTAATTTAATACTATCAAGTAATTAAATACCAAATTTATGTGTCTAGATTTCCCTCCCTTTAGGATAATAAGTGAAAATTTTAATCTTAAATAAAAAACATATCTAAGTGTATACACACACTTTACCTTTGTTTTATTTCTTTGTGGTTTGAATGAATGAAATATTCCCTCAAGAGTGAAACATGCAACACAATAGTGTAATTAATGTCCATATAATGAAAAATGAAAAATTTAACTCCAAGTAATATTGAAATCAAATTTGAAATTTGTAAAAAAATACAACAGAGCAAGGAAGGAGTACATGTGTGTATAAAACCAACTATGCCCAACAGATGTATATGACCATGTCCTCATGTCAAGACATGTGGATATGGAGATTGTAAAAGTAACCATGGAGAATTGGGGTGATCAAATCCTCAATTATAATGAGTTTGGTGGTGCAACTTACCCAATTGAAAATTCCAATAGAGAGTTGGAGGATGTAGAAATCCCAACATGTAAAACTAGAAGAGTAATAATAAGAGTAAATTAGGAGTCTTGGGGTCTAGTAAGTACACAACTTGAAGAACATTAGAAGCACATAGGCCCAAAAATTATAATGTTGTAGGATTTCAAGCATCACTAAAACTCGATGTGCCTTTTCTAAACCACACCGTTGTAGATAGATTTAGGTTTATACTTCTTAAACTTATTGAAATAGAAATAACAAAATATAAATTGATAAATATATTCCTTGAACTTTTCATAGTAATCATGCCCCCTACCTTTTTACATAAAATTCAATGAATCTATAATAGAAGAAATCATGCCCCTTATATTTTCCACAAAATGTTGTGAATGTGTATTATAACATGTATTCCTATAAGTGAATTCATGAATGAACCACTGTAAAATATGAATTTTCTTGAGGAACTACTTTTAAATATTGGAGTTGAGCTAGATAAAACTATTGAATATTAGGGAAGTACTGTACCATGGTTTTTTCTATGTACATGGTACTATCCCTATTTAGAAACTATACTTTCTTCTATCTGTAAGCCTATAAATTTGTTCCTCTAACATGTTCCTAATTTTTCATATCCTAGAATCCTATCTCTATGCTTGATTTGCATCAAGATTTTTGATATATATAGTAGATAATCATAATTGGAACACAAAATGGTGGATGTGGATGGATACATTTTAGAGTTGACCTTACTAAAGGATACATGATAAAAATCATGGAACATAGAGATAAAAACACAAAAAGTATACAAGAACACATGTTCACATGAAAAATATCACATAAAAAGTCCAAATGGCCACATACAAAGGACACAAAAAGTGTCACACACATAATAGGACAACATATGCATAAGAAAAGGCTATCAAGGATGCAAATTAGGGACAATGAAGTGTCACAAACACATACAATAGGCCAATGTCCATACACACAAGAAAAACAATAAGAAAATCATTGTGCAAATAAGATGTAGAAAGTAGGGAATAGGCACATAAAACAATATAAAATAGTCCTATACAATCTAAATGTTTTAGTCTATAAAATCGTGATAATATCATATATCGCCACGTATACCATGAACATAATGAGGATATGTGAAAAAAAATGAAAATATATTTCTAAAAATAAAATAATAACACATGATAGTGTAGAAGATACCCCAAAATTAGAAAATCTATTTGGAAAAATGAGAATACACCATATAAAACCATGTACATTCATGTGCATCATGCCGTAGACACTCAAATTTTGTAACTTATCCTTTGGTAACGACAATTTTGGATATGTTCCCTTAATAATATAATTTCTCACATTCTGAGTCTAATCAACACATCTTTTTATCTCTCTTGAATTTCTCATCCCCACACTAATTTTCCTTTCATTGAGGAAATTTTAATTAAAAAGTAGTAATTTATCTCTAGGAATCATTCCAAAACTTTTAATTTTACATCATTATTTTCGTGTCCAAAATTTAATAGATTAGGTCCATAATGGACTATGGTCTTGGAACCTCTTATGTAACCACTCTCTTTCCAATTTGAAAATATTATATTTGTCGCATCATCTTCCTAAGTTCAACCTTGGGATGAAATTTAACCTGTAGAATCCTATATAAGCAAGTCAATATCATTTCATAACTCACCTAAAACTCTCATGAGATCCTATTGTAAATATCTATACAAAATCACCCAAGAATATCCAAAAGTAATATAAATTTTTTTAACATCATTTAGAACAACCATTACTATAAGTATGAAGCACTTAACTAGGTCCATAAGTCCAAATTCATGTATTTACAAGCACTCAAAGGTCCTATAGCCATGTTTTAACAATTGACAAAATGGTTTAGTCTATCACCTGAAGCACACCACATCACACTACTACCAAAATGGGTACATTTCCTACTCTACAGTTAGCCCACTATATTTATGACAAGAGACATGAGGGAACACATAAGGGGCTGGTGTAGACAAAATCTATGCACTTGGCTATATTTCTTGGTCCTAAAGCATAATAATATATACATGATTCCTAAGCAAGAAAACTAGTGGTTAACAACTCCTTTTGGGTATTTTTTATTCATCTCTTACATTATTATTGGCCTTACACATCTTACAGATTTTCCAAAACTTGACTGATTTATCTTCTCCTGACCATCTCTTGATTCTTCTTACACTTTTGGGTTTGTTTTACTTCTTGGTCACCTTTTAATAATTTGGGTCGGCATTTTTAGTTTTCAATTACAAAATTCAAACACGTGAATTGTATATATACTTAGTTACTTCTTCTAAATAAAAGGGTCAAACACTCTAATCATTATTTATCAGCACTTAAGCTTGCATCAAGGCACAAGAACATTACAATTCATCCATCTAGCACTCATACAAGGTAAAATGGATAAATTTCCTTGCATACACAAAATTGGAGGAGGATTTCATTCTATTCCATTACATACATCTTGCATACTTTAGAGGAATCTACATCTAGCCTGCTATCATTGTACACTTACACAAGGGAAACCTAGGACACCATTACACATATGTCTACACTGGTTTCCATGGAGTCTGAGATGTATAACAATGCTTGGTTGTAAGATCACTCTGTGGGTGATTTCCATGGTTAGTCTGAATCCCCATTCTACATCTTCTTTATAAGGTTTGATGTCATTTGTGGGCATGTGCAACTAGTTATCCATTATGTAAGTTATAGGTACAACTAGAGACATTGGGGTGAAACTAGACCGACAAATGAAGAGAAACAATAAAGATTCTCCTACCTAGAAAAGGCCAGAACCTGAGCACTTGAGTGGAAACTATTGCCCATTTCAGTCACTAGTGCCTAGGTGCTCCTGTCCTCCCAAGGGTGCTTCTATCGTGTGTAGTTTTAAGTTCCAGAACCCTCAGTGAGGCTTAAAGACACTTTTACCATTTTTTCTAGTAGTTTCTTAGTACATATCACCTCCAGGTTATGAAAATAAGCTAATTCACCTTCTCTCTCTCTCTCTCTCTGCTTAGGGTTTTACATTATTGCATGCTTATTACTTGTTTCTTACTGTAGTTTATCATCAGAATATAATTAGTTATAGTAGTTACTATAAAATAAGGATTCATTTAATTTAAATTAAATAATTTGGTGAACCCATTCGTTCGAACCCTACCTTCCTTTTAGGCCTTCTTTTTATGATCGTCACTTGTAGTGGTTTTTTTGTCCTTTTATGCACATTGAGCTTCCTCCATCTGTCCCTAAGTTCTCTAAACTAATGGATGATTATGATAATCCCATGCTTAAATCAACCAACATCTCTCTTGAAAACATTGAAACTTATGACAATGAATAATCGTATGATGAGGACACTAATTTTGATCAAGAATAACTTGAAAAGCTCACTATTTTTTGTTTTACTTTATGCACCAACCCTACACATATTCCACATGTTTTAAATGATTTAATTACTTCTAAACATTCTCGAGATGCTTCAAATCTCCCTCTTGTGGGTTCCTCTTTGGCCACCATGACATCCACCCCACCCTCCACCATTTCTATTTTTATTGCTACAACTACCACTCCCCTCATTCCTCCTAATACTTCCCATACACAACTTGGATCCTCTTCAGGAACTCATGACCTAGATTCTTTATAACATGATTTATAATCCCAAATTTACCAATTACATCAGGTTACTTCAAATTACTCTCCATCTCTAGATTCCTCACTCCTCCTTCATAGCCATTTTGTACCCACCATATCCTCTTATCCACTACCCCCTAACTTCATTACACCTAAGCTTCCTACCTTTAATGGCCATGAAGATCCTTAGGAGCACATTTAATCCTTGCATGTTCCATGTATTGACTATGCTGATGATGTTACAATCTTGGATATATTATTCCCTTGAAGCTTACATGATTATGTTATGTGATGGTTTTATGACCTACATATTCATTCGGTAACCTATTTTACATCCTTAGCCAATGATTTTCTTGCTCATTTTTATATGAATATCGACATGAAGATATCCTATGCACAATTAGCTAAAATCAAACAAGGATCCAATGAACATCTCACATACTATGTCTTGCGCTAGAAGAATAACCTTGCTAAGATGACCAATGTTATAGCTGATTAAGAGTTGCAAGATATATTTATTCAAAGTATTTTACCCATGCTTCAAGACAATTTTATTTTTGAGACTTCTCCATCATTTTATCAGTTATGCCATACACTCAAATTATGCGAAAGAAAAATTCAAGAAAATCTCTATGGGAAAATTAAAGTAATTATGATACTTCTTCATCCTCATCCTCTAGAAAATTTCAAAATAAATCACATTTTAAACCATCTACTAAGATTACTAAAGCTAAATCCACCATCAACATTTTTTCTACACCAGACAAGCTTCAATTTCAACCCTAGGTGTAATTTCACTAGAATGCCTTACGCACCTTGGTTCCTATTACCATAGCTCATGGAAAGTAATCTCATTACTATTCATCCACCACTCAATCTCTATCACTATCTTGCCTTCATGTACCATAAATAGGATGACAATGTACATTGTGGTTATCACAAATGCAATGAACATTCCATTGTTTGCTACTTTAATACCAAAAGATATTATTCAATGATCATATTAACAACAATGCCATCGAGATTATTGAGCCAACTACCACTAAGCTGGTTAATGATAATTCATCAATCTTAAAATATTCAAATGAACAAATAATTCATTACCAAAGTATGAAAAGCAAGATAATGATTATCCTGAAAACCATACATATCATGCTATGTCTCCTCCTTCATTAAAACCACTTAATTTTCTTTCTACTACTACCAAAAGATCGCCACTGCCAAGTACCCATCCCTTTCTTGAAGACATCAAATTTTCCATAATGCATCAAGATACACTTTGATTTGCTAATATCCAACGTCAAAATCTAATTGGAAATTTTGTAAAATTGATAGGGAAATACTTGTAGTCCATCAATTATACTACACGGTGAGACTTTCAAATCCCATGCTTCATAAAACTTCTTAGTTATCATCAAATTGTCTCAAACCTCTCAAGATCACATTTCTTCCAAAATTCTTAAGGCCATTTCATTCTATGTCCTCATAGATTATGGGTCTCTCCACTATGAATAACCACTCGTTAATATCATTGAAAACAAAGGTTGATTACAATGAGTCATTGAATGGGCTTATTCCCTATATAGCTACCCAGAGTATCCCTTCCATGGTTCATTTGTCTTAAGTTGAAGGTATCACTACAAGGAACAATTTATCAGAATCAAGGTCTTTCCAAAATGTATTCCATTATCGGAAAAATTCATGCCTATAACTGTGCAGTTACGTGGAACATTTACGGTAGCCTTGAATATAACAGTAAATTGAGACTTTACATCTATTTTGAATAATACGGCCATTTTCTACTTGTTCCTTGAAGTTTATGAATCCGGTTCATCCATAGGCATCTAAAATTCATTAGTCAAATTGTTAGCCTAACGGTCCCCAACTCGATTTCATTTTCTCCTGCGGCCATATCAGGAATGTTATCGCCACCTCCTTATAACCACATTGGTCTCATTCAATGCGACATGAATCTCCACTCTCCAGATACGAGCACCATTCAATTAGACTAAGGTCTGACATGCCAGAGATCTTCTTGAGATAGTAGGTGTGGAGCACATGCAACTTTCAATTGTTAGGAATAAAGGATCTAGCCCTCGCTGCACCTGGGGTCAACACTTTTACCCGCTGAGCACTGCAGACTATCTCTAGTGCCTTTATACAAATTTTTTACTACAATGAAACAGCTCCAGTTGATTAAATGTCTAAATATTGAGCATGATTACCGTTTTGGGTACACACATTCTTGATCTCCATTACCCGGATGATATGCGAAATAGTTCCATGATTATGACTTCATGTTAACAGGAACAATTATAAAATAAACTTTCATGTCATTGGTTCATCACTACAAATTGTATGTATTCCATACTTAGATGATTGTTATGTTTTAAGCATTGAGTACGGTCTCAAAAATCACATATCACAGCAGAACGTCTATTAGAGTCCGTATGGACACTAGTCAATGTTCTGACATGGGTTATGACTTGCTAGTTATTCAGGGTCCATTCGTAAATGAATTAATGTTATGCACATCCATGCTTAAAAAATTACCCTATAAACACGGTTCACGTCGAAAACATACCATCAATTCACACAATGTTTTCACATCCTACCATTTACTCTTGTTATCTAAGGTTATGTCTACATGAAACATAGTTTCCTAAGCTAGTTGGATACGTTAATGATGATCATTAAATATTATGTCTATACATAGCATACGATGCATAATTGAAGATATATGTTAGGTGATTAGAGTCAGACCTTATGACAATATGTCATTCTACGCTTGCAACATTTCTGATCTCATAATGCTCAGGAAGCGTGCATCATTGTGTCATGTCAACATATGATGCTCCAATGGGAATATACCTTCTGCTATTTCTCTCTCTCTACACATGTTAGATTCATCTATTGAGGTTACAATTTTATTAAAATGTTACTTAGGAGTAACTATAACTTTATGTTTTTCATTAATATATGCACTTTGGAAAATTGACATAGCTGTAGGCACTTGGGATTTTTGAACATGCCATAATGGGTGTTTCATGAGGTAAATTTTTTTAAGGATAACTGTAGACCATGGTCCACAGGATCATTTTTGCTCTCCTATTAGTAAATTATTTTCATGTTGTTCCTATACTATTGTTTCATCCATTCTTCAATTTGCATATCGGTATAAACAGATTCTAGATAGAAACATAAAATATTCTTGTGAAATTATGAGCGATGCCATCTGAATGAAATTACTAATTAAACTTTGCGGTCAATAAATTATTGATTTCATGGAGCTTACAAGATATTTTTGCATAATAACATTCGTTGTCTAGGCCTATATTGAACTGCGAGGACGCCTTGGTTTTCATTTTATGTAATCCCTTCAGATATGACCATTGAACATTAGAGTCCCTCTTCCTCTTTCCCCCCACTATATTCTCTCTACAATTATAATTAATCACATAGCAGATGCATATGGGGGGTAATCTCTTAAAAAGCTTGAAACTTGCAACTCCATAAAAAATGTCAAATAGCTGATTTTGCTATAAGAAAAATGGCCACCCCTGAAAATTATAAATAGTATCACATATCACATGAGTTTAGAATAAATTGGATCCCATATCATCTTGAAGTGAAGGTACCAATCTCGCGTAGTTGACGACTTGCACGTGGGTTTGTCCCCCGTGGGAGCTTGTGTCCTGGGGGAAAGTCTAAGATAGCGTTTATCAGTTGCAACATTGGAAGCAAAGTAGTTTACAATGATAACTCTCAAGATAAGACCATTCATGGTGTTCATCAAAGAGATTACAGAATGCATTCTAGAAGTTACAATTCTATGGGTATCAATTCGGAAATAAGAGGTATATTATCAACCCCATCCTAATAGGTACAATGAAATCATAGGTCCCCAAATGTTTCACAATCATACATGATGGCACTATTAATGAACTCAAGGATGGACAGATAATGGTCATCACAAATTTTCCATGATCAGTCCTAAAAATGATTCTCTTGAATGAGATAAGTAATCTAAAACTAATTACTAAAATGCAGATACAGGCCAAAATATCAATCTCTCTTCTATAGTAGGGATATTGACCTAAAAAAACTCTGATGGTCTAGTGAAAGTCACACAAAAAATTGTCGATCATAATTAGATAACTAAGACATACTAAAATGGTCATAAATGGTGATTTATAAAGTTAAAAAGGAAAATGATTTAAGGTATCTGTCTACTTTGTTGATTATAAAAAACCTCCAAGCGAAATTTTCCAAAAAGTTTACACATTTTTACTTATTATGACATACCATTATTCTATTTTTTGGCCCCTTTAGCAAAAATTTGCTAATACTTTATCTACATGTTTATCCATGTAGGTTGTCATTCTACATGAACAAAAGCATACCACAATTTTTGAACAAGCTCCTATGAGAACTCTTTTACAAATGACATTTCTTATCCTCTAGTATCCCTGGTCCTCAAAATAATTAGGGTGCACCCATGATGTGCACAAATTGCCATCTTATTTTTCACCTTCAAACTTGACCTTTCTAATGACTAAATCAACTGAACAACCTCTTAGATGGCTATTGGAAAAATTTGATTACAAGCTCGTGTTATAAAAGTATCTAATTTGAAATGCTAGGGAGTATTGTGCTTAAAAACACAAAATTCATTGAATTATCTGTAGACAAAAAATCTATGCACTTGGTATTCACTACATTTTATAAGATCCTAGCAAGCATACTAATATATACATGATTCCTAAGACAAGTATTTATTGTGGAGTATTGTTAGCACATGACTATTGTCATTTACATTGTTTTATCTTTATGCAATTTATTATATGGATTTACATATCTTTCTATTAAGTGGTCATTAGAGTCCTGATAATTAATGATTGATTTATCTTAAATGGCCTCATACACTAGGCTCCTCCACCATTCGTCCTCTTGCTCCACTTTCTATACCTTCTACATTGTAATGCTTCTTGTTTTTAGTATTTTTATTTATCAGGTGTAGTGTATCTCTCTTGTTGGTTGAGAGTATTTTATATCTGTATTTTGACATTTTTGAAACATGTTGACAGTATCTTTTGTAGGGAAGCTATTTTGGTGAATCCCAATGTTATTTTTTCAGTGTTCGAGTAGTTGATTTTTGGCAACTCATACACAATCTGTGGTGTCACTCTACCCATTCAACAATATGGGAGGGTGTGGTGTTGATATCTACTTTTTCGAGTTTGTGTCCTTGACTTGTTAACTTTTATTTTCTTGGATCATGACACTCCAATTTATTTGGATCTTGTGTCCTTACTTTGTTTTATTCAATTACAGCATTGTTATTAGATCGTGGAACACCTATTTGTAACAGTTGATCGTAATTATGTTTGTTTTTTTGCACTTTCAGGTGACATCACTCCGTTGAAAATCTCCTTGTATGGAGATATTTTAGTGAAGCCCTATGTCATTTGTTTTTAAGTTCTATGATTGAGCAGTGGATCTCAGACCATAGTGCACACTAAACTTCTTCAACATTGTACAATTTTTTTGATTATGAGCTTCTTGTGATGCCTTGCAGTAGGTTTTTACTCTCTCAAGCCTTAACTTTGTTGTTACTGGTTTTGGCATACCTTGCGTTGTCCCTTTTTCCCAGTTATTGTACATGAGTACCTCATTAAGTGCCTAGTTTACTATGGGACTTTTTTCATACTATGGACATTCCCACTTCTATTTTTTCCCCTAGCTTCACTTGAGGGGTGGTGTTAGAGTAGGTATTTACCTTAGCTCATGTTCACCTAGGTACTTTATTTATCTTTATTGTATTTATCCTCACCCACTTATGTGTGTGGATATTTATTTTTATTTATTTAGATATTAGGGGGATATTATCTAGTTGTTAGGTATATTTCTTTCCTTGATCTATGGTATTGACTAATTCTTTCCTTGATCTATGGTATTGACTAGATCCTTGATGTCTAGTTCTTTCCTAAATCTATGGACTTGACTAGTTATTTGATGACTAGTTCTTTCCTTGATTTATGGTTTGATCTATGACCTTGAGTGGTTCTTAGATTGTTATTCCTTTCCTATATAAGAAAGGCCCATTCTCATTGTATTTCATTGAGTTCCATAATAATATATGATATTGCTGCTCATTTGTTTGCAAAGGTTTATGTAAAGTTATTCTGGCAAATTTATTTCATCTTATTGATCATGGTGTTTGATTAGCATTTGAGTTCTTGGCTTGGTGTGATCTGGTTATCATTCATTTTAGCAGTTATTCTCAGTCCAAATCACCTTCAGGTTGCGTAACAATTAACTAGGTCAATTTCTCTCTCTCTCTCTCTCTCAATCTCTTAGGGTTTTACATTATTGCATGCTTATTTCTTGTGCCTTACTATAATTTATCATTAGAATATCATTAGTTATCAGTAGTTACTATGAAATAACGTTTACATTAAATTTACCCATGAATTCATCATCTTCACAAGGCACTATGATAACTAAATAAAACATGTTCCCACTTGAGGGGATTTAGTGAAACATATAGAATTGGCTCAAGAGGGGTTAATTGATAAGGGTAGTCTAGCCTCACCTACACATAGGTTTCTCCTTTTGGTATCTAATGGTTTTATAAAAAAATATGCATGTCTAGTATGTTTAAATTTATTATATTTCATTACAAGTGATGATAAGTGTGACATAGACCTTGCACATACAATGCAAATTTTCCATGAAATCAAAGGACATGATAAGTTGTAGAGACCATCATTATAGCATAGGCTAAAAACCATTGAATAGAGTAATTTAACCGTACCATACTATGTCCAGGACCAAGTTGTATAGTATCCTATACATGAGCAATTTCTAGGTAGTTTATATATGAAGCATCTTCAGATTAAGAGTAGCTTATTTACCCAAGTTTGCATTATCCTAGATCACTCCTATCCATTTGGGTTGTACAAATAGTATTCATCCTCCTCTTGTGTTTTTAAGAAATCGTTGTATCATTTTATCATATTACAAGTATTAACATCTATTATTCTAGATTGTGAATAGTTAATTGTTTATTGAATTTATTCATAATATCCAATTTGTAACAAATATTTACATCCTCATATAATTATACTCATATAGAATTTTAGCAGGGTGTAAATTTTTGGTGAGCTCGACTATTGCCTTACTAATCTTAAATACCCTAGAGTTTTATTTTCAACCAATAGTTATAGGGTCTCATTTTCATAATTAGTATATGCGTTTCTCCATCTCTTGTCAGTGAAGAAATTGGCTAATCATCAAACCATTCCCCCATATGGTTTCATGTTCTGGTCCTTCCTCACAAGCATCAAGTTTCCATGGCTTCTTATCTCCCCTTCAAAATAAATTTCATCACATATCTCAAGCGTAATAAATATATTTTCAAATCCCATAGAGGTTATTCTTTATTTGTATATACTTAAACACAAAACCATTCTAATTTTAGTTTTCATAATGAGGTTAGATTTTTGAATTTCAAAACTTATATCTATATTAGTAATAGAAGCAAAATTCATGATAAATATGCAACATTTTAATCATATACATCAAGATTATTTTGCTTCCTTATATGCAACACTCAATGAGACATCTTTTGAGGTGTCTGAAACCATCTCCTATTATGAGGCAATTCTTTTTTACTAAATTTATGGTGTCTATCTCTTTACTAAAAAAATGTCGTACACCATATTATATGTTATTATACATATATTAATGTAACCAATACTATTTGAGTGTATCCTATTTCTTAACAATTCAATTATTCATTTGTGTAGTCATGGATTAGGGTAAGCAACTTTGCTTCATGAAATCATAAGGGTTATCAATTATAACCAAGGTGCCTCTACCTCTTATGAGCTCAGGGAGGTGAATAATATTGAATTTAATTAATCATTATTTGATGGAAAATCATTATCAATAATGGCTATCATGACCCTATTACAAAAATGTAAATTTCATCATAAAATCTAGTTGAAGATGTAAAATTTATATCTTATAATTATTCTATATATGAGCATCATTCCTGAATCATCCTCACAAGTCATCCTCCATTTTTCAAACCTTCATTGATGGATCATGAAATGCATTATATGCATTCCTTACCAAACCTTATTTAGGTTATGGAATAGGACCCATTACTTATGAATCTTTCACTCATAATTAGGGTTTGATCATATCGATCCATCCTATAATAACTGTCATTTTATGAATAACTTTGCGACTAGATCCATGATACTCTATAAGCCATGTCCTGTGAAAAATATACTAGAATTATATCCTGAGATTGCCGATTTTGCAATTTTCAAAATCTTATATATTTTATCTAAGATTCTCTTGCATTAGTCTTACTTTACTTTGAAAATTTTCCCTTTTCTAAATAATGTAGAAAATCCTATCTTCCACTATACTAAGATAAGTTTTTCATACTTATGGACATGATTATCTCTCTTCACACTGGAAATGTAGATACAACTAATGGAATACAAAATCCTCCTGATTATGATGTTGCACATGATTAGAATATTCCTTTGAATAAAATCAAACCAAGATGCAAGCAATACATACTCTTCTGCTTAAAATGGTATAGGAATTCCTTAAGATAAAATATATCACATGAATGTTAATCCATATTCTAATATATTAATCTTAAATATAATTCTATTAAAGGACATACAATGGAATTTTATTTGAGCTCCTTGTCTTTCAATGAATGAAATTTTTTTCATATAAACCTACCTATGCATATTCCCACACATATTAATGTGGAAAATGCAATGATGCATTATATTCACTATTACACAAATGAAAAATGTATACATATAGATGCTCTGTCCAAAAATGGTCAAACAATGAACGCACACATATAACACATACTTATAGTCTAAAATATTAATCAAATTTTAAATTTTCAACTCTAAATTCAATCTACAACATTGATATCCAAGTCCATATAATTCATGAGATCCATCTATGACATCCCCTACATATTCCTACACCATCACATGTTAAAGGTGATCCTTCACTTAAAGAAAACATATTAATATTAGAATTCCTCATCTTGGCTACTTCAAGTGGGGAAAATCAATGTTTGTGATTATTTTGGCAAATAACTTGGGTGGGAATACCACCTAGGAATATCATCTTAAGATGACTTCCTAGAATCTCCAGAAATTTCCATTATGATTTGACGAATATTTGACTATACACACTAATTTTTTTCCGACTATGTGTCACCTGATAAGCTAGCTTATTTGATTTTCATACGCTAATATGGCATCATGATCATTAACTCGATGATATATTATGACATTTTTGTAACTTCCACTACTTTAATGGACATCATATACAACTATTTTTATACAACAGATGCTAGAAACTTAATATGTTGAATTAAACATACTTATAGCCTTGGATATACGATTTTTAAAAATCCAAGTTAATCCTCCTACAAGGCACCAAACTATGGACATGTTGTTTACACCTGCTTACCCAGACATAATAGTTTCTACATAATCCTAGGAGATGTATCTCCAGAGTGGACTTATTCCTAATAAACTAGTAGCAATATGTAAATACGAAAAGATTTATAAAGCTGCATAAATTTATGTTACAACATCATAAGTCCTACATTAATGTGCTACAGATCATTCATAAAAATTTTTTTTATATCAAGGGTATCCCATATAAGGCACAAATATTTAAGTTAATTAGTGAAAGATACAGTTTTGGACTGACCTCTCACTTTAGTATATTTAGCTTATACTATTGACACATTAGTGGGTTAATCTCCCTTTGACATCTATTATTCTTGTATTGCAATATGCAGTGGGTAATCTACCCTACTTGGTCATGCCAAGGTAATTATTGCACATGCTATCTTGCTAGTGGGTATCTTTCCCTCCTATACCTCTGTTAGGTCTTCTACACATGCTTACTGCTAATGTTTCTATCCATTTCCTAGGTATCCTATGCCACATACTATGAATCCTATGTAGGTTAAACATGAATATTCTTCTTCCTATTATGAAACATTTGAGACTTCTGCCTCCTTCAACTTATGGGTTTTCCCCATGCCTCGTGAATAAGACCCTCATCAAGTATCTCTTATGTTACATCCTTCCATTGTAATATAGTTAATTTAACAAAACAAAAACATTTAAAATAATCACATAATACAAAGTATGACATATAAATTCAAAATCCACAAAATCAAGACCTATTATATGACTTGATCTTGAAATATTTTCACTTTACATATGTTTTTTGTCATATTGGTTTCATAGATATCAATATTTTGTCCATATAATTCTTTACACACATGCATTCACAATGTGTATTGAGGTTGATGCATTACACACACTGATTGATACACAATGACATGTGTCGATCTTGTACCTTCCCAATGAAACTACTCTTTGGGGGCATTTACTATGCTACATAGGTGATTTTGTTTCATTTCAATTACTTTACACTTACTCATCACACATGATTACATATATTATGCATATGTTACCTTTTGAGCCAACATGACTAACACGTGTCTTGTGTAACGCTAACCTATCTTGTTCTATGCGATTTTTCACTAATGTTTTCTATAATTACTTAACTAGATTAATTTATTATCTGGTTTGGTTGATTACTTGACTACTTATTGAATGTGTTTTGAGCACCTTGATTGTCTTATGAAAAAAAGGGTGTCCATGTTTTGGGATATATTAATCTATTGTGTGTATGCACTTACTTCTTTTTATGTGGCCTAAAGTGTCGTTTATATGATTTTCTTACAACACCGTGTATGTCCCATGTTTTTGGCTCTATGCCTTGATGTGAATATTTTCAATGCTACCACTTATGTTAGTTTCAGTGACTATGTTTTCATTATTTTTATTACTTTATTCTATACTCATGTTCTATTGCTACTATTTTTTGTTGTGTAGTGCATGTTCCTTTCTTTGAGCACCATGGTCTCTACTATGTGCAATTTTTTTGTAGAAATAGGATCCCAACAATGACCACCATTACAACATTCCATGTGATACAATGAAGTTATCATACTTATTTGACATAGGTACACACATTTTATTTTGAGCCACACAATTAAATAATTTATCACACGAACCTCAAAATATTGGGCATTCATTAGGATATATTCTACATTTACAACTAGTACAAGTAGATTACAAAAAAGGAACATATTTTTATAGGGTAAAAATACTCAAAAATATACACAAATACAACAAAGTGGCACAATTTACATTAGTTTAAAACCACATAATTTTTGTCAAGACTATACTATGGTCCAAACCTTACTGGATGTTCCCAACCTAGGGGAAAATATTTAGAGAATTTCAGCAGTTTCATATTCTTACATGAAGTTACAAAATTTTAGAATAGTTTTAGATATAGATGACTTAATTTAGATCATAATAAAGGGGTCATATTACATATGTCATACACATATATCTCACACACTCTCATTACGTCCTCCATTCATTCTTTCTTCTATCAATATCTATTCCCTCATGTTCTATCTTTCTTTCCCTATTTTTCTATCCATATATATATATATATATATATCTATCTATTACATTCAAATACATATATTTACTATGCCAATTATCCTAAATTCACTTATTTTGGCGGTGAATTTGTATTGCTCAGTATGTACTTTTTTTTGGTCTTTCTACATCTTCTGGTAGTCTTTTGTAGTTTCTTGTAGTATTTTGCAGCTTCCATAATTTTATGTGGCATTCATAGTATTTCACAGTCTTCCATGGATTTATTTTTATTTATGCCTTAGTATCCAAAATAAATCTTCCATGAATAAAAAATTAAGTTTTAGAACATATGCATAAGTGCTACTAAGGATTGCAAGGGAACAATAGAGGAATTTCTCCCATTGGAGGAGAAACCGTTTGAAACTAGGGGTTAGCTAACATTGGGCTATACCTACAAAAAATAAGGATGAGTTAGTAATATTTATAACACCAGAGGGCATCATAAAACACAAAGTGGTCTCAATATATGCACTCATAAAATATATCAGACCTAATTTCATCACATATTGAACTAAGTTTCAAGTCATATGGTTCATTAATAAAGAAACAACATGTCACTTTGAGCCCCTTCATTTTACACATACGAAGTTGTAAGGCGTGCTAGGTGAAATTAAGGCTAGTTTGGGATATATTCAGCCACGTTAACCAAATTTAATCTTGTTGTGCCTAATTTCAAATATAATGTGATTTTTGCCTCAATTGACCCCAGTTTCAACAAATATAAAGAGAAAATTAACCAAATTTGGTGCAATCAAGAGAATGATTGGGATAAATTAAGTCTCACCAAGTAAATCAGGTTTAGATAAGATGTGAGTTTTGGTACAATAAACCCCAGTTTAATCATATAATGAAAAAAATATTCAATTGGTCCATTCACATATAGGAAATTAAGGTTAATTTGAGTCATAAATGAATGTAATTGTGACCATATGATGTGATTTGTGGCTCAATTAACCCTAATTTCATGATATACTAATCCAATAAGTTAATTGGTGTAATGATTTGCATGATTTTAGATACATTGATCCTTTTAAACCAAATTCCAATGACATAAGAAGTTATTTAAGGTTTAATTGACATCAATTTCATAACATCATGAGTAAAATATTCAATTAGTTCATTCACATTAGAAACTAGGGATAATTATCACCTTAACTTGATAACAAATTTAGGATGTGGTTTATATCCAATTACCCCTTATTTCATCATAGATTGAGAGAATTGATCAATTGGTCCAATCAATAGCATGTTTTGGGCTAAATTGATCCCCTTGAACCTAATTCCAATTGCATAGGACGTGATTTATAATCAATTGGATCCAATTTTATTTTATAATGAAGATCAAAGAGGTTATAAGTTAAATTAAGGAGTTGATTTGAGTCCATTTTATAAATTTAACCTAATTATGTTTTCATATGATTTGGCTCTTAATTAACCTCCATTTCTTCACATATTGAGCTAATTAATCAAATGGTCCAATTAGTAACAAGTTTTTGTACTCATTATGATTATATATGAAGTAATATGGGACTCATTTGGACCTAATTTCATTATATCATGAATTGAATAGTTGATAGGTTCAATCATAGATCCAATTGAGGTCTAATATAGTTAATAAATTAATCAAGGAGTGAATTGGGATCCAATTTTGGCCAATCAATCAATTGGTAAAATCATTAGCATATTTTAGGCTAAATTAAGCCCCACAAACATGATTAGAATTAGGGTGGGATATGATATGGTATTGATTATTCCATGTGGGAAGAAAAACATTGAGAGGGGGGGGGTGAATCAGTGTGCAATAAAAATTTTCAACCACTTATACTACTTCATTCATTAACCATTAAGTGTGCATCCACAAGAACATAACTATAAAAGAACAAATGAGAGTGCAACAACACAATAACAAAAAATGTAAGTGGGAAACCCTAAAGGGAAATAAAAATAACTGAAATAAAAATTTATTAGAGCTATGAATTAAATTTAGTTGAGCACCAACCCCTAGATTTAGTGAGGCACTGACCCCACAAGGAGCACCAACCCCTAATTTAGTAGAGCACCAACCCTACAATGAGTAACCAACCCAAAATATGAATAAAAACCAACCAAATCCTCCTTAAATTTGTGTCACCATGGAAATTTTTTTTGCAACAAATGAATATGAAAAATTAAAGCTCATTCTCCTTCCTCCTTCCAATTTTCTCACTAGGTCAACTTGCTCTATATCTTCTTCACCAAGCTGAATTAAGTCCAATGACATATCTCTACATTATGTGAAAAAAATATAGAACATATGCACACAATATTTTCCCTCTCTTATGGGTAAAAAATACCTTCTTCAAACACCCCTCTAGGTCGTACGTTTCCCTCTCTTTCATAACTAGGTCAAATGAGCTTTCTAACATGCCTCTATACTTGTTTCTTCATTACAATTCACATGGGTTAGACATCATAGAGTAAAGAATATTTCCACGTCATAATAACATGATAAAATTATCACTCATAGGACCATATATGTCACAAACATCACCTAGAGCCTTTTAGACCACGATTACGACACAAGAAGCCCTAAAACACCAAAACAAGCCAACTTGCCAAAAAATGAATATTCTAGAGAAAAACCAACTTCAATAAAGTATGGGACACAATTTTTTTTCTAATCCTTAAAAAAACTCAAGAAACCATGAAACAACTCTGAATCATCATCTCACACCATGAAGCCACTTAAGAGCATGCACAAATAAGAACCCCAAAAAATATTCTTCACAAAACAAGTCATAAATACCTTAAATCTTATCAAAAACAAAAGTGTGATATATAAATGGAAATATCTTGACCTAAGGGTAATAAAAAACTCAACTCATGCCATAAATTTGACTTTATAACGTCAAAACCACATATGCAACCATACTACTCCAAACTACCCAAAATTACCTAAAAACCAGTCTTCTAAGATAGGGCACACTTGACCACCTAATAGATCAACCATGATCTAAAACCGTCATAAAAATTAATAAAAAATTCCATAATTCCATAAATGCTAATTTATTCACCTTCTCTAATGGATAATTTTTTCACAAGCTGAAACTATTCATAAACTTACCTTTTTGAGTGGGGCCCACACATAGCCAAAACCTCTAAATGCCTCCAAAAAAAATATGGAAGAGTCCTCTAAAACATCCAATCGTCAAATTTACAAGAAACAATAAATTCTAGACCACTACAAACAAGTTATCTCAAGTCGCTACACAACTATAATTTTTAGAGGGTTTAAAACCAGTTTAACTTCTTAACGATTGTTCATAAAAACCTGACGATCAAACAACCTTAAATTTTACTTGTAAAATCTTCATAATAGACATATTAAACTATCCCCAAGAGATTGTATCCTCATACAAAGTACACACTCTCCAACAAGCATCATAAAGTCAACTTTTAGCTCAAAATATCTCCTTTAGGAACTGAGTTTTGGTCAAAATGTAATATCTCACAAAATTTTCATCAACTAGACATCAAATTTGAACCAAACCATCATATCAACATGTCAATACATCTATAATTCTCACATTTATCCAAATATACTCAGAATTACTGTCTCCACCATACCAAGATCTATTTTCTTAAGGGTAGGTCTAGGAATAGACCTAAAATCATTGTCTAACACTTGAACCAGCACTCTAAAACACTTAAGAATGTACCAAAAATTCATACTCATGAATCCCATGCTCTCACTAGGATCATAAAAATCACACATACTTGTAATTAATCATACCACACCATACCTGCTGATTAAACTTCACAAACAAGAACCTTGAACATGCTTGCTTCGATAAATATGACCTTCTCATCACTTTGGCACCTTCAAAAACCTAGAATGAACTTCATCAAACTCCATGACATCACAAAAACATCACCAATTCAGTTCAACACCTCTACAAGCCACCAAATTGAGTCAAGACCCCATGCGCCATCACCATGACCAAACAATCTCAATAAGAAAATCAACTTGACTCGACACTACCAATCAAACTTCATGTTACATAACTATTTGACATCAAGGAAATCAATAAAAACACTTGAAAAAATCATACTTTAACATAAATGACAACAACATACCAACAATCTCCCTCTTTATCATTGATGGCAAACCTATTGATGGAAAAAGCACACAAACACTATTCTCTCCTTAAGGAACACATGCCATTAGCTCATTCTCCCCCTATTTTACATTAATGAAAAAACTACCTTCAAAATATTCTCTTGGAAACAAAAAAAGATATCCACTGGGTTGGAAACATCAACCAAACATGAAAAGGTCAACTTGACTTCTTCATAACTATTTTGAATCCTTAAGAAAATCTTCTCCCCATTGGAAAATGCATGCCTTCAGAACTAACTTAGACCTTCTTCTTGAGGTGAGAACACATCTGACCGATCCTTTATCAAACATCACATAACAATTGACCTCCTAGGAAAACTAATCAATATTTCTTACCTCTCGATTACACTACTCATGTTCTTCTTTGTCAGTAACCTCAACTTATCTTGACACATAACATACCTTCTTGGTGTAAATAATCCTACGTAACCATATTTATATCTCCCCCTTGCTTCTCAACTAATTGAACACCATAAAAAAACTTGTCTCATTAACCTAATGAGCTTAGCTATCTCCCCTAACATCTACAATCCACTAACTCATGTACACCTTAGTAAGAGTAATCAGGACCATAGAAAATACAACTCTCTTTGATTTGTTAGACACCAATGATGCAGACCTTACATTGCTTACCAATCACTACTAACTACTTCATCACTTACCTTTCAACTAAAAAACTGATCTTCAAGAGAAAACAAAAAAACATGTTCATACCTTGACCAACTCATCTCACTCAATATGTTGATGCTTCAACCATATAGCAATATCTACCTCAATCCTAAGAATAACCAATAAAACACATGATTTCTCCTTGTCCTAGTGCCAACAATACATTCCTAACTCACAGTCCTTCATAACACCATATGTGAAACATCAACTAAATCAAAATAAGATGCCAATTAAAAAAAATCATCTTGCTTCCCCTGAGACCATGAATTCATCATAATTATGATATCAACAAACAAACGATGAGACCATTCTTACTAAAAACATTGTAACGACATTTACCCTTGACACTTCAACTCTCACTCATCCAGAGAATTTTCAAACCTTCTTGGAACAATACATTACATATTTCTTAGAAATATCATTCATCTTTAAAAAATCTCAAGCACACTAATACATGACTACATCCCTTGACACCATACTCACACCTATTGATCTATTTGAGCACCAATAACACTTTTCAGTGCTAATAAACAATGCTGCAGGCAATCACACTTCATCTAGGATATCATGAATGTAATTTTACACCAATATTATACTCATCAAAACAAGAACATACATTTTAAAACTTAAGTTTTCAACATGAATTCACCCCCCTGTCCTTGAATTTCTCAGACATGCATTATTCAATTGAACCTGATATTTTAATTTATTGATATCCACATTTTCTTATAATCAAGGACTTCAAACAAGAAACATACTCCTCAAACTTTTACAAACCTAACTAAGGTCATAAAACATCTCCATGCTGTTTTGAATGCTTCAAAAGATATCTACAAACCTTGAAACTTGTATTTCTTATTGTACCCTCATGAATGTAAGATATAATCCTGATTTAACTATTTTATTCCTTCAACCAGTAGATCTATTATGGTATACAAACCATGTCTAACAATATAGGCCCATTTTTATCATAATATTGTTAAGTTATAGTTAGAGCTCAAAATTGCACCCTACCACAGGTCATAGACAACCCAGGATTTTGAGGCAACATGGGACTGTCTCCAAGTTATGGGACTCAAACTAAGATAGACCTCCATAGAAGGCCGACTTCCTCTAACTATTCCTAATGCTAAATTACTCCTAGGAAATCAAATGCAGCTAGGGGAGAGAGATACATAAAATGAAATCATACACTAAGGGAGGTGATAACACCAAGAACAAGGGTGGATATATTCCTAGTGAGTGAAAATAGGAAGAAAATGAAGTAGGAGAGGGTAGAAAAAAGTGCCAAAATCAAAACAACATTTAAATCCCCATCTTCATGAAGTGCAACGAATTTAAATCCTGTAAGAATAACAAAGTATGCACATTATACCTACAAATGCAATAGAAGGCAAGAAATGTAATACAAATCGAGCTAGGATAGGAAAGACCACAAAACACAAATTTTATTTCTCAGAAGTATGCACAATCTATTACAAAGTAGACACAAGGCAAGAATCCTTTGCAAAATGCTCAAATATGAGGATTGAAACTCACTTCTGGAATAATTTTGATAGAGTTCCTTTACAATTTAGAAAAATCCTCCAAAAAATGAGGGTTTTTTTTATATATATAGAAAATTTCCTCACCTACCATACATTAAATTCCTGACAGGTAGTTGAGATACCAAAACTACCACCATTAATGCTAAGATCATAGCTTATCTTTCATTAATCTGACAGTTGCATACATTTTCCTCTTGGATGATAGCATTTTATTCCCCAATGACTAGTTACAAATATTTCCTGATGTCAGCCAGGATAAATAGTTCTCTTGTCGATTGGTTGTATACTTTACATTTTTCTCTCTTACTATCATTTGGTTGCATAATATGATTGATCAGTATGAATTAATCTGCAACTGACACCCTGTGTCAACACAACTTGAATAGTCCATCTCCACTACCAATGGGTTGCACATAATTTCCTGTTGACCAGTAACATGAATTATGCTACTGATCGGTAGCATCCATACCACTTGCCACCTATGCTCCCACACTCAACCCATCCTTTATCACCACCATCACCTGCTCGTCTCATTGTGCTATCAACTGATAGCATCCATACATGCTACCAACACCACCCCTCCTACTGTGTGACCCCACCATCGGTCAGTGTCCTTATTACTAGTGACTTATACTGTCACTTGTATAATTTGTTATGAATAACACCCCTAGCTCATGGTCATCCTGACTTGTAACTTGATGAGCTCTCTAAAAGTTGCTTTCCCAAAATCAACTCAGCCAAAAATTAACTGAGCTACACTCGATTCATCCTGTAAATTGAAACATTTCTCACCATTGATTACCAATGCCCATACCTATTAGGTTATCCAATTTAGAGGGATGAAAAATTAGACAATAGTTTTACGACTCATGGGGTAATATTACTACTATATTGTAAAGATCAGTGGCCTTGAGGAATCCATTGGGCATGGAGTCATCCTAAAAACTAAAACTAATATGATATTTGATAAATTTACCTCTGAATTTATTTGAAGTACTACATGGGCCTAGCTTTCACCTGAAACTGCTTGAGCTGGCAGCTGATTGTTCCCATTATGAAACCTTGCCTGAAGTTGGAAAGTGCAACAACAATAAAAGGCACAACTATGTACAAACAAGAAAATCATACATGTCCTGAATATAACATGTAGAGTGTGCACAAACACTTATTGTAGAAACTAAAATTAGGTCACACTCCCCTTTCAGTCCCTCGACATATAAGCACCCTTTATTACATTTACCTAGCCATGACCCCCTTCACCCCACTAATATTAATTTAATTAATTTAATTAAATTAATGCATTATCCTCACTATATTTATTATTTAAATATCTTATTTAAATAATATCTACACATACAGTTCACTTAGACACCTCACCAAGCTAACTCAACCTAAGACCTATTCTTAGCAAGTTACCATAACTAACTAAGACTTACCCAAACCCTAAAAATCAATGCCTACATTCCCTCTAACCACATTCCCGCATGCTCACAAGAAGCTCTCAGTCTAATCCATGGGATAACGACATGAGATCCAAGAAAATCAAGAGGATCTCCCTAAGTTTAGTAAACCTAGGAAATCCCACCTTGACCGACATCGGTTACCCCTAACCATTGCTGGTTAAGCCAGACCACCATCGGTTACCCCTTTTAACCCCTAAACTACCTTATTCTCAAGGTTGGAAAACATTGGGAGAAAAATTTGACAAGCAAGAACACATCTTAGAGAGATAACGCATCTTTAGAGAGAAAATTCCAATGAAAAATCACATCCAAGGAAGGAGATTGAGCATCTTCTCCTGCACAACCATCCCAGCCATGATCCGATCTATCTAAGCAAAGAGGAGTGTGTACATGCAGCCCATGCAGAAGATTTTCTTCAGTTGGTGATCACTTGTAACCTTCAAAAACCCATCATCAGCACCTCCATCCTTCACACACAGACCTTCAAGAATGAAATCCAAGTAAGTATAACATCATACTTTCCTACTTTATTTCATTTCATCATTATTTTATCATCCATTGTTTATCTTGTCTCCCTATTGACCTTCTCCAACATTTTCACCTCCATATACCCATTAAAACCTCGCAAAATCCTACTCCAGTCACCCAATACCTCATCGCGACTCAACCAAAATCCTTTGTACAATCACAAAGGAGACCAAAAGCTTGTTCTGTGACATTTCCAGATCTCACAGTAACCGACACTGGTTATACCTAACCTGTCGATCACCCCTAACCGAAACCGGTCTCTGTGTTTGCCCACACAACCTAGAATAGAGACCTACCCACCTAATTTTACCTCACCCTCATTCACCTATGACCTACCCGAGACCTTTATCAAACCTATAGAGACCCAGAACCAATCATTTGACCTTTGGATTCTATTCTAGCTTAGCCTGTTAGATTAGATCTATTTCTTATTGTGTTTTTAAGTGAGATACCTAAATCATTTTAAAATAACAATAGGATTTACTTTTTTTACAACATTAAATTGTTTAAAACAATGTACTGACAGCCATCTAGGAAGTATCATACTTCCCGGATCTAGCATGCGCTAGGTAGTTCACTGCCCATATTGTTTAATTCCTTCTGGTGGTCTTGTTTTCATTACAGGTAGTTCCTCCTAGCCAAAAGGAAGGTCTCACATGATCAGCTGTGGATCCGGAAGTCATACGCACGCAACAACCCATCAACCAAAATTTGAATAGGTATTCCTCTTACACCCATTACCCTATCTGTTTCATCAACACTTCAAAGAAATGATCTAAGAAAAAGGTGAAACATTTATGGCACGCCGGACATGTTGTAGGTCTCTATGTCACCTGTGACCCTCGGCCTCAAAAATGGCCCTACTATGCACATCACCTAGCTCTGGTTGTAAATTGTGGTGGCTTCTCCCTGATTGGGGCCTACAGGCTCGCATTGACTTTTGTGATCTCCACAATATGTACCTGCGGTATCTCAAAGTCACTGGATATTTGCATTAAATCATCTAATCTCCATAGGATAGGAAGTATATCCTACTTCACATATCAGCTGATCCTGATAATATCTTAATCACCTATGGCATTGTAACTTGGATACAAAGCAATGTAATGGTGGTCCCATAGGTCTCGGCCCCTATACTTGCCACAAGAAATAGCGAAAACCCTCACTAGCCTAATGCAAATGAATGGGTCAGCTCCCTACACCTGTAATGGTGCCCCCTATCTCTATGCCTGTGATGGTGCCCCCTATCCTTTGCCGGATATCTAGGCCCGTAGGCCCCAATCTATGCCTGGACATTTCCAACTGTAGCCCTGTAAACCTGCCACATTGATCCAGTAAGGCTGCCACCTGACCATCTCTGCCTCCATCTCCTCCAACTCCTCCACCCTCTCCCTCCGCCATCTGGGCCTGCATACTAGCCATGATACTCGTAGAAGCTCTACTACCTCTACCTCTGACCCCTATGTAGCTATGTCTACAATATACCTATCCATGTGATTATCATGTGATACCTAGCTATAGGGTGTCTCTCTGCACTGTAATGGTGGATGATAAGTCAGGCTGACCCTGGTCTAGGTGGTATGGCTCGTAACTGAGCCACCCACCACTGCTTATACCTATCTATGCATCCTTGATCATCAATCCATCAATCCATATAGTTGCTCCTCCTCCCCTGTAGGCATTGATAGGCTATGGTAGAGGTAGAGGCCTCTCCATGTCATCTCTCCGATACTAGTGGGAAGGACGGAGGAATATCTTGTACAAGCCTAAACTGTTGTTGGACCCTGTCTATTGGGATCATCTCATCCTCCCTGGCACGACGACCCTATATCCACCTCTCTAGCTGGAGCTAGAATCTAGCTCCTCATGCATGTGCCTATATGAAGGGGAATCCCACATATGGCCTCCAGATAATGTCCACTCTAGACAACCCCTCCAAAACTACCGAAAATGGGCCACATCATATGTTCAGCCTATCTGATCTCTGTCTCTCCTGCAAAAGGAACCCATCTCCTGTATCCCAACCACACAAATATCACAGGAAATACATCTAATTGGGGCATACCTATAGGTCAAACACAAACTATGTGCTCATAGTTCCAACAGTGTAGTATAAAGGTACAACACAATCTAAACCTGTGCAACTGCCCATATACACCCACAACTCTCTGTATAGCTGCACCAAGAATGCTGGTGCCCAGGAAAAGCATGTCTCATGCACCATCATATCGTGGAGCACCCCCATCAGTGATTAGGGAAAGCATCCACCCTCTGCATCTGGCAGTGCATAGCAGCACACTACCTCCATCAATAAAACCACTAGCCTCGTCTCATCCGGGAAGGGCTAGGTACATCTCGAAACCATAGCTCAAACTGGCATGTTTATGGAATCTTAGCTCCATCCCCCTCACCAAAAACTATCCCGATCAGCTCCTCTGAGGCCTCAGAGGAGATAGAGTAATATTTGGGCCCCCAATATGGGTAACCTGTAAAATTCAGAACATGTCCTCCAGGGTGATAGTCATCTCACCCGTCGGAAGGTGGAACATGTTGGTCATGAGTCCCATCTATCGATGAGCGCATGACCATCAAGTTGGGCTACCGAACAACATGTTGGTAGCACCAAATCCCACTCAAGCCCACTTACCTCCACGTGCTTAGCTCCAAAGGGGTCGCTAACACCATAATGTCACCAGTAGTGGTGGAACTCTATCCCGCATGTGTAACTGCGATCTCCCCTGCATCCAATCCAAGCACAACATTAATCTACATTTACCATGACCATATTCACCAATTATCATTACCCTCCACCCTATTTTTACTTTACCCATCTCAACTACCTAGCCCACATCCCTCTTGGACCCTTGTGCCTAAAATCCCAACCAGTGCCAATTTATCCTAACTGACTCCAGTCACCATTAAACTGGCATCGGTCACCTGTTTGGTGACCGATACCGGTTCATATTTACCGA
Organism: Taxus chinensis; assembly: GCA_019776745.2. Lineage (NCBI taxonomy): Eukaryota > Viridiplantae > Streptophyta > Pinopsida > Cupressales > Taxaceae > Taxus > Taxus chinensis. Next base: position 744,997 of record JAHRHJ020000455.1, read on the forward strand.
CCATGGTTACCACTTAACCGGCATAAAAAGTCACCTGTTTGGTGACCAATCCTGGTTTTTACCAACCTGACGCCAGCCAAGCTTGACTGACGCTGGTCATTGTCATGGAAAAATCTGTGACTTCCCAAACCCCCCTTTTTTATAAACCTCCCCCTGCCCCTTTTACCCCAACTACAATGACCTAAACTACCCCTAGAAACCTACCCACCCCACCTATACAATTTACTACCCTCCCCCCCTCAAGTTTTTTTGCCTGTTATTCCCCCCATACCCAAATTTAAATTTTTGCCCACCCAAAAACGACAAAAACCCACAAACCCTAACCATAACAATACCAAATCTTCTAATCTATTTAATCAACAATGTAGAGTTCGACACTTACCTTGTCGTGCTGCCGTCGTCTTCATGGCACATCTGGCCACTGTGCTGGTGGTCCACCTGATCCCTCTCCTAGCCTCTGCCATCACCAAACCTACTCATAACCTTTAACCAATCAACATCTCACCCTGATCCCATGGACCCACTACTCACCAACCCCACCCTCATCAAATCAGCCTGCTAACTCACTGTATTGTTTCCTCCAGACACTTTTCTCTCTTTTCCCTCTTTTTTTCATTTTTCATTTCTTCTGTAAATAACCAAATAAATAATAAAAACGTGGATTTTTTGTTTTTATAACAAACCCAACCTAACCGACGTTGGTTCCCCTTGACTGACATCGGTCTGCATGCCCTACCTCACCGTCACTCGGTTTTCCTATACCCGACATCGGTTATCCATGACCGCCATCGGTCACCCTCACCTACACATTTGCCCTTACTTTGCCATTTTAACACCCTTTACCTTGCTCCTTTACCCCATCCAACCTTTACCCAACCCATTACCTTACCTTTCAAAAGACCTGTCACTTCCTACCTACATTTTTCCTCCTTTGGGGACTCATTATTTTACCCCTACCTTGGCCTTACCCATGCCATGACCTAGATATTTGGACACTGGACCATCGCTAGTGACCTTTGACCTCATGTGTTCACTATACCTTGTGGCATTGTTACCTATGTTGATTGACCTAATGACCTTACCTAGCCTATTGCCATGACCGTTTATCCTGACCCTACCTTTGGTGTACTAGAACATACCTAAACGTTCATGCACCTAACCTACATTGTGTTTCCTAACCATATCCTATACCTTAGATACCGGATTCACTTCAACCTTGATTGTGGTAACTTATTGACCTTAGACAATGTAGATATTTGATAGGATGCTCTTCAACCCAGTAGTGTGCTCATTAGTTCAGTTTATAGTGTGTATGCATTTGAATGTTTCTACCTTTGACCCTGACCCATTACCTCAATTTACCTGAGTAGACCTTTCAACCCATCATTACATTTCCTTAACCCACTTGCCTTTTCCTCACATTTACCTTTTATCAAACCACTCACCGCTTCAGCCTACTACCTTGTCATTCCTATGTTTGAGGGGGATCACCTATTATGTAGCAAAACTGACACATGTTTGGAAACCACATCTTATTTTTGTTATACCATAAGTTACCAATACTATAGCTACACAACAAAAAGGGGCAAAATGTAGACACTAAAATTAGGTCACACTCCCCTTTGGTCCCTCGACATATAAGCACCCTTTATTACATTTACCTAGCCATGACCCCCTTCACCCCACTAATATTAATTTAAGCCTCACTATATTTATTGTTTAAATATCTTATTTAAATAATATCCACACATACAGTTCACTTAGACACCTCACCAAGCCAACTCAACCTAAGACCTATTCTTAGCAAGTTGCCATAACTAACTAAGACTTACCCAAACCCTAAAAATCAATGCCTACATTCCCTCTAACCACATTCCCGCATGCTCACAAGAAGCTCTCAGTCTAATCCATGGGATAATGACATGAGATCCAAGGAAATCAGGAGGATCTCCCTAGTTTAGTAAACCTAGGAAATCCCGCCTTGACTAACGTCGGTTACCCCTAACTGTTGCCGGTTAAGCCAGACCACCATCGGTTACCCCTTTTAACCCAAAACTACCTTATTCTCAAGGTTGGAAGTTGGAACATTGGGAGAAGGTTGATGAGCAAGAACACATCTCAGAGAGATAACACATCTTCAGAGAGAAAATTCCAGTGAAAACCCACACATCCAAGGAAGGAGATTGAGCATCTTCTCCTACACAACCATCCCAGCCATGATCTAATCTATCCAAGCAAAGAGGAGTGTACATGTAGCCCATGCATAATATTTTCTTTAGTTGGTGATCACTTTCAACCTTCAACCCCATCATCAGCACCTCCATCCCTCACACACATACATTCAGGAATGAAATCCAAGTAAGTATAACATCATACTTTCATGGTTATTTCATTTCATCATCATTTTATCATCCATTGTTTACCTTGCCCCTCTATTGACCTTCTCCACATTTTCACCTCCATATACCCATTAAAACCTTGCGAAAGCCTACTCCAGTCACCCAATACCTCATCCCTGACCAACCAAAGTCCTTTGTGCAATCACAAAGGAGACCAAAAGCTTATTCTGTGACATTTTTAGATCTCACAGTAACCGGCACCGGTTACACCTAACCGCCGTCGGTCACCCCTGACTGACACTGGTCTCTGTATTTGCCCACACAGCCTAGAACAGAGACCTACCCACCTAATTTCATCTCACCCTCATTCACCTGTGATCTACCTGAGACCTTTATCAGACCTGCAGAGACCCAGAACCAATCATTTGACCTTTGGATTCTATTCTAGCTTAGCTTGTTAGATTAGATATATTTCTTATTGTGTTTTTAAGTGAGATACCTAAATCATTTTAAAATAACAATAGATTTACTTTGTTTACAACATTAAATTTTTTAAAATAGTGGACTGACAACCATCTAGGAAGTATCATACTTCCTGGATCTAGCATACGCTAGGTAGTTCACTACCCATATTGTTTAATTCCTTCTGGTGGTCTTGTTTTCATTACAGGTAGTTCCTCCTAGCCAAAAGGAAGCTCTCATGATCAGCTATGGATTCTGAAGTCATACACATGCAACAACCCATCAACCAACATTTGAACAGGTATTCCTCCTATGCCTGTTACCCTATCTGTTTCGTCAACACTTCAAAGAAATGATCTAAGAAAAAGGTGAAACAAAGAGTTTGGAAGGTTGTTTAAGGTAAGACATTAGGCAAAGGTATATCCATTGGTGAGAGAGATAATCCTTTAATAGAGGATTATCACTCTTCTTCCAGTGATTCTGATTCAATAAATCCTCTCATAAACTTGTTTACTTCAATTAGTGAAGGTCCTTCTACCATTCCTGGTGAGTTCCTTCTTTAATCTGCACCTCTGTGTTTCAATTCAAGTAAAAATTTCTAAGAAAATCAGCACCTAGAGCATACCAATCTTACTCCTCATTCTACCCCTATTTTTTCCAAATCTGCTAGAGTTTATCAAGAAGCTGATCCTGTAGGGGATATCCATTTTGAAGATTTTATTTCTTTTCCCTAGAGACCTCTCACTCATCATCATTATGTTTCTCCTCCAAGATCACCACCTCAAAGCAATATGGCTTAGCCTAGACCTCCATTTTTTGTTAACACCTTTGGTCCTATAAACTTTATGGGAATGGATGGTTACCCAAATGTTATCCCATAAGATGTAAGAAATAGATTGCCAAAATTCCAAGGTAACAATGTAATAACTAGTGATCAACATATCAAACTTTTTGTTAACATGATGGATGATTTTGAAATAGAGTTTTAAGATGTGTATGTCAAATTGTTCATTCATACACTAGAAGAGGATGCTAGGGAGTGGTACAAGGCTCTGCCTGATAATTCAATTGATTCTTGGACTGAAATGAAGAATGCATTTAGGTTACAATATGGTGATAGGACTGATCCTATATTTCTCTTGTCTGAATTTGAAAATATCAAGAAGAACCCCAATGAATCAGTTCATGACTTTAACACAAGGTTTAAAAAAACTTTGAGAAGGACATCTATTAGTCTGAGGCCTTGTGATGAGTCTTGTTTAATCAAATACACAGATGCATTTGATAAGAAAGTAACCTATTACCTAAGAGACAAGAATCCTACCAATTTAAGGTAGGCTTTCACCATGGAACTTCAAATTGAAAATAATATCAAAGTAATTGGGAAGCCTCTCAAGAGAGATGGTGTAAAGTTGATAAACCATGAAAAATCTCAAGTTATCGAGGGTGCTGATTTGGAGGAGGTTGTGAAAATTTGGTAGGGGATGTCAAAGAAATCTCATACAAGTTAGCCCGAGCAGAGAAGGGAATTGGGTAGACTTCACAAGGTCAGCAAAGAGCACAAAACCATGAAATATTTTCCAATCATCCTAGGGGTGATCAAAGGGCAGATGATAGAGGGAAAGGACCCATGGGGTCTGTAAATAAACATCCTCAATCACTTGAAGGAAGAGTGTTACTTGATCCCCTAACTGCTAGGGTTGATGTTGTTGAGGAAGTTACTGACATTGATTGGTGTGATAGGTGTTTTCTACCCCATCCTCCATGTGAAGTGGACCAACAAGATGGTGAAGCTAATAATGATGATGGTATTGATGATGATATCTACATGGTGGGCTGATCTTCAAGCTCACAAGGAGGAGCACCATCAACTAAGGTAATAAGTGCAAGGACAGCTGTAACTTTTTGGGATTACGTCAAATGGGTACAAGTATTTCTTCCCTCTCATGCTCTTGAAGTTGATGTAGAGAAAGATTTTGAAATTCCTAACAATTACTTTGAATACTTAAGAGATTTGATGATTAAGAAGTATGATGGTGGTATCCCTTTGGAGGAAGATAGAAAATTGTTAATGAATGTTGTTGTGGCTCAAGAGAAAGAGTATAACACTAGGAGTAAGGTTGTTAAGGGAGATGGGCCTTAGGCCAAACCTAAAACACCCTTGCTCACAAGCATTCCCAAAGAAGATCCTAGAATAGAAACACCTACCAAAAGCTCTGCTGTCCAAAGCAAAAGTTACAGTCCTCCTCATGCCGAGCTACTAAGAATCCCATGCCATATGATGAATCTACTTGTCTCCCTTCCAATGCTGCCTTACCAAAGAGTGTTCCCTATGACATAGCCCAAGTGTTGAGCCAAATAAAAGTGAGTGTTCCAATCATTGAGTTTCTTAGGATTCCTGAGCACAAAAAGAGAGCATTTGAGTACTTGGGATTGAAAGAGGAGAAGAGTACCCCCAGTAGAAATCTAAACATTGTTGAAACTCCTCCTCAAATTATTGTAGACCTTGAGACACCACCAGCAGTAGAGGATCTTGGAGAAACACCTGAGGTATACTTGGGGAAATCCTAGGTTGATTCCCAATTGAATGTTGATCCATTCTTCACAACTTTGATCATAAAGGATAAACTACTTCACAATTGTATGTTTGATTCTGGTGCATCATGTAATTTCATGCCTCTAGAAGTTATGAATGAGTTGGATATTAAAGTGAAAACAACCTTTGGAAAGTGTACTGCCATGGACTCAAGAGAAATTCCAGTAGTTGGTTGTGTGAAGGATTTGATGGTGCAGCTTGCATCTTATCCTAAGAGGAATTTAAAATTGGATGTTGTGATTGTTAATTGCCCTGCCAAATGGGGTATACTTTTGTCAATAAAGTGGGCTGCAAGTGTTGGAGGGAGTGTCCAAATGGATATGTCTTTTTCTACTATTCCCATTAAAGGAAGCCTTGTCAAGCTCTATGGAGAAAAGAAGATGTTGCATCTAATTGAGGATCCAAACAATGCTTCTTATGAAGTATTATTTGTTGATGTTGATGTGGATAATTTTATTGGGTTTGCTAATGGTAAGGAACACAAGGATGGATTAGTCAAAGTGACTTGAATAGGTAAGTTCTCCTTGGACCTTGCTATTTGATGGAGCTTGCTCCAAATTTGGAAATGGTGCTAGTATAATTTTGATTTCTCCTAGCTTGGAAGAGTTTGTTTTTTCCTTCAAGCTTAATTTTGAATGTACTAACAACATTGTTGAGTATGAAGCCTTGTTGTTGGGTCTGAGAATTGCATGGAAGTATGGTGTCAAGGAAAGCATTACAAAAAGATATTTAGAGCTAGTTGTTAAACAAATAAGAAAACTATATGCTGCAAAAAATCAGCGGATGAAACAATACAAACATGCAGTTTGGAATTTGGTTGAGATGTTTGATTCCTTCAATATTGTGCATCATGACAGAATTTTCAATGCTTCTACTAAAAAGTTGGCAGTGTTGGGGTCAAGATTTGGAGATTGCACCGTTTCACCTTATTGTGAGTATAATGTTGAAGTGTTAACTAGGCCAGCTGTCCCTGACAACATCAAGCATTGGCAAGTGTTTAATGATGATGCTCAAGTGCAAAGGTTCTTACAAAATCAAGGTGAGTTTTTAGATTAGAATATTGATTAGGAACTAATGGTATGTGTGACTGAAGGAAGAGAGACTTTTTTTGGAAAGGATATTATCCAATTGAAAACTAACACCATTCCTAGAGGTCTTATTACACTTGAGTCAAATTTTAACAATGATGATTGCATTATCAATAGAAAAATGTCTGCCTCAAGGGATGTGGAAGAGCATAACTTGGGAAATAATGATAAACCAAGAAAATTTTAGTTGGGCAATAATGTAAACAAAGAAGAAAAATAGTCCTATGTTCAACTATTGAAGAAATATCAAGACTATCTTACTTGGTCTTATTCAGAGCTGAAAGCATACAGAGAATACTTATTTCAGCATGAGATTCCTCTTGAGAAAAATGTCAAACCATTTAGACAGAAACAAAGGCCAATTAATCCACTCCTCTCCATGAAGATGCAAGATGAATTGAAGAAACTGAAAGAGGGAGGGATCATTCAGCCTATAAGGTATTCATCTTGGGTTGCAAACCTTGTGCCAGTTAGGAAGAAAAATGGAGATATCAGACTTTGTGTAGACTTCAGAAATACTGAATAGAGCTTCATTGAAAGACAATTATCCTTTTCCAAACATGGAAAACATGTTGTAGTTAGTGACTGTATCTGAATTGTTGTCCACCTTGGATGGTTTCTCTGGCTACAATCAAGTTGTTGTCAAGGAGTCAGAAATATTTAAAACTGCCTTTACCACTCCTTGGGGAACATATGTTTATGTAAGAATGCCTTTTGGTCTCATGAATGCTAGGATACCATCCAAAGAGAAATGGATGTTTCTTTTTTTGGTTACATAAATGAATTCATTGCAGTTTATCAGGATGATGTGACTGTGTTTTCAAGGAGCAGAAAAGATCACTTGCAGCACTTGGAAAGAATGTTGATCAGATGTAGAGAATATGGAATTCTCTCAATCCAAAGAAGTATCATTTTTGGGTGCAAAAGGCCAAGCTACTTGGTCATATTGTTTCAAAGGCTGGTGTTATGATTGACCCTGAGAGAGTAGAAGCAATCAACAAGGTTCCAATTCCAAGAACAAAGAAGGGCATCCAATCCTTCTTTGGGAAGATCAACTTCATTAGAAGGTTTGTGTCAAATTTTTCTGAATTGACTCTTCCTATTACATGCATGTTAAAGAAAGATCAAGTTATCAAGTGGGAGGAGGCTTCCCTTAAAGCTTTTGAAGGAATCAAAGAAGCATTGAAACATGCACCTGTCTTGGTAGCTCCGAATTACAAGAATCCTTTCCAAATCTTCTCCTTTTACTTCTGAAAATACCATTGCATCTATTTTGCTCCAAAAGGATGAAGATGGGGCTGAGAGGCCTATTGCCTTCTTTAGCAAGGCTTTACAAGCTGCTGAGTTAAAGTACACAATCATGGAAAAACAAGCATTTTCCTTGGTGAAAGAAACAAAGGTTTTCAGGCCTTATATCTTAAGTTCAAAAGTTGTTGCTTATGTTCCCCACACCATGGTAAAATACATCTTATCAGAGATGGATATCTCAAGAAAAAGATGTAGATGGGTGAACAAACTGTAGGAGTATGACATGGACATCCAAACCACAAAGTTGGTAAGAGGTTTGGGTCTTGCTAAGCTCATGGCTGAGAGCAACTTGCAGACTATGGAAGTGAATGAAGTAGAGGAAGAAAGGGTAGATGTTCTTGAGAAATTGGTAAGTTCTGAGTGGTACAAGGATATAATATTTTACCTCAGACACCTATGCTGTCTTGATCATTTGAATAAAAATCAGAAAAGAGCCCTCAAGTTGGCTTCTCAAAAATACATCATCACTAACTTTGGGCTGGCTTGGAAGAACCCTGAAGGTGTCCTCTTGAAATGTATAACTGAAGATGAAGCTCCCAAAATAGTTGTTGATTTCCATGGGGGATTTTGTGGAGGACACTTTGCTGGAAGGGTTACAACACACAAAGTTTTGAGAGATGGTTATTGGTGGCCTACTCTCTTCAAAGATGCAACCATGCTGATTAGAAAATGTGAAAGTTGCCAGTGTTTCTCTAGAAGAATGAAAGCCTTAGGCTCCCTTCCTTTGCATCATGTATCAATTAAACATCCTTTCAAACAATGGGGGATGGAATTCATTGGTGAAATCTCAGACCCTTCTAGTGCTGGACATAAGTGGATCCTTGTAGCCACAGATTACTTCACCAAGTGGGTAGAAGAAATCCCCACCAAGAAAGCAACACACCAAGTTGTTATGGACTTCTTGTTGAATCATATCATATGCAGATTTGGTGTGCCAGTCAAGATTGTTGCTGATAATGCCATGTGTTTCAGAGCTAAACCCTTGATGGGAATGTGCAAGGAGTATGGAACCAATCTGACTTATGCTTCAAACTATAACCCTCAAGGAAATGGACAAGCTGAGTCCAGCAATAAGAACTTGTTGAAGATCATTAGGAGAACCTTGGAGTTGAACAAGAGAAAATGGGGTGAACAACTGAAATTTACAGTTTGGGCTGATAGAATCACTACCAAAAGAGCTACTGGTAAGAGCCCATTTGAGTTGGTGTATGGAACTCAAGCTCTGCTGCCCTTACATCTGTAATTATCTTCATTTCAGTTTGTTCAACAACTTGAAGATCAAGAGGTCAGTCCATATGAAGCAAGGATTAATCAGATTGTTGAGCTGGATGAAGAAAGAAGAGCATCCCACTAAAGGCATGTCAGATTTAGAGAGAAGTTAAAGAGGTTGTTTGATAGGAAGGTCACTCCTAGGGCCTTCAATATTGGAGATCTAGTTTTTGTTGTGGGACAATAGAAATGAAGATAAGGGAAAACATGGTAAATTTGATGCATTATGGATGGGCCCTTACTCCATTGATATCAAAATTGGTGAAAATACCTTTTTTCTCAAGGACTTAGATGGGGAATTGCTTGAACTTCCTGTTAATGGTAGGCATCTGAAGCATTTCTTGGATTAATCCCCAAATTTGAGGTATGCACCAACTTGTACAGTGTATAGTGTTTGGTTTTTGCTCTATTTTTGGTGTTTTGTCAGTTTGTGGTTTGCCTTGGTGTGTGGCAGCCATTTTTGTTCAGTTTCTTAGCTGGTTTTTTGGTGGCTTTGGCTCATGAATCCATTTTCCCAATGGATTATTTTGGCACTTGGTCTACTTTTGTTCTTATGGCACTCACTAGGAGTGCCCATCCCCGAGCAGGAGCTGATGTTGGTGCCCATTTTGATCCTCTACCATTTTGCCCTAATGTTTTTCCCTTTGGTTTACATGCTCTGAAACATTTTTTCTCTTTAAAATGGTGGTATGTAATTTTTCCCTCCAGATTGAATGCCTTGAAATGCTCATAAACTTATTTTTGCCCCAATTTGAAAGAAATATGCATGTATGCCCTGTTTTGTGCCCTAATTTTCCAAATCAAATGCCTCTACCATTTTTTCCACTTTTCCCAGCCTTTGGAATCGTGGAAGTTCAAAATTTTATGCACTATGTTGCCCTCAAAAATCCCTTTCCATGGTTGTAAATTTCCTAAAATCACTTTCCATTTGTTTTTTGATTCAAAAAATTCTTCACCCATGAAGAAAAAATTGAATTAGGGCATCTCTGGAAATTTCTATGTTTTTTGACGGTCATACGGGTGTCCTTTTCCCGTCAAATTCTAGCTCAAACGTCATCTCCTCATACATGGCCATTTTGTGGTTGGACAAGGGATTCAGTGGGTTTTTCTAAAAACTTAACATTTTTTTGTGTTTTTGGAAAAAAATGCAAAATTTCCCCTACATACTCCGCAAGTCCCAGAGGAGGTACACATGTCACATGTAGGATGCAAGGCAGATGGTGGCGGGTCTTTTTTTGCCTTAAGGAATTTTGAATTTTGAGTGAAATGGGAGGAAATGTTGTGAAAAGGGGCATAGGCCCGCATCAAGTCAGTAGTGGACACGTGTCATCAAAAGTTGACATCAGAGCACAGTGGGATGGAAGGCTGGTAGAGGAAGACTTAAAGTAAAAGGGAGCCCAATTTTCCCTTGGTGATCAAAAGGAGTTAAAATTGTGAATGAGTCCGCAGATCCTAGAGGGAGCCAAGAGAATCAAAGGGAGACACGTGGCAGGAAGACAGAAGAGGGGTGGGTGTAGAGAAAAAGGGGAAATTTTTCCCTTTTAGAAAAATGAGTTAGAGTAAAAAATTGAAGCGCTCACCCTTAATGAATCAAAGGGAGACACGTGTAAGGACATGATAGAGGGATAATCCATAGAGGAAAAAGGAAAAAGTTTTCCTTTGGTAAAAAGGAGTTAAATGACGAAGTGAGCCAGAGATACTTCCGATCAGAGTAATGTGTATGAGGACACGGTCTTCGGAGATGGGGGAAAGTGGAGAAAAAAATTTCCGTTTTTCCAAAAAAGGTGGAAATGTGTAGAATTGAGCCGTGATTCCAATGGGGCCCACCTTGGGACATGTGTCAGCACCAAATCTCAAGGGCGGAGGGGCGGGAGAAAAAATGTCAAAATTTTACATTTTTCCAAAAATGTTAAAAAGTCAAAAAGTGATCCCAAACCCTTTTCCAATCACATTATGACATGTGGAGGGCTCAGATTGAAGGGAGAAAGGCAAATCAATGGTAATTGTGCATTTTTTCAGTTTGGCCGCCATTTGAGCTCTAGGAAGCTTGGAGATGTGAATTTTGCATCAATTTTCATCAAATTTTTGGAAAATTTGTGTCGTTTGTGCCTGCAAGGACCAATGGAATTGGTTTTAAGGTTCAATTTGCAGATTTGAGATGTTTTTGAAGTGAAATTTTTTCCCTGGCTCATGTCAAAAATGTGAAATATCAAATCAAGAAGTTGCAGAGTCAAATTTTGGAGGGATAAGGATGAAATGATGAAATGAAAGGGGTCTGCATGCTTTGAAGATGAAAAATGTGCCTCCACAATGGATAATGATGAATTTTTGTAATGATTCACCTTTTGAAGGAACAACTGGCAACTTTTTGCGAGTCTGTTAGATGTCATTTTGAATCAAAAATATTGCAAACAAAGGTGCTTGGAATATTCCACTTTTGGAGGGAAGATTTGAGAGGATAAAGGATGTAATAAAAATGTTATATATTGCATGAATTTGTCATGCAAATGGTTGGAGAAACTTATAATTTCACGGGAAAATCTGGGAAGAAGCCCATTCTTTGAGAAACCACCTGAGAACCATTTCTAATTCCTTTTTGCATCAGATTTGTATCATGTTGAGTTGGTTTCAGTTGTAAAGCCATCAACAAGCTCTGAGATTGTTCTTATAACATTCCCCTACTGATAAATTTGGTCATTCTGGATTATTTTGTGTTGTCTCTTGGCAAAATTTGCATACACTTATGTTTCAGAATGTTTTCAATTTGTGTTTCTTGCTCCTGTTGCAGTCTTGTGTTTAAAATATCTCTTGATCATACATGGTCTCATTTCTTGTTGATAGTTTAGTGGCATTTGCAATCTCACATTCAGAAGAGCTTTCATCTGATAAAGAGATAAACAAATTTAAAATCACTTTACCTTCCTTGAATTCAGAGATTATTTGTAAACCTTTGGGTGCACCTTAGGTCATGATAAAATAGAGATTTCTAGATGCTTTGTTGGTTCATTTGCTTCAAGATTTTGTGGCAGGTTGTCAAATATTGTGTGGAAGAGTGCAAATCTGGGCCTCCATTTGGTGCACATATCCTGGTTGAAGGAGTACCTTAACCCCTTTGAAGCATTCTGTTGTTTAGGTCTTACAAATTTCTTGCAAAGGTCCTCAAAGAATTTGGCAAATTCTGGTTAGTCTTGTCTAAAATCTCCCACCAAAAATTCATTCAAAACAACTAATCCTACCCCATACTACCCCTGCATTGCATTGTGTGTCAACAAAAGAATACAATCCATTTACAAAAATGCACAAAGCAAATCAGGATCATACAATGTCTTCAGTAACCCTTGCCTTGCATTGAAAGTATCTCCATAATCTGGGAGTGACAACTTGTGAAAGTCATATTTGGAGTGTTGATCATATTTTCCCAAGGCCTTTTCATACTATTTGCACAAATTGAGGGATATCTTCATCTCCTTCACCATTTGAGGGTTAAAAAATAGGTTCTCTTACCTTGGTTGAAAGGCACAACCTAAAATAGTTAGGACAAGATCAAGTCCTATTTGAGTGCTATCCATCTCTCCACAAATCTGAGTGCCAGTTAGATCACATCCCCATGGCTACAAAATGACATACATCATGATCTATCTGTCTTCAAGCTTCATACCATATCTTTGATGTTTCTTAGACTAAAAAGGAGAAAAATTTTGGGTACTAACAATTGTGATCTGGCTAGAGTTTGAAAGTGGAGGTTATGATGCTCTTTGTGTTTAGAAAGAGAGTTATCAAGGAACGTAAGGGGATGAAAAGGTCTTGTAGAGGGATGTGGGTTGAGTAGGTAGGGTTTTGGGAGGATAGGTGATGATTTGAGGAGTAGGAGAGAGGTTGACTCTTGGGAGAGAGAAATGAAGAAACAGGCACAAAAACACCAGTGAGGGGTGAAGTGATCTACTTACCTGGATTCTAATGCATGTATAACTTTGACAAGCTGATGAAGAGAAGTGATGAATGTTGGTGCAGGATGGGAGGTGGTTGGAGAGCTCCTGCTTGAGCTTCGAGTATGATATTTTGGGTCCATTCAGTGGTTAATCTCACAAATGTACTTGTGAATTCTTCCACCTTTGGTCTCATCTTGGAGTTCTGATGGCTCTATCATGTTCCAACAAATTACCAACGAAATACCAACTGAAATACCAACCAACCCATTGGAAAGAAATCCAACTGAGCATTTATAGGTGACTTGTGCCGGAACCACGTTGACTGATGTTGGTCAAACTATGACTAGGAAACCGGTTATATTAGGGGGTTTGTTTGTTTAAAATTGGGGAATATTCCTTTCCCAGTTGATCTTGAAGTTGCGGGAGCACATGCGTCCTCCGCCATTATAATGACGGAATAGGAAAAATAGGGGTACTATGAGTGGGGTGGCCACTATTAGGGATTCTAGAAGGGTATGGGATGGGTATGGGCAAGCAAGGTGAGGAAGTGGAATGGTGAGGTGGAGGGGCAAGTAAGGTAGCAGAAGCGTGATGTGGAGGGGAAAGTGGGCTAAGGGAATGGTGAGGTGGGTGTGTGAGGTGGCTAGTCCAGTGGCACGGTGAGGTAGCCTGGTGAGTGGGTAAAGGGGACAATTTAATTAATTGATTACCATAATTAAACCCTTATGTGTGTGATTGAGGGTCAATATGGTGTGAAAAATAGGTTGTGGGTGATTAAATTAGGATTAAATCAATCACATGTGTAGAATGTAGTTATTAGGTCATTTTGGAGGAGAATGATGAAATATGACCTATTTTTGGTGTCTACAAAACTCATTCAAATCTCTCCATACCACAAACAAGCTCTTATGGAAATTATGTAACACATCCTCGATATCATCTGATGAGCCCCAACCTATTCGCACCTTTAGTTCAATCCTTCACAACATCTATCACCATGTCTTTTGAGAGTTCATAAATCCCTAGGATACCACAAGAATAACATGATCTACCTATTTTCATCACAATCCACATCAATTATACAGGTATCTGATGAACCATGATTGATAATGGTGCCAATATCAATATCATTTCTTCTCATACCTTCAATCATCTCAAACTACCTAACACCATTGTTGTTAAGTCCCCTACTATCCTTTATGGATTTAATGATATTGTGACTCCCCTATTAGGAACAATTGTCCTTCCCATCTGTGTTGGCCATAAACACCTCCACGATCTCTTATACATTATCGAAGGATAATTCCATTACACTATTTTACTTGGACTTCCTTGGATTCGTGCCATGTATTGTGTCCCATCTACTCTCCATCTACTTATCAAATATGAACATGAAGGGACCATTTATGCTCTTCCTGATGATGCGCCTCCTTCCCAAGACATGTTGCATGATCTATAGACCTAAGGATGTCTTTGTCCCCCAAAACTAATTTTTCTTCTGATGCATCCACCATTTATTTTGTACCTCCATCCACATTACCCCATAATGGATCCTATGATATTGTAATGCAAAATATTGCTTTAGGGGAATATCAACTCCTCACTCTTAATACTATTCCTTATCTCAACCACCTTGGAAGCCCTTCTAAGGCCCTTATGCATCAATAAAATGTTGGGAAAATCATCTCATTTTACACAATTCATCTCTCAAAATGAGCTTATTTTATGGCAGCCTTGATCAACCTTCTTCTTATACCAGAGATCACCTTCACACCAAACAATATACATGCGATTTCAGATTTCTTGGTAAACCATCCTTCAATCATACATACCTTTATCATTGTGCATGGAAGGGGTTTGGCTTGGGATGTTATGAACAAGGCCCTCATGGAAATATCTTTACTGAAGCCCATGAATCATGTCAAAAATTTGGCTTGGGATATAAAAATCCCTCCATCCCTCCTTCTGGTACATCCACATCTTCTCCCGTCCTCCCTGATTCACCCACTTCTTCTCCATTTGATTATCCTAATAATTTGGTTAATATCTCATCTCCATCTAACTATCATATCAGTTTAGATGATACCTTCTCTCCATCCAACTATCTTAAGGATCCATATATAGATGACATTGTCCCTATTCACCCTAACTTTGTTTTTGATTTCTAGCATTTCTCTTAGACCGGTTACTTACCAAGTTGAAAATAAAACCTAGTATTTTCAACTTAAGCATCCAGAGACGGTAGAGGAAGATTCCCTTATCATTGAAATTATTCAATGTGATGATGATACTTTGATTCTGTCCTACATGGGGGCTGAAAAATATCATTTTCAAAAAACCCTTCCCCCTGACATGTCCAATATCCTAAATGAATTTACTATCAACATTGATATTGGAACTCCTCAAGAGCCCTGTATCCTTAAGGTAGGATAGTATTTGGAACCTCAAGAACTCAAAGCTTTCACCTCATTCTTATCCAAACATAGCTAGGATTTTGCATTGGCCATACTCTTACATGCAAGGTCTTGATCCCTCTATCATTGTTCATAACATCGTTATCATCCCTAATGCTAAAATGATTAGGTAGAAGATTCACTTCATGCATCCTCGAATTTCTCTTCTTGTGAAAGAAGAAATGCGACGTCTTCTTTCTACTAACTTCATCATTCCTATTTACTATCCCCAATGGGTTTCTAACATCGTACCCATCGCTAAAGCATCTAGAAAACTTTGTATATGTACTTACTTTTGAGATCTTAACCTCGCTTTCCCTAAAGATGATTTTTTTCTTCCAAATATTGATCAACTTGTAGATCTTACTGCGGGACATGAGATGCTTTCTCTAATGGACAGTTTTTCCAGCTATAATCAAATTATAATTACACTGGAAGATCAACACAAGACATACAACCCATGGGTTACCTTTTGTTATCATGTCATGCCCTTCAGTTTAAATAATGTTAGGGCCACATATCAATGATCCATGATGTATATCTTTCATGACCTCATACATTAAACTGTAGAGGAATATGTTGATGAAATCTTGGAAAATCCAAACATCGATGTAATCACCTCTCGGTCATTCAAATCCTTTTTGAACATATCATTCATTTCTTCCTTCACCTCAATTTAGAAAAGTGTGTTTTTGGATTTCTTACTGGGAAACTCCTCAGCTTCATCATGTCTATCAGAGGCATTGAGGTTGACCCCATAAAAATCATAAGCAATCCTATTGAATTCCCCCTCCTTCAAATCTCAAACACCTTCACATTCTTCAAGGCCGACTCTAATCTATTCACTATTTCATATTGCAACTTTTTGATCAATGTCACCCCTTTCGTCACCTTCTTCGAAAATACATAAATTTTGATTGGGATCACAAATGTCAAAAGGATTTTGATGATCTTAAATGATATATTTTATCTCCACCATTACTCACACCTCTACTTGAGGGGGATCCCTTTTATTTATATATCTCTGTAACCGATCACGCTCTAGGATCCATGTTAGCACATCGTGATGGAAAAGGATGGGAACATGTCATTTATTATATCAGTTGTACTCTTTATGACTTTGAAACACAATACACTGAAGATGAAAATTTTTATTGCACTATTTTCTTCGCTACATCAAAACTTCAACACTATCTTATACATCACAAAACCTATATTTTTACTAACTTCCATCCTCTCAAAGTAATGCATTCTAAACCATATCAAAATGATCGTATCACTCAATGGCTTCTTCTCATGACCAATTTTGACCTAGAATTCATTCCCCAAAAGGATACTAAGGGTCAAGATATTGCCAACCAATTAGTAGAATCCCCTCTTCCCAATATGCAATCTGCTCATGATCATTTCCTAGATGAATCAATCAACCAGTTTCATCATGATCCCCTTAAAATGACTCTTTTCTTCGATGGTTCTAAATTACAGCAAGGGGATGGAGCAAGTGTTTTTCTCATCCCTCTTGGAGATTCCCATATCTCCTTAGCATTCAAACTAGATTTTGAATGTACGAACAATATGATAGAATACAAGGCCCTTATACTAGGACTAGAAAATGTTGCCTTTCTAGGCATCAAGATTCTTGACATCTATGACAATTCTAAACTAATAATAAAGCAAGTCAAAGGTGAATATCAATGTAAAAGAAATATTCTACAACATTATCATGAAATTTCTCATCTTTTTCTTAAAGCCTTCGATTCTTACACTATTCAAATGGTCCCTCAATCAACCAATCATTTCACTGATACAATGGCATCCCTCTCGACCCTTATCCCTTGGAAAACACAAGAGAACAAGCTTTCAATCATTAAACACCATGATAAAAAACCATTCTAAGACATACCTATAATTCATCTTGTTGAATCTAATTCATCAGATCTTTAGCATTCTCAAATCTTTGATTATTTATCCAAATCCATCACTCCTCTTGGTATTTCTAAAAATTCTAGGATGTTTTTTATCCAACGCGCTACTCGTTATGTGATCCTTGGTGGTATTCTTTATAAGTGTGGATTTGATGGTATCCTTCTCTGAATCCTTAAATACCATGTAGCCTCTCAAGCTATCCAAGAAGTCCATGATGGTATCTGTGGTGAAAAATTTAGTGTGTTATCTGTTGCTAAGCATGTTCTTCACCTCGGCTATGATTGGCCTTCTCATAACCATGATTGTTATGAGTATGTCAAAAAGTGTGTAAAATGTCAACAGAACTCTAATCTCATCCTTGTTCCTAGCCAATATTTACAACCTACCCAAGACCTATGGCCCTTTTCACAATGGGGTCTTGATCTCATTAGTCTAATAAATCCCCATTCATCACAACAACATCATTCTATCATCACTGCTACGGAATATTTCACTAAATAGGTGGAAGTAATCCCACTCACCTCAACTAAATCTGGCCCAATCATTAATTTTATTTATCAACACATCATCTGTCCCTTTGGTGTTCCACATAAAATTGTTATGGATAATGGGAAGTCCTTTAAAAACAAGGATCTTAAAAAAATCAGCGATGAATTCAATATCCAACTTATATTTTCTTCCCCATATTATCCTCAATCTAATGGCCAAGCTGAGGCTACTAATAAAACTCTTCGAAATATCCTGGCGAAGATAATTGACCAAGCAGGTCGAAATCGGCATCTCCAACTTGCCTTTACCATGTGGTCCTATCACACTAGTATTCACACTACCACAGGGGTCACTCCATTTTATCTTGTTTATGGCTCCAAAGCCATTCTCCCTCTTGAAGTTCAAATTACATCCTTACGCGTGTCTCTTTACAACTTCATTTTTGATGAATATTATCACTAAGAGCATCTAATGTAACTTGAGTTGCTAGATGAGCGTCACCTTCTCACTCTTGAACACCATCATGTTTATCAATAGCATATCTAACATGCTTATAACAAGCATATCAAAGAATGTGATTTTAAAATAGGCGACCTTGTTTTAAAGGAAAATCATAATGTCACTACTGAAGAAAGGAGCCAATGGGAAAATTCACTCTCAACTAGATCAGACCATATATTATCACACATAAGTATGGGTCAGGGGCTTATCAGTTGGCTTCCCTTGATGGTAAACTAGAAATTTAATCTCTTAATACATTGCACTTACGAAAATTCTATTGTTAGTACATGCACCTACGAGCATAGTCATATTATTAGACCATTTCTCCACCATTGGTCCCTTCTGTCTATCATGGTAATGATATGAGTTATGTGGTCTACCATCACTGCTTTGATATGACCTTGACTATGAGTACCATGGATCTACTCATAGCATATTCATTATGTATAAGTTCTCCCATTTGGCGAGAACCCCATAATCATTACATCCATCACCCTCTCATTATCCTATTACAGTCATGCAAATGGTTCTAGGTGTGTCTCTTGTACAATCATCATCCCCTCCTAAGTGGTCTACTTAGCTATTCCCAACTCTCCCCCATGTAAATCTAAAATTCATGAATGCAAAAATAAAAATCAAAGTTATTAAAAATAGACTGATCCCTCAAAGGAAAATTGTTCATGCAAAAAAAGGCATGCAAATTAAATTCAAAAGAAACACCATAAGAAATAGATTGATCCTTCAAAGGATGGATATCATATATATTATTCTTGTCATCCATATTATATATATAGTATACCATACCCTCAAAGGATGGTTACTATTTTGATATGGCATTCACAAGTCTTCCAACTTTGATCAGACTTCCTTTATCAACATCCTTAGAAAGCTTCCCACATTGATTAGCTTTCTTTTATTGTTCTTTCCCTTTCCCAGAGCTGGGGCATAGACATAAGGAACACCACCTTTAGAGAGCCCTCTTCCCACATACAAGATACATATCAAACCCCCTTGTCGTGTCAACATTAGGTTGATGAGAATATTTAATTTATATCTCCTTTAGGATCTTTTGGTATAGTCAAATGTCATTAGTTATGTGTTAAAACCTGTTATTGGCTGTAAGTGCAATGCCTTGAGTGGTACCTTAGTTTTTTTTACCACCTATATGATCTTGTTCTCTTCCATGAATTTTTTTTCTACATTTGTTTCGTCACACAAGTAACTTGACTTATTATCCTACTTTCTGAAGATGTGGGACTGCTTTAACTTTTTCACCTACGTATTTTCTGTCACTTATGAATATTTCTTATGAAACATGTTTACCACCATATTTATCACCCTTTTAGGGCATTCTATCTCACCCTTCTATCCTATCTGATCATCGTGTCCACATTTATGATTACATTCATCCCCCTTGAGGCATTTTGTTTACATATCCACCTTCTATATCATGCCATGTGCCAGGGAATAATTATTTTCATCCTCGCCCCTTTTGTGGACGCATAATTTTGACTTGATTCCTCACATACGAAGGATTTTTCATACTCTTCACGTTTATTTACAAATATTATGATTTTTTCCCATGACCCATTGGTCATTGTGGTTTACATCCATACTGTAGTGGTCTCCACCCACCCACTAGTCTGTAGAACATTGTCATACGTATTTGTTGAGACTGCAATCGTCCTCTACTGATGTGATATTGGAGTCACCGCCACATTTTTCATTATTATTGTGATCCTTTTTTTGCTTGGGGCATCTTGAATTTTGTCATGTATTTATCCATCCTTGGACACATGAATTCATCCAACCCTTTTATTTTTATCTCGTGGCTTGCTAGCGTAAACCACTCAACAAAAAGGGGCAAATGTAGACACCAATTTTTGGTGTAATTCCTCTCCTTCATGTGCTGGGGCATAATTATTTTCATCCTCGTACCTTTTATAGACACATGATTTTTCACTCAATTCCCTGCTTACGAAGGATTTTGAATACTCTTCGAATTTAGTTGCACATATTTCGATGTTTTCCTATGACCCATTGGTCATCACGGTTGGCATCCATACTACAGTGGTCTCCACCCACTCAATGGTCCATATAACATTGTCACCCATTTATTTTGAGACCGTAATTATCATCTACCGATATGATAGTGGAGTCATTGCCATATTTTTCATTGTTATTGTGATCTTTTTTCACCTAGAGCATATTGCCTTTTGTCATGTCTTTATCCCTCCTCGGACATATAACCTCATCTAATCCTTTTATTTTTCTCATGGCTTGATATTGCAAACCACTCCACAAAATGGGAAAATTTAGACACCAGTTATTGGTGTAACTCCTCTCCTTCATCCTACATTTATTCACTTTCATGCAAATTTCCCTCTCACTTTTCTTTTTCCTAAATTTGAATAAATTTCATCCATTATTCACCCAAATTTTAATTAATTAACAGGATCCATGTAAACCCATTTAATAATTAAAATTTAGCATTATCTCTCATTGTAGACACCAAAAACATGTCACCTTTCATCAATTTCCTCTAAAATAACCCAATAACCACATTCTACATGGGTGATCAATTTAACCCTAATTCGGTCACTCACAACCCCTTTTTGCACATCAAAATTACCGTCATTCACACACCTAAGGATTTAATTAACGTCAATTAATTAATTTTCCCCTTTACCCCACTCATAAAAGCCACCTCACCTAACCACTTCTCACCAGTCCACTACCCCACTTGCCCTTCCACCTCACACTTCCACTACCCCACTTGCACCTCTACCTCACCATTCCACTTCTCTGCCTTGCCCATACCTAGCCCATACCCTTCTAGAAATCCCTAATAGTGTCCACCCCACTCATAGGACCCCTATTTGTCCTATTACCTATTCTAAGGGTGGAGGACGCATGTTCTCCACCACTCAAAATCAAGTGGGCAAGGCATATTCCCCAGTTTTCAAAAAAACAAACCTTCCTGACATAACTGGTGTCGGTCACAGTCTGACCGATATTGGTTAGGTGGGACCAGTGTCGGTCACCTGTAAATACCTAGTCTCGGCTCTTTCCAAAGGGTTGGTTAAAATTTGGTTGGTTCACATTTTCGTGGTGGGAATTTTGGTTAATTCTTGGGCTGAATTCACTTATCATTGTTGTCTAGAACTTGACATTGGACATGGGAAACTCATGGAAGCAACAAGGCCATCAAAACTCCTAATAGAAACCAGTGGTGGAAGCACTCACAAGAACCTTTATGAGAACAACCATTGAAGGAAACTTGAGCCAGACAGAGCTCAAGCAAGAGCTCTCTAACCAACCTACTAGCCTTCACCAATGTCTATCACTCTTCTTCTCAATCTTCATGTGCATCGGACTCTAGGTAAGTGGATCTCCTATATCCTTCACCTATGTTTTGTGTTCTTGTTTCTCTATCTTCCTCCTCCAAGAGTAAAAACTTCTCTCCTACCCCTCCAACCTCAACCTATTCAACCCATACCCACACCTGGGACCATGTCTCACCCCATTCCACATCTTATCAACCCTCTGACCAATCACAGAGAGCACCCTAATCCCCACTACCAAAATATGACCCCATACCAGTGACCATCACCGGTTAGCCCTAACCGTGGTCAATCTGTCTTGACCACCATCGGTCACCCTACTATCTTCCAGCTCCCCATCTTCTACCCAAACACACCCAAAACCACCTTTAAAGACCCCAAAACTCTGACCCTAAACCTACCATTCACCTAAACCTCACCCATACCCTCTCAACCCTATGTTCTGAAACAAAGTGGGACTTAAAAACCACCCACCTAGACCTCTATCACTTCTACAGTGACCGATACTGATCAACCTTAACCATCATCAGTTGACCCTCAACCGGACATTGGTCAGACAAACCAAATTTGATCTCTGTGTTTGTTAACATAGAGCAGACCAACAACCTACCTCTTTCACCTAAAAAAACCTAAATACACTACCCAACCCCAACTAGACCCTGTTTATGACCTATAGACCACCTAACTTACCCAGAACCTGACCCAAATACCTTTTACCTACATAGTTTTAGTATTTAATTGAATCAACACTGATAGCAGACCTGAGGCACCCAAATCATAAAAGCTAGCACTAGATTCCATTTTATTTACATGTTTCAGTTTCATTTAATATTAATTTATAAAACAGTGGATTGACAGCCATCTAGGGAGTATCACACTTCCTAGTTCTAGCTTACGCTAGGTAGTCCACTGCCATATGCTGTTTAAATCTCTTTTGTGGTATTGCTTTCTTATTATAGGGGTAGTCCTTCCCAGCCAAAAAGGAGTTCACACAATTGAATGAGATCAAAATATACATGCACACATTCTACCCTTCACTAAACAATAGGTAAACATCCTACACACTTATCTATTTTAGTCTCTTATTGTATGCCAAAAAGGATCAAAACATTAAGTGATGTCTGCTCATATCTTCTTCTTATCGAATCATATTTAGAGGGATTCCCTGTTTCACAGATATCCATTCCATTTACAGGGATCACCACTAAATCCACCCTCATCCCCTTTCTCTCTTCATCACCCCATTCGATGTACCATCCGGAGTATGTTGATCATTCATTACTTTAGGAATGCCTTCAAATCCCCATCTCCACATAGATACAAACACCACCTACCGACTCACCCACTATTTACCCTAGAATAGTGGAAACATCCATACCTATCCCACCCACAGAGGTGACTGCCACACCTCCCACATCACCTTTGACCATACATGTACCCTCATCCTCTGCATCCTCTGCATCATTACTTCCTAACCCTTCATCAATCTCCATGATCTCTCGTATCCTAGGGGTACGACCCACATCAATCCTTACCCATCTAGCAATCAAGCTTGTTTTGATGACCTACTCTCACCTCCTCACCAACAATACACCCCTACCAAAACCGAAGCACCAACCACCTCGGACACCAATACCAACATCTCCCACTACCGTCCCTCTTGGGCCCTCATCCGTTGACCCTAACAACAAAACTGACTATACACAATATAGCCAAAAGTTGACAACCATCCCAATTATCTCAACCTCCCCTTCTACTCAACCCCTACGAAATTGCCTTTACCTACTAAGCAACACCAATTACCACTACCATATATCACTCCTACCTCCACAACATCACCCCTCTCACCTTGGATAACCTATCCTCTCCCACCTTTGGCACAACCCCTCTTCTTCATGCCATTTTTCTACATTGCTAACCACCCCACCTCCCAAAGTGACACCTAAATCCAATACCCGAACACCCACTACACTCTTCCCTAATAAGGTGTAACCCATACCCCCAACCCAAACCTAAACGTACCCAAAATACCAAGACCACCCCCACACCATGACCCATGGCACCTGCTTCTAAGTCACTACCGAGTTCCTCACCCAAAACCATACCTATCTCACAATGTGACCCAATAGCGGGATCCTATGCTACCATCATGGCCAATCTACTAGTTTCCTCCCACATCACCTTACCACCCATTTAACCTTATGACCCACTCAAACCAAAAGCAAAATGGTTTGACAAATCCCAAAATATACACCTACCATCGTGCCTCAGGGCATAATGTGGAGGATTACCAATCTCTCAAAGCACTCTTGCTACAACTCTTCGCTGAGGATGATATTTTAGACAAAGATCTCGCTCCTCCCACCACCACACACACCCCTTCTCTGCCATTACCAGTGAAACCATCATCACCCCTGTTGGTCCCATTTATTGAGTTGTTATAATGTGCCTTAATTTTTCATGTCAAATTTTTCTCACAAACGTTTCATTGGTCAATTTTGTGGTTTGCATTTTCCCTCCTATCTGAATGCTTCGAAAATGCCCATAATATTATTATTTTGCCCTATTTTGAAATATTTTTCAAAGTTTGCCCCCATTTGTGCCCTAATCCCTTCATTTTTATGGACTGTGTCATTTTTCCCTTGTTAAATCGTGAAAAGGCTCAAAATTGATTGAATCCCATTTTTTGTGCAAGTGTTTCCCCGATCCCAAGCTCAAAAGCAATGTCAAAAATGATTCAATTGATTAAAATTGTAAAAATCTGCCTTCCTTATTAAAGAATTTGATTTCTAGGGCATCTTATTAATTTTCCACATTTCGAAGTTTAGACGGGCATCTTTTTCCCATCAAACTCATCCTCTGCATGCAAGGGCAACATGCCGGTTTCATATTGGCCGGGGGGGGGGTGGTCGGGAAATGTTTCCAAACTTTTCATTTTTGAAATTTTAGCTAAAAGGACAAATTTGGTCCGTGGCTCTACCTTTTGCAAAGGGTGCCTACGTGGCACATTTTGATTGGGTTGAGTTGATTTGGGGTGGCAGTTTTACCTTAGAAATTTGGCTTTCATTTTGCAAAAAATTTCAAAGTCACTTCTTAGCCCGGAAGCCTGCAACGGATGGGAAGAGGAAACATGGCTTGGGGGACATGCGAGTGATGGGAGGAGTTGGAATTTTTTTTTTGTTTTGGGCTCAAAGTGTTAAGGGAAAGTTTAGACTCGAAGGCCCTCATCCAATTGCAGGTGGACACATGTCCAAGAGAGCCAAAATGGGGGTAGCGGGTATTTTTTGTGATGATTTTGAAGTTTTTAACTTCAAATGTTATAATGTCAAATTTTGGGCCGAAACTCCAGGACCAATAAGAAAGGGACACATTTCCAAAAGGTAGAAATGGGGAAGCACGGGCTCGGGGAGAATTTTGATATTTTGCAATTTTGGTAGGGAGGTTTAAAGGAAGAATTGGAGGCCTAGACCTGCGGCGAATGGGAGAGTGCCACGTGGCGAGGAAGAGAGCGGGGTGTTCTGGCTTGTGTGGAATTTTGAGGAAAATTTCCTTTTTTCAAAAAATGGAAAAATTCTTAAAATTGGCCTATGGTTTTCAGTGGGGCCCACATATGGACACGTGGCGGGCCTAGGAGAGAAGCGGGGAAAATGTTGCAAAATTTTCCAAAATTAAAAGGGTTGTAAATGCAATTTTAAAGGACGGAGCTCGATCCAATCATGTTTTGACATGTGTCCCACATTATCCAAAGTCAAAAAAGGGTAATTTTGGGAATATTCAAGGATCTCCTCCTCCACGTGGAGGGCTAACATTTAAAGTTGATCTGAAATCAATGGCAACTGTGCATTCACCCATTTTTTCCGCCATGGGAGCTCCAGGAAGCTCAGATTCATTGTTTCTTCACCAAATCACATCAAAATTTATATGATTTTACATCCTCTCGGCCTTCTAAGTGCAATGGCACCATTTTCATGAGCTAATTCTATGATCTATGATGTTTTTGGTGTAATTTTTACCCTAGCCTGTGAAAGAACGTGAAAAGTTAAAATTAAAAGTTGCAAAGGTAAAAAAATTAAATATGTAAAACATGAAAAATGATTGCTAAGGTATGCTGACATGAATGAATGAAAAAAACGTGACCCTAGGATAGATAAGGATGTGAATTGGTGTAATATTTAAAAACTTTTGTGCATCCTTGGCAAGATGCGAGCTGTTTTCCAGTTTTATGTCATTTTCATGAAAGGATAAGGGTTTTTTGTAACAAATTTGATCCCTTAAGCATATTTTTGCTTGGGAAGCAAGAATCCAAGCTGGCATGAGATATAAAATGTAATTTTTGAATGTGAAAAAAATGGGGAGAGAAAAAGGGACGTAGAATTCTGAAAAGGAAAGACTGACAGAAATCTGTTTCTCTGGCTAAAAAAAAAACCACCGGAGAATACCCATTTTCAATACTATTTTGCATCAGATTTGATCATGTTGGTTGGTTTAAAGTTGTAAAGCCATCAATAAGCTCTGATATTGTTCTCATGACATTCCCCTATTGATATATTTTTATCATTTTCTGGATTATTTGGTGTTATCTCTTGGAAAAATTTGTATATGCTTGTGTTTTAGAATGATTTCAATTTGTGTTCCTTGCTCATGTTGCAATCTTGTGTTTAGGATCTCTTTGATCATACATGGTCTCATTTCTTGTTGATGGTTTGATGGCATCTGAAATCTTATATCTAGAAGAGCCTTCATCTGATAGAAGATAAGCAGATCTAAAATCATTTTACTGTCCTTGAATATTGAGATTTTTTTGTAAACCTTTGGGTGCACCTTAGGTCACGATCAAACAGGGATTTTTGGATACTTTGTTGATATATTTTCTTCAAGATTTTGTCGTAGGTTGTCAAAGATTGTGTGGAAGAGTGCAGATCTGGGCTTCCATTTGTGCACATATCCTGGTTGAAGGAGTATTTTAAAACCTCTTGAAGCATTCTTGTTGTGTAAAGTGTGTAAATTTCTTGCAAAGGTCCTCAAAGAGTTTGGTACTTTCTGGTTGGTCTTGTCTAATATCTCCCAAAAAATTTCATTCAAAGTAGTTAACCCTACCCTATACTACCCCTACATTTCATTGTGTGTCAACAAGAGAATAAAATCCATTTGTAAACATGCACAAAGCAAATCAGGACAATACCATGTCTCTAGCAGCCTCTACCTTGTTTTGAAAAACATTTCCATCATTTAGTAGTGACAAATCCTTTGAGTTTCAATAATGGAGAATTGATCATGTTTTCCCAAGGCCCCTCCCATACAATATGCAAAATACAAGGATATCTTCACCTCCTTCACCAAAAAAAGTGTTCCATTTAAGGCTCTCTTGCCAATTTGTGTCTTACGACACCCTGTGCCCCGCATCTCATTTCGCAACCTAACCTCACCACCTAAACCTTACACAATTATTTATTAATTACCTTATAATTAATAAATCCACATCTCCAAACCTGCCACCTCATTTTGCCACCTCATCATGACCTAGCCCTAACCCTAAACTAACCTAATTAAGACCTATAACTTGGTCTACATCCACACCCATGACTAATTACTCCTCACCCGCACCAAAACCAACCTAATAATGACTTGACCAAGCCCACAACTAATCCCTCGGGAGAAAAGGAGGGAAAGTTGGCTATTTTACTAAAAATAGCCCACTTTGACTTAACCGACATCGGTTCCTACTCGACCGCCGTTGGTTACGTAACCGCCATCGGTTCCCTGTAAATGACCTCCCCCAACCAAAAACAAAAGATGGGAATTCATTTGAAAGATCCGGAATTCACTTGGCAGAGCAGAGACAAGTGAAGAAAAGAGAAGAGTTTGCAGAGAAGGACATCGAGCCCAAGACTGCAACTGAGTAACTAGAGCACAGTCGACACTCATCCAAGCATTGGGAGAGAAGATAGCTCACTTTTGATTGTCAGATCATCCCACCTGAGCCTTGCCTTTGTCATCACAGTCCTTGGACCTGTATCTTCATCAGGAACTAGTAAGTAGTGTCTTGTATGTTTTTAAATACCATTTCTTGAACTTCAGATTCATAGTAATTATAAGCTCACTCCTAAATCTACTACCCGATAGCACCCTACATCTAACTTTCATTCCTCTACCCTTACATTGCCCCAAGAACAGCCCCCACACTCTCTGAGTCTTCTCCATCACCCTATTGCCTACCCCTAATCATTTACCAACCTTATAAACACCATAACCACCTTATAGCCAACCTTCATTGAAAGCCCCTAAATCACTGCCCCTACCGATATCGGTTATCAGCAACCGGTACCGGTGTATAACCGCAGTTGGTTATACACTGACCGACATCGGTCACTGTGACTCAAACCAAAACCAACCTTTCCTCTATTGCCTTTTAACGAGGTAACTAAAGTGTAATTTTTCAATAACTTCTTTGTTATCATTTGTGTTAATTCGTATTAAAAGGGGAACTGACCACCTTCGAAAGGAAGTCTAATATTTCCTGGGCCCAAGGCAGTTCCCTCATTTATTGTCTAACTAAAATCTGGTGGTCTTATATTCTTACTTGCAGGTAGTCCTTCCCAGACAAAAAGGAGTTCTTCGCAATCGATCTGATCTCTCTCTACGGTACGCGCACACCCTCCCAACATTCAACAGGTATTCCTCCTAGCCCTAACCCTTATCTGTTTCTCAAGAGAATGAAAGGATAGAAGCAACTCTATTCTAAGAACGGAAACATTCTGTGTGAAACATTTTGGCACGCCCGGTGGGACCCTTTCTCGGGTTTCTTTCTTTCTTGCTTGCTTTCATATAGGGAGCACACTTGCTATTTTCTTCTTCTAAATATTCACAAGATATTTTGTCATTTTGGTAAAAGAATTTGTCTTTCTTCCTCATCTTTGCATTAGTGAAAGTCATCTTCTTTGCTTCATCGAATATCATTTTCGATTTGGGTTTAAAACACGTGCATCACATTCTTGCTTGCTGTTTTTAATTCTAGTGAACGTAGATTAAGTAACAGGTCGTACACGTGGGGGTGATATCCACGGTATTGACAAGAAATTAATCTTACTTTCACTGCACAACACATACCAAATCACATCATAATCAACACAACAGCTCAAACATCCCCCCTTTTTCCGCGGTATTCCTCCGCCCGATTGAGGTAACCTTATAAGCCAAAACAAACTTGACATCTCCCTTAGGTCTTTTGTTTAGGATTGACATCATCTTGCGTCTAAGGCATAAGCCCACAATAATTAAAACTAATCCTAGGGTTAGTCTCTTGATTTGCTTGTGCATCTTGCTTGTTTTTAGTTCTGTTTCTCTGTCATACACTGTTTCAGTGATCACTTCAGAACAGTTTGGTAGGTATACTAAGCATTGTTAACCCCAAATCAGCAAGCTTCTTACATCTTCTCTTTGCTTTCACAGTGACCGACACCGGTCCTATTCTACCGACATCGGTTAACTGACCGACGCCGGCTACAGTCTGACCGACATCGGTTATCCTGACCGATATCGGTTACTGTCTTTCACAGTTCCCGACAAACCAGCAACCTACCAATTCCAACATTTTGTTGTTGTTTCTGTTCCTGATAGATTGAATCCCTACTGTGTACTCTTGTCCATGGTTGTTATCACTCGGAAACAAGCCGCAGCCATGGTTTCACATGCCTGTTCCGTGCCTTTTCCTGAATCACCCCCTTCACATCCTATGGGGAATCCTACGGACACCAGTGATGTTCCCAAGATCCCTGTAGGAGATAAGGAATTTGCCAAATTTTTGGATGCTAATCCTAGCGCTGTACAGTACTATTTGTCTCATACCCCTAACCGTACACCTGACGGTCAACTTCTCGTTGGTATCCCTATTAGTATAGCTGCTCACTTAGCTCCTTCCCCACCTAATAACTCTGCCTTACCTTCTTCATCCTTAGCCCCGTCTCCCAACTCAGTGGCTTCGGGGGTTCATACGGCACAGATTGGCTTTCCTTTGGTTAATCTGGGGCCCCACATATCATTACCGCCGACTGCTCCTACCTCGTCTCTCTCGCAGACTGCCCCTTTCATAACTTGCTCTCTGCCACCTATCCACACGAGCTTTCCTTCTCAAGCTCCGCCCACCTTTTCATTTCCACACACTTATCCGGTGGCTTCAACATCTTATATAGGACATCCCTATTCGGTCGCCTCAACATATTCATCCTCAATACCTTATCAACATTTAACCCCACCATTGTCTAGTAGTGGCTCTTGGCCCAATCCTCCTCCGTTTACAACAACCGCACCATCATCTCACCCAACCACTGATTTAATCAAACAAATGATGGACAAGATGCAAAATCTGGAGGCTTCTGTTTCAGGAAGCCGTAGCACCCTGACATACGAGCAAGTTTGTCGGGAGCCTATTCATCCTTCTGTCCCCCTTCATTCATATCCTCCTCAATGGGAATTACCAAAATTTACTCGTTTTAATAGTAAGGAGGATCCTCAACAACACTTGCGATCATTTAGACATGCCTGCTATCTGATTGCTCATGACGATGCCTTACTACTCCGCACCTTTCCCATGTCCTTATCAGGACCCGCCTTGGAGTGGTACAGTGCTTTAACCCAGCACTCAATCTTCTCTTTTAACCAATTAGCCCAATCTTTCTTGGATCATTTCTCCATTAATATTGCCAAGAAAGTATCCATCACCGACCTCTATGCCATCCGACAATTTGAAGACGAATCTATCGCAGATTTCGTTGGACGATGGCGGGGCCTCATCAACCAACTTACTTATGCCTTACCTCAGGCCGAACTCATCGAACTCTTTACGCGGGCCTGCGCTAAGCACATTTCTCCCACCCTCCAAATTCAAACTTTCCGCACCTTTGATGAGGCCTTTACTATGGCTCGGAAACTAGAGATTCGAGCCTTAGAGGAAGAGAAATTGAGGTTGTGCAACAAAAACCCTAATTTCCGAACCCAAGACTCCACCAACAAACCCAACACCACCAATTCTCACGCATCGAATGCTTCGAAATCAAAAGGAGCTGTACACGCGGTGATGGTCAAATCCCAAGCACCGTCTAATACCCCGCCAAAAGCCACCTATAAGTATAAAGCCGAGCCGATCAATTACACTCCCTTGGGAGAAACTTATGGTGTGATCTTGGAAAAATTACTCAAAGCAGGAGCTATCACCTTGCCTCCTGTTAAACCTCACTCCGGGTTTGATTCCACCCGTGCTATACCTTCTTGGTACAAAGAAAATGACTTCTGTAACTTCCACCGCGTGAAGGGACACAGTCACGAAAACTGCAAGATGTTGAAAAACATAGTGCAGGAAATGGTTGA
Organism: Taxus chinensis; assembly: GCA_019776745.2. Classification (NCBI taxonomy): domain Eukaryota; kingdom Viridiplantae; phylum Streptophyta; class Pinopsida; order Cupressales; family Taxaceae; genus Taxus; species Taxus chinensis. Next base: position 776,064 of record JAHRHJ020000455.1, read on the forward strand.
TGCAGGGGATATAACCCTCGATAATCCTAATGCCCCTGCTAACCGAAATTTGAAAATCTTCAACAAACCATTCCCAAACCACTCATCTAACAGTAACATAAACCAAGATATCTTAGCCGAGGAGAGTGTTCATGAAATCCATGCAGTTTTCGACTCTCAACCAGAAGCTTCTATCGAGGAAATTCTGAATCAAGCCTCTTCACTAACGCAGGGATCCGCACCCCCTTCACCACCATCAAGACAAGATGATAACCTTGCCATTCCTTTACCCATAAAGGAATTAACCACCCAGAGTTCTCTTCTCACGAATGAGTCTTCTTACACCACATCCCTGAAAGACTGTGAGCGGATGTTATCTAACTTATCTATTTCCCAAACATCTCCTTCCGTCACTCTTGCTGTAAAAGAAGAAGGCTCGCCACTGTTTCTGTCATCCTTAGAAGAGAAACCTCTCGAACCGACATCACCAAATTCTTTAATCATGACGGATCCCCTCAAACATGCCCTCCTACCTATTAGTTCTTCATCGCCTAAATCTTTTCAGCGACCGGTTGACCTCTTAACACCCATTGATACAGTGCCTCATTTACCCCCTGTATCACACCCACAGTGGACCGGAATCACAACCCACATCTCTTCCATACAAAGTTCCTATTCACACGTGAAGATTGTCATCCCTCCGAGGATAGACGAGTCCTATGGGAGCGTTTGAGTACACCATGCTATACTCAAATGCAGATGACCGATCCAGACACCTCTACCATATACCCAAGGTGTTTACAAAAGCTCAAAATGCCTATGTCCTCATCTTCACCCCCCTCATCTCTACCGAATACCTCATCCACCTCTATTAACCTAACCAAACCTTCCCCTACGCTTGGGACTTCACCAATACCCAGCCTAACACACCCACCTAAACGGTTAGATTTATCCAAAAATAAAGCCGTCCATCCACCTAGGAGACAAACCCAATCTCCTCAAGTCCAATCTATGCCTCTGTCACAACTAAAACCCTCGCCGTCACACCTACCTTCTATATTGGGACCTCACCCCTCCACCTTGCCTCAATACATCATACCTCCTGCGTTTTCTTTAAAACGACCTGCACCTTCTACACCCATACAGAGATCCATGGGTGTATCAACACCGTCACCCCAAGTATCCTGTCCACCTATCAACCCTAAACAAACTCCATCATCAAAGGATTTGTTTGCTGTCACTCCTCTTTCTCCGTGGTTGTTTCCTGCCACCACGTCATCTGTGGCCTCATCATCTAACCAGCTAAACATAACTTCTGCGCCGAAGAAGCCACGTTTAGTTAAATCCAATTATCAAAACCCCTTGTCTAAACCACCACCCGTACGAACCAACCATACCCAACCATTACCAAAACCCACCCAATCAATAGCCTCATCTTCCTCTGACTTTGACCCGCTCAAAGGATCTTACGCCAAGATCCTTGATATGTTGGTGGAGAATGCGACCATTTCCCTACCCCCACTTAGACCCTATGATCCATCTAAACCTCGACCTATAGGTTATGATGAGTCTAAAATCTGCGCTTACCACCGCACACCAGGACATGATGTAGAGGGATGCAAAGCTTTGAAAGCCATCCTTCGTCAGTCACCTCTCTCGGATAGAAAGGTTAAGAAAGACAACTTACGAAGGGAGAAACCTTTAGCTTCAATCCCCTCTCCTATACCACCTGTCCCCACCTCACCAAGATCTATCATTATTGCAACCCCACCTCTCGAAGACAATGACTTATCCCTACCATCTTCCTCCTCTCGTGTTCACGAGATCAACATGATTAGTATTGCTACTCGAGGGCAGAAAAACAATGGGAAAGCTAAAGAAAGCACACCTGCGGCCTCTCTTTCTCCGTCTGCCATCCCGATCGCACCACCACCTAAAGTGGTTATTCGTGGACCTGCCTACCCCGTCTCTGATGGAGTTTCCCACCGTACCATGATCAAACAGCTTCACCAATCACCTGTAAAAATGACACTGTATGATCTCATTCAAACCTCTGAATCTCATCGACAAGCTCTCATTGAAATCCTTCAAGGGATAGAGGTCCTACCTAACGAAACCTTCCCGTTGCCTCCATCTTAACACCCAACCACGTTGCTTCTCTCACCAAACAATCTACCACTTCTGTCCCTGTACAGCAAGCCGCTGCTGTCAGTTTCTCCGAAGATGAAATTGTCGACTTTGGTGCAGAAGATCCTGACCCCGCTCTTTTCATCTCGGCTTACGTCTGGGACATCCGAGTACGTCGTGTTATGATTGACGGGGGTGCTAGCCTAAACATCATCTCTTCCAAAGCCTTCCAACAAATGAATATCCCTTCTAGCTGCATGTGTGCCAACCCCACCATGTTGCGTTCATTCAATGATGCTATTACTTCTACCTTAGGCACCGTGATCCTTAACATTCGTGTAGGGCCACGTACCTTACCTGAACTCTTCTATGTCCTTGAGGGAGAATTCCAATACAACATGTTGTTAGGCCGCCCTTGGATCCGGGCTATGGGATGCGTTCCCTCCACCTTACATAGATGCATAAAATTCGAGTATGAGGGGAAGTCCTACACCGTAAAAGCTGACGCTCCCCCCTTCAAAACCTGCAATATGTTATATCACCCTAATGATGTGCTTGTACCAGTCAAGACACCCATTCATCCAACCCAACCATCTACTTCGACCACACCTCAACCATACACCTCAACCACACCCACATCTTCAACCAATGAAAACGCCGCCGCAAATACCACTTCCTTCCCCGCGGACAACATCCCAACCTCAGATCCCTTGGTAGATGTTTTTCAATGCCTTACGCTGGGGGAGTATCACCTATATAACGTTAGCACTTTCCATACCCCACAGGAGTATGGACAGTTACATGCGCATCCTACCTACGACCGTCGTGTGGGGGAAGTAATCTCCTACGGACCACCTAATTGCCGCACCAACCTAACGTATGGGGGTGTCGATACATCCTCTGTCACCCCTGAACCTCCCCTTGGTGTGGTTCCCTTCCAATCTGATTTTCAATATCTAACTAATCGTCGTTTCGCCCTCACCTTCCTGACGCGCTGTGCTTGGAAGGGCTTCGGTTTTGGTCTTTATGAACAAGGCTGACATACGATCATTCCCGTGACTACACGCAAACACAAAGATCGTCGTGGTCTTGGATTCTCTGAACCACCTACACCAAAGAAACCACATATCCGTTGTATCCAGGAAGACGATGAAGTCACCCCTTCTGAACCATCATCACCCATTTTGCCATCGTCACCCACAGAGTCGATAGACCCTGAATCTATCCCTCCTAACTTTTTTTTTTCATAAACGCTATCTTCCTGGGTCCTCTCACTTATCAACGTGATAATGAAGACCCATCTTCTCTTCCCCTTCTGTATCCAGACATGATCGAAGAAGACTCACCTTCAATTAATGTTGTTGAGTGCCAGGATGACGACTCCATCCTCACTTACCTTGGTGCGGACGACTCTTATATTCAACGCGCCTTACCATCTGAAACTCAAACCATGTTGAATGAGTCGACTATAGAAATCAACATCCACACAGAGGACGATCCTCACATTGTGAAGATCAGACAATCTCTTAATGCATCAGAACAAACTGCCTTTACTACCTTCCTCTGTGCCCGCAACCAAGCTTTAGCTTGGTCTTACGCTGACATGCCAGGAATTGATCCTAACATTGCTGTCCATAACATTACCCTGAAACCTGACTCCAAACCAGTTAAACAGAAACTGAGAAAAATGCATCCACGCATTACCCTCTTGGTCAAAGAAGAGCTTCAATGACTCCTTTCTGTTTCCTTCATCTTACCTATTGACTATCCTCAATGGATTTCTAACATCGTACCTGTTACTAAAGCAACGGGGGGACTTCGGATATGTACGGATTTCTGGGACCTTAACCTCGCTTGCCCAAAGGATGACTTCCCCCTACCAAGTATTGATCAACTTGTTGATCTCACTGCGGGCCATGAGATGCTTTCTCTCATGGATGGCTTCTCGGGATACAATCAAATTTTGGTAGCCCCGGCCGATCAACATAAAACCACCTTCATAACTCCTTGGGGAACCTTCTGCTATCGTGTCATGCCGTTTGGCCTTAAGAATGCTGGTGCGACCTATCAGCGGGCTATGACTTACATTTTTCATGACATTATGCACACTATCCTTGAGGATTATGTCGATGATCTTCTTGGCAAATCTAAACATCGCAGTGAACATCTCGATGTTTTAACCATTATTTTCGATCACCTGTTACAATACTGTGTTCGTCTTCAACCAAAGAAATGTGTCTTTGGTGTCCTTTCGGGAAAACTCCTTGGTTTTATTGTCTCTTTGCGTGGCATCGAGGTCGATCCAGCTAAAGTCAAAGCTATCCTAGAAATGCCCCCACCCACTAACCTCAAACAATTGCGTAGTTTGCAGGGAAAACTCCAATCTATCCGGCGTTTCATCTCACAACTCTCGGATCGATGTCAACCTTTCCATCATCTCCTTAAAAAGGACATTGTCTTTCAATGGAGCGAAGAGTGCCACCAAGCCTTTGAGGCTCTTAAAGCCTATCTCTTGCAGCCACCCGTGCTTATCCCACCTCAGGACGATCGCCCTTTCTACCTTTACCTTTCTGCCACCGACCATGCTGTAGGAGCCATGCTCGCACATCGTGACTCCGAGCATCGAGAACAAGCCGTTTATTACATAAGTCGTACTCTTGTGGATTACGAGACTAGGTATACACATGTAGAAAAGTTGTGCCTAGCCCTATCATTCGTGGCCACCAAACTCCGACATTACCTCCTGAATCACAAAACTTTTGTCATCACCAACGCGGACCCCATCCATTATATGTACGCCAAACCTCATCTAAACCAACGCATCACCCGATGGCTTATGCTCCTCGCCGACCTCGACCTTGAGTTTGTACACCAGAAATCAGTCAAAGGACAAACTATCGCAGACCAACTCGCGGAAGCCCCTTTACCTGGGGAACAATTTACCAATTTTACTTTCCCTGACGAACTCATTGCCACTCTTTCACTCAGTGAGGAGTCGTATCCAATGACCCTCTTCTTCGATGGATCCAAATGCCAGCGCGGCGGAGGGGCCGGCGTTGTTCTCATTCCTCTTGATGCTGAACCTATGCCTCTTTCATTCCGGCTCGATTTCCCCTGCACTAATAATACAGCGGAATACGAGGCCCTTGTTTTGGGTCTCCAGGTTGCGTTACACTTAGGTGTAAAATCTATTAACATTTTCGGTGACTCTCAACTGGTAGTCAATCAAGTTATGGGCACCTACCAATGTAAAAATGAGGAACTTCAAAAGTACAAACATTACGTGGATTCACTTTTGACCTTATTTACTCATTATTCTATCCAAACCATTCCCCGCTCAACTAATAAATTTGCGGATACTATGGCTTGCTTGGCCTCGCAAATTCCTGCCTCACCCACTGACTCTGACATATTTGTCTTGGTCCAATAACTCTTTGCCTTGTCTTACTCAGCACCGGTAGTTTGTATGGTAAATAATGTATCTGCTAATTCGCAGGATACCTGGTATCACCAATTTCACGACTACCTTACAACCTCTGTTCTCCCACCTGACCTTACTAGTAACGGCAAACGTGCTTTTCTTAAAAGTGTTTCTCGTTATGTCGTCATGGGGGGACTCCTCTATAAACGTGGCTTTGATGGCATCCTCCTTCGATGTCTAACCGGCGCGGAGGTCACCTATACCATCCAACAAGTCCATGACGGCATTTGTGGTGGACATTTTAGTGGCCTTGCCGTGGCCAAACGGATCCTTCGCCTAGGCTATTATTGGCCTACTCTTAATAACGACTGCTACGAATATGTTAAGCGTTGTGTTATGTGTCAACAACATGCCAACCTTCAACATACTCCTAGCCATCCGCTACAGGTCGCACGAGATCTTTGGCCTTTCTCACAATGGGGTTTAGACCTTATTGGTGAGATTCACCCGCCCTCTTCGCAACGTCACCGTTGGATAATCACAGCAACCGAATATTACACTAAATGGGTGGAGGCCATTCCACTCATTTCAACCAAAAAAGAAAAAATCGTAGAATTCATTAACCATCACATTATCTGTCGTTTTGGTGTTCCTCATCGCCTGATAACAGATAATGGAAAATCTTTCAAAAATAAGTTGTTACAAGACCTTTGTGACAACTTTGGTATCAAACTTAGCTTCTCATCACCTTACTATCCACAAGCAAATGGTCAAGCCGAATCTTCTAACAAAACCCTGACCAAAATTCTCATGAAAGTCGTTAACGATTCTGGAAAAATTGGCCTGATCACATCCCCTTTGCCCTTTGGGCTTATCGTACCAGCATTCGTACCTCCACTAATGCCACACCATTTTCTTTGGTATATGGTACCGAGGCTGTCTTGCCTCTCGAAATACAAATACCCTCCCTAAGAATATCTCTCAGGATATTCTCACCAATGATGATTTCCGCCAAGAGCGGTTAGCCCAATTGGAGCTTCTTGACGAGCGTCGTCTTACAGCTCTTGACCACCTTCAAATCTATCAAAAGCGCATCAAGCGTGCTTATGATAAGTGACTTCATGAGCGTACCTTTAAGGTTGGTGATCTTGTCCTCAAAGAGAATCAACATGTAACCAAACTAGAAAAGAGCAAACGTGGAAAATTTGCTCCAAATTGGATTGGGCCTTACATTATCACTCACACTTACGGATCAGGCACTTACCGTTTAGCTTCGCTTAATGGTAAACCTGAGCCTGAACCCCTTAATGCCTTGCATCTTCGACCATTCTACTGTTGAATTTAGTGTTATATCACTTCTTATCTACCTTGCGCTCGTCCCTTGAGCTCATTTACCACCTCATACACTTTGTTTCATGCATCTCAAAATAGAATCAAGCTCTCACGTGGTTTGGTCATCACCTCCTCTTAAAGATGCCTTCCCCTTTTTAGTCTGGTCCATGACTTAAAAGTATCAAAATAACACGTTCTCAATTATACACTTATGGGATATTCTTGAGTCAAACTTCCTACAAAACTAGATGCTTCATGCCAAACGGACATCTAGACCTCTAAGTTATACATAGACTGCTCCCTCGAAGGACAGCTATGTGCAAAGCCACATCTGCTATTATAAATAGACTGCTCCCCCGAAGGACAGCTATACACAAAAGCCGCATCTGCTACTATAAATAGACTGCTCCCTTGAAGGACAGCTATACAAATTCAGCCTCTATCAGAAGCTTCTTGCATTGATCAGCTTCGTGAAGACCTCAAGAACAACAAAATGCATATCCCATATAGACTTCCCGCATCGATCAGTCTATATCCAGAAAAAATAAAAGCAGTATTCAAAAGCACTTTTGAGTCATGGACTTGTCTATTTAGGTTTGGTTCTCTTTCGACAGAATAATCACTTTATAACAAGTTCTCTGCGCCCCAGCTATACCATCCACCTCACCTCACCATTCGTCAAAGCAACAAAACTCAAGGGACGTGACGTATATCCGATATATTGTGATTATACAACTCTTTTCACCTATCGACTTCTCGCCTATGCAAGGTACCTAGGGATTCAAGCTCATCCTACGATAATATGTGGTTTGTTTAGCTCTTTTCAACTATGGGACACTTTTGCCTCTTTTACTCGAATCTAGGATTATGTGTTGACCTTAATCAGGACACGGTTCCCTACTACTTGGGTAAGCTAACTTTCGCTTCACCTATACCTACACCAACACCGCCAATACCTTACCAACACCAACAACATTACCCTACCAATATCAATATTTTTACCAACCAACAAATTGCCTAACCACAACCAAATTGCCTGAATTCACCTCTCCCTGGTCCTAAGGGAGAACTACATCGGTCTGAGGCCCCTCCTTGCTTTGTGCAATGGGCTATGTAGGCAGCACTTAGGAGACATGGGGTCTCCCAAGGTTAGCTCGACCATCCCCTACCATAACCTATCATGTGTTGTAAATATAAATATTTTTGTGTATTTCTATTTGATAACATTCATCTTTATCCTTTTTCAAAACAAAACATTCAAAACACAACCATTCTTATTATTATCATAACTCAAATCAACATACATATTCAATTTTATTTAGATGTTAAACAAATACATCTTCTCTATCATCGACGCGCAGGTCGGCATCCTTATTTATTCTTCTACCCCTATGAAATTCACTTAGACCCTTGCGCCTCATCCCGAACCAGGTGATGATCGTGATCGTCGACGCCGCTCACCTGGCCTCTCCATCCTCAAAGGTGCCACTGCTATTGGTTCCTCCCACTGATCTGCCAATCTCTCCTGTAACATATGAATACGCCCTCTCGCGTGGAGGAATCTCGCCTCTAGTCTCTCCACTCGTGACTGCGCAACCGCTAACAATCCCGTTGTCTCATTCACCTGCGTTTGAAGCTGGTGAACTAAACCCTGCAGGTGATCTCTCTCCGCTGTAATCACAGCTATGTCAGGATGATCGGCCCTCTCACGTGAACCTCGCAGCTCTGCTACCCACCATAATCTATAAGCCTCTGTCGCTCCTGCATCCATTACCCTGCGATCGGCTGCTATCTCTTCTGGTCCTTCTGGAGGTGTCGGCCGGGGAGGTGAGAATGATGCCTCGGCGTCGATCCTCATGTATGGTCTATAAGCCATGGGTATATCCTGAACAAATCCAAATTGTCGCCGCACGCGATCTAGAGGAATCCTCTCGTACTCACCTGGCCTGTGCCCCGCGATCCACCTTAATCGCTCTACACCCCTCAAATCCTCAGCTATGTTCTCTGTCACCATATAGTTCCCGTAAGGCCTCCAACGGATATCCGCAATCGTCACCATCTCCCACACCTGCCTATAATACTCGATGTCATCTGTCACGGCCTGGGATCTCGCCTCTTGCTCTGTCTGGACCCATCGTCTAAATCCCAACCTCTGCACTCCTGTCTCTCTTTCCTGGATTGGTCGGCCTATTGGTCGCAAACACACAATGTGCTCATAGGCCCAACAATGTAATAAGTATGCACAATTCAGTGTAGTCTTGTGATTTCACCTGCAGGCCCATAAACCCCTGTATAGCTCCGCCAGATATGCGGGTGCCCATGCGAAAGTCACGCTCCTTTCTATCATTTCCCAAATAATACACATCAATGCTTTTGGAAATCTTCCCCCATCCGCCCTCGGTAATGCATAATACCCCACCGCTATCATTAATACCACTGCCAACCTTGTTGCCTCAGGGTGTGCTGCAAACATTATACCATAAGTGAATGTCAAACCTCGCTGTGTCAAATCTCGTGCAGCTGGACCAAATACTGTTGTTATCGCTCCCCGCGCCGCGCTAGGCCCTGCCTGATACACTGGTCTTCCTGTAATTGGGAGCCTCAAAATTCTAAACACATCTTCCAACGTCACTGTCATCTCCCCTGTTGGCAGATAGAAGGTATTATTTTCTAGATTCCATCTCTCAATCAACGCCTGCAACATAGCATGATTGCGTGTGATTCGTGAATAATAGCGGATTCCACTTAACCCCACATGGTTTATCAATGCCCATTCAGCTGGTGTTACATCCGCTCGGACTCGTGACAACAAAGCTGGCACACTATCATTCATCCTCAACCCTGCCTCTGCCTGCATACATCAAATCAACAAACAACCATTCAATAAATCAAATCCCCAAGTGTTTTTTCTCACATTCTGGAATTTCATACAGTAACCGATATCGGTTATAGATAACCGATACCGGTTACCTAACCGATACCGGTTATCTCTAAACGATATCGGTCACTGTCAATTCTATACAGCCTGCTTAAAAACACCACCTACGATAATTATTTGCTCGTTTACCCCTCTCTGTACCTACAAACATACCCGAAACCCCTGCTTACCTACCCCATAACACTCACCCCATCCCAAACCCTTGCCTATCACCTTTTCTTTTTCATCTCTACCCACTTACCTTCTCTCATCCTATTCATAAAACATGCAAGAATTAAATTACAACCAAAAATTTTACCTCTTGGGATGCAGCAGCTTGAGGTGGAACCTGTCTTCCCTCTCGTCTCTGCCCGTTGGATGCTTCTCCTTGTTCAGCCATGTTCACCACCCTCTTCAATATAACTTGCCTTTCTGCCTTCTTAATCTCAGCCCACAATCACTTTACCTGTCTCTTTCCTCCTTATCACTCAATTCTCCCATGCAATTACCTGTATAAGTCGTCAACAACGTCGCATTCTCGTATTTAACTTGTTGCATGACTCTAAAAATAAGAACTTAAGTTGCCTCCCAAGCTTTTCTATTTTTAGAAAAGCTTGTTTTAGCATAACCGATATCGGTTACCTAACCGGTATCGGTCATATATCTACCGACATCGGTTAGCTAACCGATATCGGTCACATGTCTCCTTTTGCTTAAACCTAGGCCTTTTCTTCATTTTTTGCAAATTTTTGGTGGCGCCCGCCTCTTTTCCCTGCATAATGACATCGTTATCAATATTTATCATCAGCATACCATCAACACATATACATATCATCAAAATTTCATCAACATCATCTATACATAAATTTCAAAAACCATTACATCAATACATCAATTATACACATCAAAACATCATCTATATACATTAAATTTCAAAAACCATCGACAAAACACATGAGACATTTTAATATATACATCAAAATTTACACACCATGTGGATCAAACTCATCATCTATATATATCATCACAAAAATCAATGTCAAAATATATATATATCAAACTTGCCCTGCATGGGGCCTCTGTGATCTAAAAAAATACAAAGCCGGCACGCAGGCCGCTGTCTCTGTCAAAATCTCGACTCGGCTCGCAGGCCGGTCTCTCATGTCAAAAATATACTCGGCTCGCAGGCCGGTATCAACTATACAAAATGTACTCGGCTCGCATGTCGGTATATACAACAAAAATGAATAAATAAATCCTATGTGGGCACGCAGGCCTCTATATACATACTCGGTTCGCAGACCGGTGTCTATATCCAATAACAAAAACCCATCTCCGCTCCAGGGATGTCTCAGCTCTCTCCACCACCCTCAGCCCGTCTCCCTGCTGGTCCCTGTGCTGGCTCTCGCCTCCTCCCTGTAACAGACCCACCGGCTGTGGCTGCGGCCCCCTGTGATCTCTGACTCCGGGATGTCTCGGCTCTGTGCGCCGCATATGGCTGATAGTCAGCCCCGGTACCATCTAGCACGTCCTGATAATACCGGGCCTCCGCTCTCGCCTCCATATAGCGGGCCCGTGCCACCATGGCTGGTGGGGCTGGTCCCCCGACTCCTAATAGAAGTGGCCCCTGCCCTGCCGGTACACCCTGTGCCTGTGGCGGTGCCTGTACCTGTGCCTGTGCCGGTGCCTGTGGCTGTGCCAGTGCCTGTAGCTATGCCTGTGCCTGTGCCGGTGCCTGTGGCTGTGCCGCTGTGCCTGCCTGACCTGTGCCTGGGCTAACTGCCCCTGTAGCACCCCAATCTGTGCCTGTGCAGCAGCAAGCTGCCCCTGTAATAACTGCACCTGGCCCAAGAGACGGTCCCTCTCCGCTATAACAGCCGCCAAATCTGGCTGTGCGGGCTGTGCTCTCATGGCTGCTCTCTCCCCTGCCCACCACACCAAAAATGCACCTGTCACTCCGGCATCATCCACTGTATCATCAGCCGGTCTCTCTGCTACCCAGTCTGGGTCAATGGCTGCGGTGCAGGCAGTGGTGCCTCTACATCATCCCTCCGGTACTGTGGGAAGGGAGGTGGCTCATCCTGTCGTAAGCCCAACTGCCGTCGTACCCTCTCTAGGGGTATCCGCTCATACTCCCCGGGCCTCCGTCCAGCTATCCAGAAACTATACTGGATCCAGCGCAGCTGTGCTCGGGCTCCTCCTCGGGGCTGATGGCCTCTGTAGGGCCTCCATATAATATCCAGTGCGGTCAAGCCCTCTAACATATGACGGTAGTAGGCCACATCTCATCCCTACGAGCACCGCTCGTGGCTGGCCCACGACCCCCAACCACCTCTGAAATCCATATCTATATACTATCTGTGGCCCTGGCTGCTGGGGCAACCCTACTGGTCGTATACAGATGATATGCTCGTATGCCCAGCAGTGTAACAAAAATGTCGAGCAAATACCAAATCACCTCATACGGCGATAACCCCAGAGCTCTCTGTATAGCTGCACCAGATACACTGGTGCCCAGGCATAGCATGTATGCTCCTCTACCATCTCATGCAAAACTCCCATCAAAGCCCGTGGGAAGCGGCCTCCCTCTGAGTCTGGGAGGGCGAAGCAGGTGATACCAATCATCATCAACACGGCAAGCCGTGTCTCCTGTCGGTGTGCGCGATACATATCGCCATAGGCAATGCTCGCGCTGTGATAGGTAATCAATGGGGCTGCATCCCCGAATACATGCAGGATGTTGTCCATCGCTGTCTCCGCATCCACCTGGAACACTGCCTCACCTATGATCGGCAGTCTCAGGATGCGATACACATCCTCTAATGTAATCGTCATCTCTCCAGTAGGGAGATGGAAGACATTGGTTGCCGGATCCCATCTCTCGATGAGGGCAACCATCAGGCTGTGGTCCCTATCCACAGCCCTATACCTCTGGACTCCGCCGAGTCCAACCTCTCGCATGATGGCCCACTGCGCTGCAGTCACATGTGGCCGCATCCGCCTCAATAGAGGGGGCATCCGATCCCGCATCGTGAGCTGCTGGCGTGCCTGCAAAAACAACCCACTTCATCAGGCCTACCCTTTACAAACACAACTACCTTAACCCTCTATACCCACTTACCCACCCAACCACAACCCGACTCTACAACACACATCTACACCCACCTATCTTACCCTATACATCTACGATATCCCCTTTACTTATCTCACACCCTACCAACCACCCCGATCTACTCTAGCCATCTAACTATACCCCCGCCAATTTAACACCTCCTACTTCATACACAACACATAATCTATCCTACTTGAACCATCCCCCCAACAACCCCATTTCCCCCCCACCCCAATCACCTTTCCTATCAACTCTACCCCTCCCCCTTCACCCCCAAAAAAAAAAAAAAAAACTAAAACAACAAACAAAAACAAACAAATTTCAAACAACAAACCTAACTCCTACCCATGCTGACCGGTACCGGTCACCCTCGACCGCCATCGGTCCCCCAAGCACATTGTATGTACCGACGCCGGTCGACATATGACCGACGCCGGTCTACCCACAAAGCAATTTATACACACTATTCTGTGACCGATGCCGGTCGCCTAATGACCGACATCGGTCACTGTCCGATTGCGGGGCCGAACCCAAAACGGCCCGCAAAACTTTTTTTTTCTATTTCTCCCCATTTACCCATAAGAAAACCCTAAAAACCTACCCACCCTGTCGTTTTGGCCTAACTAGCCTACCTACCCACTCCATTTTACAAATTACCTCCATTCATTCATTATTTTATTAAATTTTGGATTCCTACCCCAAAACCCACATCTAAGTTAAACTCATTAAATTCACATAGGTAGGGGTTCAGAGCCTACCGGTACGACTACACGTCATCGTGGTGGGATAGGTGGTGGTGGTCCAGCTCCTCCAGCACCTCCTGCTCCTCCTGGCTGTGCCATGGCTCCAAATCTCCTCAGCTGGGTCCTCAACCAATCAAACTCTGCCTCCTGATCGCTGGGGTCTACCAATCACTCACTCCTCCACTCAACTAATGCCAACTCAGCCCACAAACTCAACACAATCACTTCACACCTCAGACAAGACTAAAATTGGGTGCTCAAATTCACAAAGTGACAATGACATGCCGTATTTTTCTTTTTATAGGTTTTGACCTATAACCGATACCGGTTATTTCGCGCCCTAGAATACCGGTATCGGTCTTCTAACCGATATTGGTCACACATAACCGATATCGGTTACCTACTTCCTTCACCTAACTCCCACCCTTGTCCACCAATCTCCACTTTTTCCCCCATCACCTACCCCTGGCTTTGCTGACTAGCCTTATTTTGACTTCAATCGGCCCGACCCACGGCCGCAACCAACCAATCGGCCCGACCCAAGGGCAACCAACCATTTGGCCTTGACCCAAGGCCGCAACCAACCAATCAGGCCCGACCCAAGGCCCACAACCAACCAATCAGGCCTGACCCAAGGCCGCAACCATTTGGCCCAATCGGCCTGACCAAAGGCCAACCAACCAACCAATCAGGCCCGACCCAAGGCCGCAACCAACCAATCTGGCCCGACCCAATGGCCGCAACCAACCAACCAGACCCGACCCAAGGCCGCAACCAACCAATCAGGCCCGACCAAGCCCGCAACCAACCAACCAATCAGGCCTGACCCAAGTAACCAACCAATCCAGTTCGCCACACCCAACCAATCAGGCCCGACCCAAGGCCGCAACCCAACCAATCAGGCCTGACCCAAGGCCACAATCAATTAAGTACCAATTAAGTACCTCGACCAAGACCCACAAATTACAATTTTATCCACCCATCATGTAGCTTTTTGTTCAATCGAGCTCACCTGTTCGTGTTTTAGCATGATTAGGATACTTGACTTGATCAGTCGACCAACTTTGCCTAGACCGAGACCGTGACGTTTATCTCAACCAAACCAACCATTTGGTACTGCCGAACATGCCTAAACGTTCCTGTACCTTACCCCTTATATCCCCTGGAGCTACTTCCTATGCCTTGGATACCAGGATTATATCAACCTTGTTTGGATAAACTATCGACCTTTGCCTATGAATTGCTTGTTTGCTCTTCAAATCATGTACCCTGGTCACACTACTGCATTTCAACGTGCGTCTGCTTCCTTGAACTTACCCCACCATCTTACCATCATCTCAACACCATTCACCCTTTATCAACCCTATCCCTGATTTCACGTCACCTCAATCTGTGATAGATTTGAGGGGGATTACCTATACCCTTAACGGGAGTAACCACTTATTATTGTCAGTGCAGCTTTACAAGACAAGCTACACGACAACAAGGGGCTAATGTAGACACCAAATTTGTGTCTTACGACACCCTGTGCCCCGCATCTCATTTCGCAACCTAACCTCACCACCTAAACCTTACACAATTATTTATTAATTACCTTATAATTAATAAATCCACATCTCCAAACCTGCCACCTCATTTCGCCACCTCATCATGACCTAGCCCTAACCCTAAACTAACCTAATTAAGACCTATAACTTGGTCTACATCCACACCCATGACTAATTACTCCTCACCCGCACCAAAACCAACCTAATAATGACTTGACCAAGCCCACAACTAATCCCTCGGGAGAAAAGGAGGGAAAGTTGGCTATTTTACTAAAAATAGCCCACTTTGACTTAACCGACATCGGTTCCTACTCGACCACCGTCGGTTACGTAACCGCCATCGGTTCCCTGTAAATGACCTCCCCCAACCAAAAACAAAGGATCGGAATTCATTTGAAAGATCCAGAATTCACTTGGCAGAGCAGAGACAAGTGAAGAAAGAGAAGAGTTTGCAGAGAAGGACATCGAGCCCAAGACTGCAACTGAGTAACTAGAGCACAGCGACACTCATCCAAGCATTGGGAGAGAAGATAGCTCATCTTTTGATTGTCGGATCATCCCACCTGAGCCCTGCCTTCGTCATCACAGTCCTTGGACCTGTATCTTCATCAGGAACTAGTAAGTAGTGTCTTGTACGTTCTTTTAATAACATTTCTTGAACTTCTGATTCATAGTAATTATAAGTCTACTCCTAGATCTACTACCCGGTAGCACCCTACATCTAACTATCATTCCTCTACCCTTACATTGCCCCAAGAACATCCCCCACACTCTCTGAGTCTTCTCCATCACCCTATTGCCTATCCCTAATCATTTACCAACCTTATAAACACCATAACCACCTTACAGCCAACCTTCATTGAAAGCCCCTAAATCACTGCCTCTACCGATATCGGTTATCATTAACCGGTACCAGTGTTATAACCGCAGTCGGTTATACAGTGACCGGCATCGGTCACTGTGACTCAAACCAAAACCAGCCTTTCCTCTATTGCTTTTTAACGAGGTAACTAAATTGTAATTTCGCAATAACTTCTTTGTTATCATTTGTGTTAATTCGTATTGAAAGGGGAACTGACCACCTTCGAAAGGAAGTCTAATATTTCCTGGGCCCAAGGTAGTTCCCTCATTTATTGTCTAACTATAATCTGGTGGTCTTGCATTCTTATTCACAGGTAGTCCTTCCTAGACAAAAAGGAGTTCTTTGCAATCGATCTGATCTCTCTCTACGGTACGCGCACACCCTCCCAACACTCAACAGGTATTCCTCCTAGCCCTAACCCTTATCTGTTTCTCAAGAGAATGAAAGGATAGAAAAATACAAAGTTTAAGGGGAGAAGAGTTTGGAAAGTGGTTAAAGGTCAGACATTAGGCAAATATATAGCCATTGGTGAGAGAGATCAGCCTTTGGTAGAGGACTATCACTCTTCTTTAAGTGATTCTGATTTAAGAAACCCTCTCATAAAATTTTTTGCCTTGGTTGGTGAAGGTTTTTCTGCTATACCTGGTAAGTTCCTTCTCTAATCAGCACCTCTATGTTTTAATTCAAGTAAAACTTTCCAAGAAAATTAGCACTTAGAGGATATCAATCTTGTGAATCACATTCTTGAACCCCAAAGATATAGCACTCCTCATCATCTTGTCTCACCTCCAAGATCACCCTCACCAAACAATATGGCTCAGCCTAGACCTCCATTTGTTGTTAACACCTTTGGTCCTATAAATTTTAGAGGAATGGATGGTTACCCAAATGTTGTCCCACAAGATGTCAGAAATAGGTTGCCAAAATTCTAGGGGTAACAATGCTATTACTGGTGATCAACATCTCAAACTTTTTTGATAATATGATGGAATATTTTGAGATAGAATTTGAAGATGTGTATATTAAGTTGTTTATTCATACACTAGAAGAAGATGCTAGGGATTGGTACAACAGCTCTACCTGATAATTCTATTGATTCATGGACTGAAATGAAAAATGCATTTAGGTTGCAATATGGTGACATGACTGATCCTAGATTTCTTTTATCTGAGTTTGAGAATATCAAGAAGAACCCTAATGAATCAGTCCATGACTTGAACACAAGTTTAACAAAACTTTGAGAAGGTTTCCTGTTGGTTTGAGGCCTTGTGATGAATCATGTTTAATCAAATATGTAGATGCATTTGATAAAAAGGCAGCCTATTACCTAAGAGACAAGAACCCAAGCCAATATAAGACAAGCTTTCACCATGGCACTTCAAATTGAGAAAAATATCAAGGATGTTGGGAAGCCTCTTAAGAGAGATGGTGTAAAATTGATAAACCCTGGAAAACCTCAGGCTAACAAAGGTGTTGATTTAGAAGAGGTTGTGAAGACTTTGGCAGGGGTTGTCAAATAAATCTCATACAAATTGGCAAGAGTTAAGAAGGGTATTGGGCAGACTTCACAAGGTCATCCTAAGCAGCAGGAACAAGATAGATTTAGCAATCAACCATAGGAAATGATCAGAGGTTTGATGACAAGGTAAAGGGCCTGTTGGATCTACAAATAGACAACCCCAAACACATGAAAATAGATTGGTTCCTGACCCTCTAAATGCCAGAGTTGTTGATGTTGATGAAGTTGTTGATATGGATTGGTGTGATAGATGTTTTCTTCCTCATCCTCCATGTGAAGTGGACCAAAAATTTGATGAAGCTGATAATGAGGATGGAACTGATGATGATATTTACATGGTGGGCTATTCTTCAAGCTCACAAGGAGGAGCAACATCTACTGAAGTAATAAGTGCTAGGACTACTGCTACCTTTTGGGATTACATCAAGTAGGTACAAGTATTTCTCCCCCCTCATGCTCTTGAAGTTGATGTAGTGCAAGCTTCTGAAATTCCTAACAATGACTTTGAACACTTGAGAGCTTTGATGATCAAGAAGTATGATGGTGGTATCCCTTTGGAGGAAGATAGACAATTGTTGATGAATGTTGTTGTTAGCTCAAGAGAAGGACTATAACACTAGAAGCAAAGTTGTTAAGGGAGTTGGGCCTCAGGCAAAAACCTAAAACACACCCTTGCTCACAAGCATTCCAAAGGAATGCTCCTAGGAAAGAAACACTTGCTGAAAGAACCCTATACTATCCCAATGCAAAAATTATTAGTCCTCATCATGCCCAGGCTGCTGCCAAGAATCCTTTCTCCATCTAGATGAATCTTCTTGTATCCCTTCCAATGTTGTTTTGACAAAGAGTGTTCCCCTATGACATAGCCCAGGTATTGAGCCAAATTAAAGTGAGTGTTCCAATCATTGAGTTGCTTAGAATTCCTGAGCATAAGAAGAGAGCATTTGAGTACTTGGGATTGAAAGAAGAGAAGATCACCCCAAGTAGAAATGTAAATGTTGTTGAGACTCCTCTTCAAATCATTACTGGCCTTGAAACACCACCAGCAGTGGAAGATCTTGGAGAGACACCTGAGGTATATTTGGGGACATCCTTGGTTGATTCCCAATTGAATGTTGATCCATTCTTTACAACTTTTCTCATAAAAGATAGGCTACTTCACAATTGTATGTTTGATTCCAGTGCATCATGTAATGTCATGCCTCTAAAATTCATGAATGAGTTGGATATCAAAGTGACGGATGCCTATGGGAAGTGTACTTCCATGGACTCAAGGGAAGTGCCAATGGTTGGGTGTGTGAAGGGTTTAGTAGTGCAACTTGTAGCCTATCCGGGTAAGAATTTGAAATTGGATGTTGTAATTGTTGACTGCCCTACCAAATGGGGTATGCTTTTGTCAAGAAAATGGGCTGCAAGTGTTGGTGGTAGTGTTCAGATGGACATGTCTTTTGCCACCATTCCCATTGAGGGAAGCTTGGTCAAACTCTATGGTGAAAAGAAAATGTTGCACTTGATTGAAGATCCCAACAATGCTTCCTATGAAGTGTTATTTGCTGATGTAGATGCTGATGATTTCATTGGATTTGCTGATGGAAAAGAACACAAGATGGACAAATCAAAGTGCCTTGATATGGTAGGTTCTCCTTGGACCTTGCTATTTGATGGAGCTTGCTCCAAATTTGGAAATGGCATTGGTATAGTTCTGCTTTCTCCTAGTTTAGAAGAGTTTGGTTTTTCCTTCAAACTTAATTTTGAATGCACTAACAATGTTGTTGAGTATGAGGCATTGTTGTTGGGGTTAAGGATTGTATGGAAGTACGGAGTAAGAGATATTGTTGCAAAAGGAGACTTAGAGCTGGTTGTCAGACAGATAAGAAAACTATATGCTACAAAAAATCAGCGTATGAAACAGTATAAGCATGCAGTTTGGGATCTAATTGAAATGTTTGATTCCTTTAACATTGTTTACCATGATAGAGGTCTTAATGCTACTGCTGATAAGTTGGTAGTGTTGGGTTCTAGATTTGAAAATTACACCATTTCACCTTATTGTGAATATAACATTGAAGTGCTTACTAGGCCAGTTGTCCCTGATAATGTGAAACATTGGCAAGTCTTTGATGATGATGCTCAAGTGTTAAGGTTCTTACAAAATCCAAGGTGAGTTTGTAAATCAGAATATTGATTGGGAGCCAATGGTATGCATGACTGAAGGAAAAGAAACTTTGTTTGGAAAAGATATCATCCAATTGAAAACAAACACCATTCCTAGAGGTCTTGTGGCACTTGAGGCAAATTTTAACAATGTTGATTGCATCATAAATAGAAAGATGTCTACTTCAAGGGATGTGGAAGAGCATGACTTGGGAACAAAGGAAAAACCAAGGAATATTTGGTTGGGCAGCAATTTAAGTAAAAAGAAGAAAAATAGTCCTATGCCCAACTCTTGAAAAATATCAAGACTGCCTTGCTTGGTCCTATTCAAAGATGAAAGCATATAGAGAAGATTTATTTCAGCATGAGATCCCTCTTGAAGCAAATGCCAAACCATTCAGATAGAGGAAAAGGCCAATTAATCCACTTCTCTCCATGAAAATGCAAGAGGAATTAAAGAAGTTGAGAGATGGAGGTATTATTCAGCCCACTAGATATTCATCTTGGGTTGCAAACCTTGTGCCAGTTAGAAAGAAGAATGGAGACATCAAACTTTGTGTGGATTTTAGGAATCTAAATAAAGCATCCATGAAGGACAACTATCCCTTGCCAAATATGGAAAATATGTTGCAACTTGTGACAGGGTCAGAATTGCTTTCTACATTGGATGGCTTCTCAGGATACAATCGAGTAATTGTCAAAGAATTAGAAAGACTTAAGATAGCCTTCACTACTCCTTGGGGGACTTATGTTTTTGTTAAGGATGCCCTTTGGATTGATGAATGTTGGTGCCACTTTTCAAAGAGCAATGGATGTTGCTTTTGCTGGTTACATCAATGAGTTTATTGCAGTCTACCAAGATGATGTGACTATTTTTTCAAGTCAGCGAGGAGATCATTTGCAACACTTGGAGAAGATGCTGATCAGATGTAGGGAGTATGGCATTTCTCTTAATCCAAAGAAGTGTCATTTTGGTGTGAAAAAGGCCAAGTTACTGGGACATATTGTATCTAAATATGGTGTTATGATAGACCCTGAGAGAGTGGAATCAATCAGCAAAGTACCTATCCCAAGAACCAAGAAAGGCATCTAATCTTTCTTTGGCCAAATCAATTTTATTAGAAGGTTTGTTTCCAATTTTTCTGAGCTAACTCTTCTAATCACAAGAATGTTAAAAAAGGATCAAGTTATCAGGTGGGAGGAGGCTGCCATTCAAGATTTTGAAGGAATAAAGGATGCACTTAAGCATGCACCTGTTTTGGCAGCTCCAAACTATAAGAGGCCTTTCCAAATCTTTTCTTTTGCCTCTGAATTTACCATTGCTTCAGTTTTGTTACAAAAGGATGAGAATGGGGCTGAGAGGCCTATTGCCTTCTTTAGCAAGGCTTTACAAGCAGCTGAGTTGAAGTATACAATCATGGAGAAACAAGCATTTTCCTTGGTGAAAGCAACAAATATTTTCAGGCCTTATATATTGAGTTCAAAAGTTGTTGCTTATGTTCCCCACACCATGGTTAAATAAATATTATCAGACATGGAGATATAAAGCAAGAGATGTAGATGGGTCAACAAATTACAAGAGTATGATATGGATATCCAAACCACAAAGCTAGTAAGAGGTTTGGGTCTTGCCAAGCTCATGGCTGAGAGTAATTTGCAAAATGTAGAAGTGAATCAGCTAGAGGAAGAAAGGGTAGATGTGCTTGAAAGATTGGTAAATTCTGAATGGTACAAGGATGTGATCTTCTACCTTAGGCACCTATGCTATCCTAGTCACTTAAATAAAAATCAGAAAAGAGCCCTCAAGATGGCTTCTCAAAAGTATATCATAATAGACCTTGGGCTAGCTTGGAAGAACCCTGAAGGTGTCCTCTTGAAATGCATAACTTAAGATGAAGCTCCCAAGGTATTTGCTGATTTCTGTGGGGGAGTTTGTGGAGGACACTTTGCTGGGAGAGTAACAACACATAAGATTTTAAGAGCTGGTTATTGGTGGCCTACTCTTTTAAAGATGCAACCCAGCTGGTTAGAAAGTGTGATAGTTGCCAACGTTTCTCTGGAAGACTGAAAGCTTCAGGCTCCCTTCCTTTGCAGCCTGTATCAATTGAAGCCCCTTTCAAACAATGGGGAATGGACTTCATTGGTGAGATTTCAGATCCTTCTAGTGCTGGTCATAAGTGGATTCTTGTAGCCACTGATTATTTTACAAAGTGGGTTGAAGCAATTCCATCTAGAAAGGCAACACACCAAGTGGTAATGGATTTCTTGTTGAATCATATCATATGTAGATTTGGAGTTCCAATTAAGATTGTATCTGATAATGCCATGTGCTTTAGAGCCAAACCTTTAATGGCAATGTGTAATGAATATGGGATAAATCTGACTTATTCTTCAAACTACAATCCATAAGGGAATGGACAAGCTGAGTCCAGTAATAAGAACTTGCTCAAGATCATTAGAAGGACCTTGGAAATGAACAAGAAGAAGTGGGGAGAACAATTGAAGTTTGTAGTTTGGGCTGATAGAATAACTCCTAAAAGAGCAACTGGTAAAAGCCCATTTGAATTGGTGTATGGAACTCAAGCTTTTCTGCCCTTACATCTGCAATTATCCTCATTTCAGTTTTCCCAATAGTTGGAAGATCAAGAGCATGGCCCATATGAATCAAGAATCAATCAAATTATTGAGCTTGATGAGGAAAGAAGAGCATCCCATCAAAGGCATATCAGATTTAGAGAGAAATTGAAGAGGTTGTTTGATAAGAAGGTCACTCCTAGAGCCTTCAATATTGGGAGATCTGGTTTTGTTGTGGGATAATAGGCATGAAGACAAGGGAAAACATGGAAAGTTTGATGCATTATGGATGGGCCCTTATGCCATTGACATCAGAATTGGTGAACATACCTTTTTTCTCAAAGATCTAGATGGGGAATTGTTGGAGCTACCTGTTAATGGCAGACATTTAAAACATTTCTTGGATTAAATCCCTAAATTGAGGTATGCACAAATTGTACATTTGTATAGTATTTGTTTTTCTTTTTTTTGTTGTTGGTTGGTGTGTGGTTTTCCCTTTTGTCCTTGGCAACCATTTGTGGGTGGTTTTCTCAGTCCATTTTTTATGGTAATTTTTGTTTTTGGGCTGCCTTTGTGTTTTGACTCCTTTGCCCAATGGTTTTTGGCACTTGGTCTACATTTTGTCCTTGTGGCACTCACTGGGAGTGCCCATCCCCAAGAAAGAGCCAATGTTGGTCCCATTATTGAGTTTTCATAATGTCACCTAATTTTTCATGTCCAATTTTTCTCAAAATGTTTTATTGTTCGATTTGGTGGTCTGCATTTCTCCCTCCTATTTGAATGCTTTGAAAATGCCCATAATTTTATTGTTTTTCCCTAGTTTGAAACAACAATCCAATTTTCCCCCTTTTTGTGCCCTAGTTTTTTTCAAATTTTAGGGCTGTGTCATTTTTCCTTTGTCAAATCATGTAAAAACTCGAAATTGATCGAATCCCGATTTGTATACAAGTGATTTCCCAATCCCAAGGATCGAAAATAATGTCAAAAAATGATTCAGTTGGTTTAAAATCAAAAAATATGCCTCCCTTGTTCAAAAATTTGAATTCTAGGGCATCCTCTGTATTTTTCCACATTTTGATGGTCATACGGGTGTCATTCTACCCGTCAAATTCATCATCTGTAACATTATTGCAACATGGTGGGTTCCTATTGGCCGGGGTGGTGGGAAAAATGTATTTCTAACTTGTTAATTTTTAAAATTTTGGCAAAGGGAAAATTTTGACCCATGGCTCCGCTTGCTACAGTAAAGAGGTGCCTACGTGGCACATTGTGATTGGCTGGAGGAATGGTGGGTGGTGGGTTTGCCTTAAGAAATTTGGCTTTCATTTTGGCAAAATTTCTAAGTTCAATTTTTGGCCCGAAGGCCCACAGCGAATGGGAAGAGGACACATGTGGCTTAGGGAGGACATGGGAGTGGTGGAGAGGGAGTTGGATGCATTTGATGTTTTTTAAACTTCAAAGTGTCAAGTTTAAATTTTTGACCTCGAAGGCCCACCATCCAAGTCAGGTGGACACGTGTCCAAGAGGGAAAATTCAAATAGGAGGGTAGGGGTTTTGTGATAACTTTGAAGTTTTTTTTTTAACTTCAAATGGTAAAAGTGAATTTTGAGGCTGAAGCTCCAAATGTGACCAATGGAAAGAGGACATGTGAATCCTAAAAGGTGGAAAAATGGGAAGGAAGCACGGGCTTTTGTGTCTGTAAGGAGAATTTTGACCAATCTATGAAATTTTGTCCTAAATTTGGCAGGGAGGAACTTTGAAAGAAATTTGGAAGGTTTGAATTAAGGCTTGAACCCGCAATAAATTTGGAGAGACACGTGGCAAATGGGAAAGAACAGGTGTTCGGGCCTGAGGAGAATTTTGAGGAAAAATTTCCTTTTTTCTAAAAAGGTGGAAAAATTGATAGAAATGGCCTGCATTTTCAATGGGGCCCACATATGGACACGTGGTGGGTCAGGGGAGAAGTGGGGAAATTTTGCAAAATTTTCCAAAATTTAAAAAGGGTCACAAATGCATTTTAAAGGATGGGAGTCCAATCCAATCATGTTTTGACACATGTCCCGCCTTATCCAAAGGTCAAAAAGGTAATTTTGAGCTTATTTTTCAAATGATCTCATCTCCACGTGGAGGGTTGATATTAAAAGTTGATCAAAATCAATGGATAACTATGCATTCATCCTTTTGGCCACCATGGGAGCTCCAAGAAACTTGGAATCATGTCATTTCTTCATCAAATTTCATCGAAACCTTATATGATTTTGGGTTGTCTCGGCCTTCTGAGAAAATTGGTGACATTTTTATGACCTAATTCAGTGATCTATGGTGTTTTGATGTACATTTTTTCTCGGGCCCGATGTAAAAAATGTGAAAAGTGAAAATCAAAAGTTGCAGAGGTGAAATGATGAGGGGAAAAGGTAAAAAATGATAAGTAAAACATGTTGGCATGCCTGAATGATAAAACTGTGACCCTGGGATGGATAATGATCCAAATTTGTGTAATGATTCATTTTTTGTGCATACCTGACAACCTACGAGTTGTTTTTCTATTTGGTGTCACTTTCATGGAATCATGAGGTTTTTGTAACAAATTTTGATCCCATAAGCATATTCTTTTCTTGGGAAGGAAGAATCCATGATGGCATAGAGGTATATTATGCATTTTTTGAGAGAATTGGAAAAGGAGGAGAAAAAAGGATTTTAGAATTTTCAAGGAAAAAACTAGAAGAAATCCATTTCTCTCGATAGAAAACCACCTGAGAGCCATTTTCAATTCTATTTTGCATCAGATTTTATTATGTTGAGTTGGTTTCAAGTTTTAAAGCCATAAAAAAACTCTGAGATTATTCTCATGACATTCCCCTGCTGATATATTTGATCATTTTCTAGATTATTTGGTGTTATCTCTTGGAAAAATTTGTATATGCTTTTGTTTCAGAATTTCAATTTGTGTTTCTTACTCATGTTGCAATCTTGTGTTTAGGATCTCTTTGATCATACATGGTCTCATTTCTTGTTGATGGTTTAATGGCATCTACAATCTTATATTCAGAAGAGCCTTCATCTGATAGAAGATAAACAAATTTAAAATCATTTTACTGTCCTTGAATCTTGAGATTATTTGTAAACCTTTGGGGGTACCTTAGGTCATGATCAAATAGGGATTTCTGGATACTTTGTTGGTATATTTTCTTCAAGATTTTGTAGCAGGTTGTCAAAGATTATGTGGAAGAGTGCAGATCTAGGCCTCCATTTGTGCACATATCCTAGTTGAAGGAGTATTTTAAACCTCTTGAAGCATTCTTGTTGTGTAAGTGTTACAAATTTCTTGCAAAGGTCCTCAAAGAGTTTGGTAACCTCTGGTTGGTCTTGTCTAACATCTCCCAACAAAATTTCATTCAAAATAACTAACCCTACCCTATACTACCCCTGCATTGCATTGTGTGTTAACAAGAGAATACAATCCATTTACAAACATGCACAAAGCAAATCAGGACAATACCATGTCTCTAGCAGCCTCAGCCTTGTTTTGAAAAAATTTCCATCATTTAATAGTGAAAACTCTTTTGATTTTGAATAATTGAGAATTGATCATGTTTTCCTAAGGCCCCTTCCATAAAATATGGAAAATACAAGGATATCCACACCTCCTTCACCATATAAAGGCTGCAATATAGGTTCTCTTGCCTTAGTTGATAGGCACAACCTAAAATAGTGAGGATCAGATCAAAATCCTTCCGAGGTGCTACCCACTCCTTCAAATCTTGATTGCTAAAAAGCTAGATAGATGTCTCCCTAGCTATAAATGACATACAAATCATTTATCTTCCTCTAAGTGTCTTGTGCGAATCCATGATGCTACCTGAGTTGTGAAGGAGATTAAGTTTGGGTACCAACAACCCCACACATCATACCCTTCCTACCCACCACTGATATTCAAAATCAATATGGTTCGAATCGCTACCCGAGATGAACGTGATAAAGGAAAAATTAGGACAGACAAACCTTCTCCCTCAACTATACCTCACATCACACCTGCACCTGCACCAAAAATTAACATCCGATGACCTGCCTTCCCTATCTCTAATGGGAGGGCCCATCATGCCATGATTCAAACAACTTCACCAATCACTGCTCAAAATGTCCTTGTATGACCTCATCCAAACTTCTAAATCTCATCACCAAGACCTCATTAAGGTTCTACAATCCATTGAGGTCCCACCTAATGACCCCACACTAGTTGCATCCATCATCACACCATACCATGTGGTCTCCCTTATTTCTTCACTCCCACCTTGACGCCTATTGCCTCATCTCAGGTGGCTTCTCTCACCTTCTTCAATGATGAGATCTCACCTCACCAAATGGAGGACCCCGATCCCACCTTTTTCATCTCTCCCTTTGTCAATAATATACATGTTCGATGTATTATGATCGATTGCGGAGCTAGCATCAATATCATCTCCTCTCATGCGTTTAACCAAATGTGCATTCCCACCAATTGTATGCATAATGATCCAATTATGTTACGTTATTTTAATGACGCCATAACCACTACCTTGGGGACAATGATCCTACACATTCGTGTTGGTCCCCGTAGCATCCCTGAACTCTTCTACATCCTGGAAGGGGAGTTCCAATACAACATGTTGCTTGGTCAACCCTGGATTCGTGTCATGGGATGTGTTCCATCCACCCTTCATCGTTGTCTCAAATTTGAACATGAGGGACACACCTACACCATACAAGCTGAACCCTTGACCATTCAGAACATGTAACATGTTATATCGGCCTAACAATGTCCTCATACCTATCACTGCTCCCACTTCCGCCTTTGCTTCCGCTACCACCTCTACTACCACCTCTTCTTTGGCCCCTACATCACCTATTGTCACCACCACAACAAATCCTGCAGAGCCATCCACTACTCCACAACCCACAACATCCCCATCTCCAAATCCCATGGAAACATCCATTCCCACCATTCATATCCTAGGTACTAATCCACTAGAAGGTGTTTTTCAACATCTGACACTAGGGGAGTACCGCATCTATAAAGTTGACACCTTTCTATACCCCATAAGAGTATGGAAACCTTCAGCAACACCCCCATTATGACCCCCACATTAGTAAAGTTATCACCTGTGGACCCTCTCACTTCAACACCAATCTGACCTATGGAGGTATCGACATTCCCATTTACACACCTGAACCACCGACCCAAACCCTACCGTTCACCACCACCCTTCCCTCATTAACCAACCTATGCTTTTCCCATACCTTCCTCCATCATTGTGCTTGGAAGGGTTTTGGCTTTGATACCTTTACGAACAAGGCCATCACACTGTCATCCCTTGCACCACTCACAAGCACAAAGACCATAGTGGGGTGGGATTTGTTGAGCCTGTGCTTAAACAATCCTCACATGTCGACCTCATTACAGAGACGCCCCAACCTCACAGCCCCTCACCTAGTTCACCCACATCACCCATGGAGTCTATAGACCCATAGAGTCTATTCCTCCTACCTTTTTTTTCCATAAACACCATTTCCTTGGGACCTCTCACCATTAAACGAGATGGCGAGGCTCCTACTTCTTTTCCCATACTCTATCCTAATATGATCGATGATGACACCCCTTCTATCAATGTTGTCCAGTGTCAAAATGACAGCTCCATTCTCGCCTACTTGGGTACGGAAGACACCTATCTCCACTGCACACTACTTTTTGAGACCCAAAACATGCTGAATGAATCCACCTTCGACATCAACATCCACACATTGGATGACCCCTGTATTGTAAAGATAGTCCAATCTTTAGACTCCACTGAAACGGGAAGCCTACACTTCTTTCCTTCGCAACCATAACAATGCTTTTACTTGGTCATACGCTGATATGCCTGGTATTGACCCCAATATCGTGGTCCATAATATCATCACCTTACCTGATGCCAAACCCGTCAAATAGAAGCTGCGTAAAATGCACCCACACATTTCCCTTCTTGTCAAAGAAGAGTTCTAGTACCTCCTCTTTGTCTCCTTCATCTTACCAATAGACTACCCATAGTGGATTTCCAACATCATTCTCATTACCAAAGCAATGGGGGGACTCCACATATGCACCAACTTCGAGGGGACCTTAACCTAGCTTTTCCTAAAGATGAATTTCCTCTACCAAGCATCGAACCAATTGGTTGACCTCACCGCCAGACATGAGATGTTATCTCTCATGGATGGATTCTCAGGTTATAATCAAATATTACTAACACCTAAGGATCAACACAAAACCACCTTCATTACCCCTTAGGGGACCTACTATTGCATCATGCCCTTTGGACTAAAGAACGTAGGCGCCACCTACCAAAGAGCCATGACCTATATCTTCCATGACATTCATGCATCACATCTTGGAAGACTACGTTGATGACCTTTTGGGAAAATCCAAAAATCACGCGGAACATTACCATCCTAAAAATCATCTTCGAGTGTCTCATCCAATATTCCGTACGCCTTCAACCTAAGAAGTGTATTTTCACCGTCCTATTTATCCGGTAAACTCTTGGGATTCATTATTTCCTTGTGAGGCATTGAAGTTGAGACCTAGCCAAAATCAAGGCCATCCTTGAGATGCCTCCACCCACCAACCTCCGACAACTTCATAGTTTATAGGGTAAACTGCAATCTATCAGTCGCGTCATTTCTCATATATCAGATCGTTGCAAACCCTTCCACCACCTCCTTTAAAAGGAATCACCTTCCATTGGAATGTGGGACTATCATACAAAGCTTTTGAAGCCTTGAAAGTGTACCTATTACAGCCACTCATGCTTACCCCACCTAAGGACAATCAACCATTCTACCTTGACATTTCTTCCACTGACCATTCCTTAAGTGCCATGCTCACTCACCGAGATGACCAACACAAGGAAGAAAGCGGTTTATTACATAGGTCATACCCTTGTGGATTACGAGACTAGATATACACATGTTGAAAAGTTGTGCCTTGCCTTAGTCTTTGTGGCCACCAAACTTCATCACTACCTACTTAACCACACTACCTTCGTCATAACCAACACCGACCCCTTGCATTACATGTACTCTAAACCATTCCAAAACCAACGCATTTCACGATGGCTCATGCTACTCACTGATCTGGATATCACCTTTCTCCACCAAAAATCAATCAAAGGTCAGGATATTGCCAACCAACTGGCCGATGCCCCACTCTCTGAAAACCAACCCAACAACTTTGAATTCCCCGATGAATCCATTGCTACCCTTTCCCTCGACGAACCTGCCGAGGAACCTCCATACTATCAAATGACCTTATTCTTTAATGGATCTAAGTGTCAACATGGGGGTGGAGCTAGAATCATCCTCATTCCACATGACAGTAAACCCATCCCACTTTCTTTCAAACTTGACTTTGAAGTGTACCAACAACATCACCGAATACAAAGAACTCGTACTCGTGGGTCTCCAAACCACCCAAACCCTAGATGTTAAATCCATTAATATCTTCGGTGATTCTCAATTGGTAGTAAATCAGGTCAATGGACTATACCAATGTCGTAATGAGGAATTACAATGGTATAAACACCATGTAGACCTCTTGTTAACCACCTTCACCCACTATAACCTATAAACCATCCCTCGCTCTATGAAAAATTTTGCGGATACCATGGCTTGTCTTGCCTCACAAATACCCTCATCACCTACCGATTCACAAATATTTATCATTGTGTGAAGGTTGCAATCACCTTCATTACCTCTCTCATGTTGTCAATCTCGTTGAGAAACCTACAATTGTCCCATCAGACCTCTGGTACCAACAATACTCTGACTACCTCTCCATTTCCATCCTTCCTCCAAACCTTACCTGTAATGGCCGATGTGCCTTCCTCCAAAAAGTCTCCCAGTATGTCATCCATGGGAGCCTCCTCTATAAGTGTAGCTTCGATGGGATCCTTCTACGATGCCTCACTAGCTTCCAAAATACCCTATACCATCAAGGAAATACACGACAACATTTGTGGGGGTCACATCAGTGGTCTAAAGCTGTTACTAAATGTATCCTTCACCTCAGCTATTACTGGCCTACCCTCAATAGTGATTGTTGTGATTATGTCAAGTAGAAATGTGTGAAATTTCAACAACATCGAACCTTCATCGCACCCTGGGTCACAGGGCCTTACAGGTCACACGAGACCTCTGGCCCTTTTCTCAATGGGGCCTTGATCTCATTGGTGAGATCAACCTTAAGATTGTTCTCAATGCCACCAATGGATCATAACCAGTACTGAATACTACACCAAATAGGTGGAAGCCATTCCCCTAGAATCTCTACCAAAGCTAAGAATATTTGTGAGTTCATCAACCATCACAATGTCTGTCGCTTCAGTGTCCCTCATCGTAAATTATCAATGGACAATGATAAACATCTGCAAAAACAAAACCCTCAAGAAACTTTGTGAGGACCTTTAGTATCCAACTCAGTTTTTTTCACCTTATTACGTGCAAACCAATGGCCAAGATGAATCAACCAACAAAACCCTGAACAAAATCCTCATAATAGGTGGTCAATGATACTAGAAAGGATTGGCATATCAGACATTCCTTTTTCCTTATGGGCATATCAGACTAGTGATTCACACATTGACCACTGCTACACCTTTTTCTATAGTCTATGGTATCGAGGCTGTCTTATCTCGTCGAAGTCCAGATCCCATCTCTCAGCATATCTCTCAAAGACATGCTCACCAAAGATGCAACTTATTCACCAGGCGTCTGGCACAACTAGAGTTGTTAGAGGAATGACATCTACAAGATTTAGAACACCTCCACATATACCAAGGTTGATCGAAATGCATCAAAAAAACTTATGACAAGCACATCCACCCACGAACCTTTCAATTTGACGATCTCATCTTGAAGGAAAATCAACACGTAACCAAGAGCTGAGAAACATCTTTGGGGTAAAGTTTTCTCCTAATT
This sequence comes from Taxus chinensis, assembly GCA_019776745.2. Taxonomy (NCBI): domain Eukaryota; kingdom Viridiplantae; phylum Streptophyta; class Pinopsida; order Cupressales; family Taxaceae; genus Taxus; species Taxus chinensis. Next base: position 807,342 of record JAHRHJ020000455.1, read on the forward strand.
GGCTTGGACCTTATATCATTACCCATACCTATGGATTAGGTGCTTATCTACCGTTTTATCTTCACTCGATGGTAAACCTGAACATGATTCCCTTAACAGTCCTTACATCTTTCATACCATTTCTACTGTTGAAAATTGCTCTATACCACCCATTGACTATTACCGGCTCATCCCGTGAGCACCCATTCCTCTTACCATAACCTCCTATACATACGATAAAACAAAGAATCATGTGGACTGCCCATCACTTTTTCAACCATCATCTTTAATATGAGTACCATGTATGTCACCTTTTTCTTAGATTGTTTATTTGAAGTATTGACGAAAAAGATAGGGTAACGGGCGTAGGAGGAATACCTATTTCAAATGTTGGTTGATGGGTTGTTGCGTGCGTATGACTTCTAAATCCACAGCTGATCGTGAGAGCTTCCTTTTGGCTAGGAGGAACTACCTGTAATGAAAAGCAAGACCACCAGAAGGAGTTAAACAATATGTGCAGTGAACTGCCTAGCGTATGCTAGATCCAGGAAGTGTGATACTTCCTAGATGGCTGTCAGTCCACTGTTTTAAACAATTTAATGTTGTAAAAAAGTAAATCCTATTGTAATTTAAAATGATTTAGGTATCTCACTTAAAACACAATAAGAAATAGATCTAATCTAACAGGCTAAGCTAGAATAGAATCCAAAGGTCAAAGTGATTGGTTCTGGGTCTCTGCAGGTTTGATAGAGGTCTTGGGTAGATCACAGGTGAATGAATATGAGGTGAAATTAGGTGGGTAGGTCATTGTTCTAAGGCTGTGTGGGCAAAATATAGAGACCGATGTCGGTTAAGGGTGACTGATGCGGTTAGGTGTAACCGGTGCCGGTTACTGTGGAGATCTGGAAATGCCATGTCATAGAACGGGGCTTTTGGTCTCCTTTGTGATTTACACAAAGGACTTTGGTTGGTTGGATGAGGTATTGGGTGACTGGAGTAGGATTTGGTGAGGTTTTAATGGGTATATGGAGGTGAAAATGTTGGAGAAGGTCAATGGGTGGCAAGGTAAACAATGGATGATAAAATAATGATGAAATGAAATGAACCAGGAAAGTATGATGTTGTACTTACTTGGATTCTGGTCTGAATGCACTGTGAGTGAGGGATGAAGGTGTTGATGATGGGTTTGAAGGTTGCAAGTGATCACCAACTGAAGGAAAGCTTCTGCATGGGCTGCATGTACATTCCTCTTTGCTTGGTTAGATCAGATCATGGCTGTGTGTGAGTGGGATGGTTGTGCAGGAGAAGATGCTTGATCTCCTTCCTTGCATGTGAGTTCTTGCTTGAATTTTCTCTTTGAAGATGCGTTATCTCTCTGAGAATGTGTTCTTGCTCGTCAAATTTCTTGCCTCCAACTTCCTTCCAACTTCCAACCTTGAGAATAAGGTTGTTTTGGGGTTAAAAGGGGTAACCGACGGTGGTTCTGGCTTAACCGGTGACGGTTTAGGGGTAACCGATGTCGGTCAAGGTGGGATTTCCTAGGTTTACTAAACTAGGGAGATCCTCTGGGATCTTATGTCATTAACCCATGGATTAGACTAGAAGCTTCTTGTAAGCATGTGGGAATGTGGTTAGAGGGAATGTAGGCATTGATTTTTAGGGTTTGGGTAAGTCTTAGTTAGTTATGGAAACTTACTAAGAATAGGTCTTAGGTTGAGTTGGCTTGATGAGGTGTCTAAGTGAAGTGTATGTGTGGATATTATTTAAATTAAGATATTTAAATAATAAATATAGTGAGGATAATGAATTAATTTAATTAAATTAATTAAATTAATATTAGTGAGGTGAATGGGATCATGGTTAGGTAAATGTAATAAAGGGTGCTTATTTGTCGAGGGACCAAAGGGGAGTGTGACCTAATTTTAGTGTCTACATTTTTCCCCTTTTGTTGCGTAGCTTGTATTGGTAAGTGTGCTAACAAAAATAAGATGTGGTTGCCCCATGTGTGGGTGAAGGTGATCCCCCTCAAACCAAGGAACTGATGAGGCAAAGGCTATGAATCGGTGAGTGGTTTGATAAAAGGTAAATGTGAGGAAAAGGAAGGTGGGTACAATGGGGAAAAGGGGGTGAAAGGTCTACTTGGGCGATCTAGGTAATGGGTCAGGGTCATAGGTAGCATCAGTCAAATGCACGCACACGTATAAAATGCAACATGCTACCAGGTTGAAGAGCAGGAAAACTCTACATCGTCTAAGGTCGATAGGTTTATCTGAACAAGGTTGAAGTGAATTTGGTATCCAAGGTATAGGATATGGTCAGGAAACACAACATAGGTTAGGTGTAGGAATGTTTAGGTATGTTCTGGTACACCAAAGGTAGGGTCAGGATAAATGGTCACGGACAATAGGCTAGGTAAGGTAATTAGGTCAATCAACACATGTAACAATGCCACAAGGTATAGTGAACACATAAGGTCAAAGGTCACTAGTGATGGTCCAGGTCTAAGAATCATGGTCATAGCATGGGTAGGGCTGAGGTATGGGTAAAATAGTGAGTCCCCAAATGAGGATGAAGTTAAGGCAGGCAACATGATGGAGGTCTGGAAAGGTAAAATAAATTTTGGGTCCAATCAGGTGGGGTGGGTAAATAAAGGATTCAACTCAAAAAAGGGTGGGGTAGGGTAAAAAGTGGTAAAAGTAAGGGTACATTTTTCACCTATGTGCTTTATGAGGGTGAATGATGTCTTGTCAAGGATAACTGACATTGGTATTGTTGGGAAATTGACGAAGTGAGCCTTCAAAGTGGTAATGGTGTAGGGCACGTGACCGGATGTTCGGTCTAAGGGTAACTGACTTCGATAGGTCGGGTTGATTATAAAAGGTGAAAAAATCCATGTATTTTTGTTGTTATTCATTTGTCTTATTAACTAAAGTGAGAAAATGACAAAAAAAGAGAGAACACTGAGAGAAAAAAATGTCAGAGGAAACAGGACAGTGATCTGGCAATGTGATGTGACCTTGGTTATATAGCAGCGGGTCCCAAGATCAGGGCGACCTCAACGGATTTAATTCAGGTGCTATTCTTGATGGTATGAGGTCCCTGGAGAGGGATGGAATGGGCCATGGCATAGCTCCAACACAGACGTGCCACCAAGATGATGGTCAAAACATGACGAGGTAAGTACCTTAACTCTATATTGTCATGATTACCTAGATTCAAGAGGAAAAATTTTGTTGAATATTATCTGTTCGTAGGGAACAATACTAATTGACCAAATGGTTTTTTGTGGGATTTGGTTAAAAATAAAATGTGGGTGAGGTAGGGATTCCAATCAATGCAAAAAATGTTGGGGGCAGGGAGTAATTTATGTTTTATTTGTGGATTAGTATGGGAGGGAACATCAGGACCGAAGTAGATCCCTTGGGGTAGAGGGGATAGGTCAGTCAAGGTGTAGGGTAAAAGGAGGACAGGTGTGTATGGTCCATACCTTTTTAAAAAGGGGGTCACTGCCAAACCTTTAGGAAATAGGAATTTTCTGCGACAGTGACCAGGGTAGGGTCAAGATCGATTCTAGTGTCGGTCAGGGATGAACTGGGATTTCACCAAATAGGTGAGATGTAAGAATATGACTATGTGCCTAACCATGGTCATGGTAAATGACAAGAACCAAAAGTGGGGACTGGCAAACAGTTAGATCGATGCAACCAATAGGTGGTCAATCTGTTAGCATAGAAAACCGGGCTATTGGCCAGGATTAAATAGGCACAAGGGGTTTAGTGATGATAGGTTAGGTCAAGTTGTTTAGGTGAAAAATAAAGGGTAAGAGGGTAATGATAATTGGTAAGCCATATATGGTAGATATAGGGAATTAATGTCGTGTTTGGATTGTGATGCAGAAAAGAGCAGAAAGTTACACATGTATGACAGTTCATGGAAGTAATGCCTTTACATGGGGTAACATTGTAAATAGTGGCTAAGGTGACCCCTTTGGAGTGTAGCATGTAGGGCATGAGTGAGTTCCATTGGTGCTACAACTATAAAATTATGCATGAGCAGCAAAGCATGTGATGGTTGGTCATTAGATGGGACTCCATAACATGTACCAACAATGTTCCACCTTAAGGTGAGTGGGATGCAAATCAACCTAGAGGACATGGTTCCATGGGTGAATACAGTTACCCATATGGTCTTAGCCAATAATGTATTATTTCTTAGAGGTGTAGACACCAAATTTGTGTCTTACGACCCCCTGTGACCCGCATCTCATTTCGCAACCTAACCTCATCACCTAAACCTTACACAATTATTTATTAATTACCTTATAATTAATAAATCCACATCACCATACCTGCCACCTCATTTTGCCACCTCATCATGACCTAGCCCTAACCCTAAACTAACCTAATTAAGACCTATAACTTGGTCTACACTCCACACCCATGACTAATTACTCCTTCACTCGCACCCAAAACCGAACTTCATAATGACTTGACCAAGCCCGCAACTAATCCCTCGGGAGAAAAGGAGGGAAGGTGGGCTATTTTACTAAAAATAGCCTACTTTGACCTTACCGATGCCGGTTCCTACTCGACCGCCGTCGGTTACGTAACCGCCATCGGTTCCCTGTAAATGACCCCTTCCCAACCAAAAACAAAGGATCGGAATTTCATTTTTGGAGATCATTGGAAAAGGATTTACTTGGCCGAGCAGAGACAAGTGAAGAAACAGAGAAGAGTTTGCAGAGAAGGACATCAGAGCCCAGACTGCAACTTAACCAGAGCCTTGACACTCAGCAGAGCATCGAGTGGAGATACCATCTTGGGTCCTGTTTCACCAATTGCTGAGATCAGCACTTGCATCTTCATCAAAATCAGTAAGTCACATCTTGCATGTCCTTTTTATAACATTTCTTGCTTCTTGAATCACAGTCCTCATAAATCCGTTTCCTGAGATCTACTACCCAACGTGCACATTGCATCTAACTACCCATTCCCCAAGAACACCCCTCATCATCTCTGATTTCCTAATATCATCCATAACCAGCCTTACACCCAACCAGCCTTGGTAGCTACATACAAGAACCATCCTATTTGCCAAACCCACCGGTATCGGCCCCTATCAGTAACCGATATCGGTTATCAGTAACCGGTACGGTTACAGTAACCGGCATCGGTTACCTCTGATCAAAACCAGAAAACCAGCCTTTCCCCTACCCAGTTTAACGAAACAATTTAATTGATAGCTTTTTACAGTCTTTTGTGTTAATTCATATTAGCAGGGGAACTGACCACCTTCGAAAGGAAGTTTTATATTTCCTGGGCCCAAGGCAGTTCCCTCATTTATTGTCTAATTAAAATCTTGTGGTCTTGTGTTCTTATTTGCAGGTAGTCCTTCCAAGACAAAAAGGAGTTCTTCGCAGTCAACCTGATATTTCTCTACGGTACGCGCACACCATCTCGACATTCAACAGGTATTCCTCCTAGCCCTAACCCTTATCTGTTTCTCAAAGGAATGAAAGGATAGAAGCAACTCTATTCCCAAAAAGCCGAAACATTCCGTGCGAAACATTTTGGCACGCCCGGTGGGACCCATTTCGGGTTTCTGTTTCTCTTGCTTATTTTCATTTTAGGAAGCATTCTTTTCTGTTTCTGCTTTTGTTATATATTTCGTAAAGAATTTGTCTTGCTTTCCTAGTTTCGCATTAGTGAAAGTCATCTCTTTGCTTCATCGAATATCATTTTCGATTTGGGTTTAAAACACGTGCATTACATTCTTGCTTGTTGTTTTCAATTCTAGTGAACATAGATTAAGTAACAGGTCGTACACGTGGGGGTGATATCCACGGTATTGACAGGAAATTAATCTTACTTTCACTGCACAACACATACCGAATCACTTCACAATTAACACAACAGCTCAAAACATCCCCCCTTTTCCGCGGTATTCCTCCGCCCGATTGAGGTAACCTTATAAGCCAAAACAAACTTGACATTTCCCCTAAGTCTTTTGTTTAGGATTGACATCATTCTACGTCTAAAGGCATAAGCCCACAATAATTAAAATTAACCCTAGGGTTAGTCTCTGGATTTGCGTGTGCATCTTGCTTGTTTTCAATTCTGTTTTCTCTGTCATACACTGTCTTCTGTGATCAATAAGAACAATATACTAAACGTTGTTAAAATCAAATCAGCAGCCTTTTATATCTTCTTATACCAGACTTATTACACCGACATCGGTTAGCTGACCGACGTCGGCTATAGTCTAACCGACATCGGTTACTAGACCGATATCGGTTACTGTCTTTTCATCATTCCTGACAAACCAGCAACCTACCAATTTCACCATTCTGAGGTTGTTTCTGTTCTTGATAGATTGAAACCCTACTGTGTACTCTTGTCCATGGTTGTTATCACTCGGAAGCAAGCCGCCGCCATGGTTTCACATGCCTGCTCTGTGTCTTTGCCTGAATCACCCCCTTCACATTCTGTGGGGAATCCTACGGACACCAGTGAGGTTCCTAAAATTCCTGTAGGAGATAAGGACTTTGCCAAATTTCTGGATGCTAATCCTAGCGCTGTACAATACTATTTGTCTCATGCCCCTGACCGTACACCTGATGGTCAACTCCTTGTTGGCATGCCTATTAGTATAGCTGCTCATTTAGCTCCCTTCTCCGCCTGATAACTCTGCTTTGCCTTCTGCATCCTTAGCCCCGTCTCCCAATCAGCAGCTTCAGGAGGTTCATACGACACAGATTGGCTTTCCTTTGGTTAATCTTGGGCCCACATATCATTACCACCAACTGCTCCTACCTCATCTCTCTTGCAGACCACTCCATTCATGACTTGCTCTCTGCCACCTATCCACACGAGCTTTCCTTCTCAAGCTCCGCCCACCTTTTCATTCCCACACACGTATCCAGTAACCTCAACATCTTATATAGGACATCCCTATTCGGTTGCCTCAACACATTCGTCCTCCATACCTTATCAACATTTAACCCCACCATTGTCTAGCGGTGGCCCTTGGCCCAACTTGCCTCCGTTTACCACAACCACACCATCATCTCATCCAACCACTGATTTAATCAAACAAATGATGGACAAAATGCAAAATCTGGAGGCTTCTGTTTCAGGAAGTCGTAGCGCCTTGACATACGAGCAAGTTTGTCGGGAGCCCATTCACCCTTCTGTCCCCCTTCATTCATATCCTCCTCAATGGGAATTACCAAAATTTACTCGTTTTAACAGTAAAGAGGATCCTCAACAACACTTGCGATCATTTAGACATGCTTGTTATTTGATTGCTCATGATGATGCCTTGTACTACTCCGCACCTTTCCCATGTCCTTATCAGGACCCGCCTTGGAGTGGTACAGTGCTTTAACCCAGCACTCAATCTTCTCTTTTAACCAACTAGCCCAATCTTTCTTGGATCATTTCTCCATTAACATTGCCAAGAAAGTATCTATCACCGACCTCTATGCCATCCGACAATTTGAAGACGAATCTATCGCAGATTTCGTTGGACGATGGCGGGGCCTTATCAACCAACTTACGTATGCCTTGCCTCAAACTGAACTTATCAAACTTTTTACGCGGGCCTGCGCTAAGCACATCTCTCCTACCCTCCAAATTCAAACTTTCCGTACATTTGACGAGGCCTTTACCATGGCTCGGAAACTAGAAATTCGAGCCTTAGAAGAAGAGAAATTGCGGTTGCGTAACAAAAACCCCAATTTCACTACCCGTAAACACAATGATCACCACGGTTTTCCCGAAACACCTCAACAGCTGTATCCTCGGAAGAACGAAGACGTCACCCCTACCAAACCATCATCACCCACTTTGCCATCGTCACCCGCAAAATCCATAGACCCTGAATCCATCCCTCCTAACTTTTTTTTTTCATAAATGTTATCTTCCTGGGTCCTCTCACTTATCAACGTGATAATGACGACCCATCTTCTCTTGCCCCTTCTTTATCCAGACATGATCGAAGAGGACTCGACCTTAGATTAATGTTGTTGAGTGCCAAGATGACGACTCCATCCTCACTTACCTTGGCGTGGATGATGTCTTATATTCAACGAGCCTTACCATGTGAAACCCAAACCATGCTGAACGAGTCAACCATAGAAATCAGATATCCACACGGAGGACGATCCTCACATTGTGAAGATTGGACAATCCCTTAACACATCAAAACAACTTCGCCTTTACTACCTTGTCTCCATGCCGCAACCAAGCTTTCGCATGGTCTTACGCTGACATGCCTGAAGGAATTGATCCTGACCATCTGCCGTCCATAACATCTACCCTAAACCCTGATTCCAAACCAGTTAAACAGAAATTGCAGAAAAATGCATCCACGCATTGCTCTCTTGGTCAAAGAAGAGCTCACAACGACTCCTTTCTGTTTCCTTCATCTTACCTATTGACTATCCTCAATGGATTTCTAACATCGTACCTGTCACTAAAGCGACAGGGGTACTTCAGATATGCAATACAGATTTCTGGGATCTTAACCTCACTTGCCCTAAGGATGACATTCCCCTGAACCTAGCATTGATCAACTTGTTGATCTCACTGCAGGTCATGAGATGCTTCTCTCATGGATGGCTTTGCCTCAGGATATAACCAAATTTTGGTTGCCACCTGCCGATCAACACAAAACTGCCTTCATAACTCCTTGAGGAACCTTCTGCTATCGTGTCATGTCAGTTTGGCCTTAAGAATGCTGGTGACTTACCTATCAGCGGGCTATGACCTACATTTTTCATGACATTATGCACACTATCCTTGACATTCGACTATGTCGATGATCTTCGGGGGAAAAGTCTAAACATCGCAGTGAACATCTCGATGTTTTAACCATTATTTTTGATCGCCTGTTACAATACTGTGTTCGTCTTCAACCGAAGAAATGTGTCTTTGGTGTTCTTTCAGGAAAACTCCTTGGCTTTATTGTCTCTTTGCATGGCATTGAGGTCGATCCATCTAAAGTCAAAGCTATCCTAGAAATGCCCCCACCCACTTAACCTCAAACAATTGCGTAGTTTGTAAGGCAAGCTCCAATCTATCCGACATTTCATCTCGCCAACTCTCGGATCGGTGTCAACCTTTCCATCATCTCCTTAAAAAGGACATTGTCATTTTAATGGAGTGAAGAATGTCACCAAGCCTTCGAAGCTCTCAAAAGCCTATCTCTTGCAGCCACCCGTGCTTATCCCACCTCAGGACGATCGCTCTTTCTACCTTTACCTTTCCGCCACCAACCACGTTGTAGGAGCCATGCTTGCACATCATGACTCTGAGCATTGTGAACAAGCCGTTTATTACATAAGTCGTACTTGGTGGATTATGAGACTAGGTACACACATGTAGAAAAATTGTACCTACCCTATCATTCGTGGCCACCAAACTCGCGACACTACCTTCCCTAAATCACAAGACTTTTTTCATCACCAACCGCAGACCCCATTCATTATATGTACGCCAAACCTCATCTGAACCAACGTATTTCTATATGGCATTATGCTTCTCGCCGATCTCGACCTTGAGTTTGTACACCAGGAAATCAATCAAAGGACAAACCATCGCAGACCAACTTACAGAAGCCCCTTTACCTGGGGAACAATTTACCAATTTTACATTTCCCTGACGAACTCATCGCCACTCTTTCACTCAAGGAGGAGTCGTATCCAATGACCCTCTTCTTCAATGGATCCAAATGCCAGCACGGCGGAGGAGCCGGCGTTGTTCTCATTCCTCTCGACGCTGAACCTATGCCTCTTTCATTCTGACTCGATTTCCCTTGCACTAATAATACAGCGGAATACGAGGCCCTTGTTCTGGGTCTCCAAGTTGCGTTACACTTAGGTATCAAATCTATCAACATTTTTGGCGACTCTCAAATGGTAGTCAATCAAGTTATGGGCATCTACCAATGCAAAAATGAGGAACTTCAAAAGTACAAACATTACGTGGATTCACTTCTAGCCTTATTTACTCACTATTCTATCCAAACCATTCCCCGCTCCACTAATAAATTTGCGGATACTATGGCTTGCTTAGCCTCGCAAATTCCTAGCCTCACCAACTGGCTCTGACATATTTCGTCTTGGTCCAACAACTCTTTGCCCCATCTTACTCAGCCCCGGTTGTTTGTATGATAAATAATGTGTCTACGAATTCACAGGATACCTGGTACCACCAATTTCCCGACTACCTTACAACCTCTGTTCTCCCACCTGACCTTACTAGTAACGGCAAACGTGCTCGGGGTTTCTTAAAAGTGTTTCTCGTTATGTTGTCATGGGAGGACTCCTCTATAAACGTGGCTTTGATGGCATCCTCCTTCGATGTCTAACCGGCGCGGAGGTTACATCATACCATACAACAAGTACATGACGGTATTTGTGGTGGACATTTTAGCGGCCTTGCCGTGGCCAAATGAATCCTTCGCCTTGGTTATTATTGGCCTACTCTCAATAACGACTGCTACGAATATGTTAAGCGTTGTATTATGTGTCAACAACATGCCAACCTTCAACATACTCCTAGCCACCCGCTACAGATCGCACGAGATCTTTGGCCTTTCTCACAATGGGGTTTTAGACCTTATTGGTGAGATTCACCCTACTATGCCTCTTCAGCAACGTCACCGATGGATAATCAAAGTAACCGAATATTACAGAAAATGGGTGGAGGCTATTCCACTCATTTCCAAAAAAGAATTTCAAATTGTTGAAGTTCATTAATTTTGCCACCACATTATCTGTCTATTTTTGGTGTTCCTCATCTCCTGATAACATGATAATGGAAAATCTTTCAAAAACAAGTTATTGCAAGACCTTTGTGACAACTTTGGTATCAAACTTAGTTTCTCATCACCTTACTATCAACAAGCTGAATGGACAAGTACGAATCCTCTAATAAAACCCTAACCAAAATCCTCATGAAAGTTGTCAATGAGTCTGGAAGAAATTGGCACGATCACATTCCCTTTGCCCTTTGGACTTATCGTACTAGAATTCGTACCTCTACTAATGCTACACCTTTTTCTTTGGTATATGGTACCGAGGCTGTCTTGCCTCTCGAAATACAAATACCCTCCCTTAGTGATATCTCTTCAGGATATTCTCACCAATGATGATTTCCGCCAAGAGCGGTTAGCCCAATTGGAGCTTATTTGACGAACGTTATCTTATAGCTCTCGATCACCTTCAAATCTATCAAAAATGTATCAAGCGTGCTTATGATAAGCGAATTCATGAGCGTAACCTTGAAGGTTGGTGATCTTGTTCCTCAAAGAGAATCAACATGTAACCAAACTGGAAAAGAGTAAACGTAGAAAATTTACTCCTAATTGGATTGGGCCTTATATAATCACTCATTACTCTATGGATTTGGTACTTATCGTTTAGCTTTGCTTAATGGTAACACCTGAGCCTGAACCCCTTAATGCCTTGCATCTTCGACCATTCTACTGTTGAAATTAGTGTTACATCACTTCTTATCTACCTGCTGCTCGTCCCTTGAGCTCATTCACCTTGCTACATACTCCTTCTGTTTCCTACACCTTCATAATAACAATCAAGCTCACATAGTTTGATCCTCACTTCCCCTTGATGTCAATGCCTTCCCCTTTTTAGTCTAGTCCATGACTTTAAGTATTAAAATAAGCTGTATTCTTATGGGATTTTCTTGAGTCAAACTTCCTACTAAACTAATATGCTTCACGTCAAATGAACATCTAGCTATCTACCTTATATATAGACTATTTCTCCCTCGAAGGACAGCTATGCTTCCGAACTATTGCTGCTATTATATATAGACTGCTCCCCCGAAGGACAACTATGCACTACAATCATATCTGCTACTATAAATAGACTACTCCCTCGAAGGACAGCTATACATAGTCAGCCTTTATCAGAAGCTTCTCGCATTGATCAGCTTTTTGAATACCTCAAGAATAGTACAATCAATATCCCTTGTAGACTTCCCGCATCGATCAGTCTACATTCAGTAAAATAAAAGCCTCATTCCTAAGTAACTTTTGAGTCATGGACTTGTCTATTTAGGGTAGGTTCTCTTTCGTCAGAACACTCACTTTGTAATAAGTTCTTCTGTACCTCAGATTATATCATCCACCTCACCTCACCATTTGGTTCAACTCAAGGGACGTATTGTACGCTCGATATATTGTGATCATACAACTCTTTTCACCTATTGACTTCTCGTCTATGCAAGGTACCTAGGGTGTTCAAGCTCATTCTACGTTATTCTGTGGTTTGTTTAGCTTCTCCTTCATCTATGGAGCATTCTTTCCTCTTTGCCTCGTATCTAGGATTGTGTGTTGACCTTAATCAGAACCTGATTCCCTACTACTTGGGTAGGCTAACTTTCGCTTCCCTCATACCTTTTACTTAACATCACCAATTCATTACCAACACCATTCAACCTTACCTTTACTAATCTTTCAATATTTTACCAACCAACCAATTACCTAACCATACCCACACCTGAATTCGCCTCTCCCTGATCCTAAGGGAGAACTACATCGGTTTGAGGCCCCTCCTTGCTTTGTGCAATGGGCTATGTAGGCAGCACTTCGGAGACATGGGGTCTCCCAAGGTTAGCTCGACCATCCCCTACCATAACCTATCATGTGTGGTAAATATAAATATTTTTCTTGTATTTCTATTTAATCACATAATCACTCTTTATCCTTTTTCAAAACACCAACCTTAGTCAAAACCCAAACATTATTATTATTATCGTAACTCTTGAATCAACATACATATTCAGTTTTATTCAGATGTTAAACAAATACATCTTCTCTATCATCGTTGTTGACACGCAAAAGGTCAGCATCCTTATTTATTCTTATACCTTGCTAACATTTATTCAGACCCTCTTCGCCTCATCCCGAACTTAGGTGATGACCGTGATTGTCGACCCCTCTCACTTTTGGCCTCTCTGTCCTCAAAGGTACCACGGCTATTGGTACCGCCCACTGATCTATCCAATCTCTCCTGTAACATATGAATACGCTAAAATCCACTTAACATGGAGGAATCCAGCCTCTAGTCTCAGACCCGTCTGTGACTCCGCAACCACTAACAATCCTCTTGTCTCATTCACCTGCGTTTGGAGCTGCTGAACTAAACGCTGCAGACGATCTCTCTCTGCTGTAATCACTGCTATGTCAGGGTAATCACGTACACCTTGCAGTTCTACTACCCACCATAATCTATAGGCCTTTGTCATTCCTTAGCATCCATTACACTGTGATCGGCTACTATCTCTTCAGGCCCTTCTGGCAGGTGTTGGCCGCGGAGGTGAGAATGCATGCCTCGGCGTCGATCCTCATATATGGTCTATAAGCCAGGGGTATATCCTGCACAAATCCAAATTGTCGCCGCACGCGATCTATAGGAATCCTCTCATACTCACCTGGCTTGTGCCCTGCGATCCACCTCAATCGCTCTACACCCCTCAACTCCTCAGCTATGTTCTCTGTTACCATATAGTTTCCGTATGGCCTCCAACAGATATCCGCATTTTTTCACTCTCTCCCATACCTACCTGTAATACTCAATATCACCCGTCACAGCCTGGGATCTTGCCTCTTGTTCTGTCTGGACCCATCGTCTGAACCCCAACCTCTGCGACTCTGGTCTCTCCTGACTGGATGGGTCGGCCTATTGGTCGCACACAAACAATGTGCTCATAGGCCCAACAGTGTAATAAGTATGAACTTATCCAGTGTCGTCCTGTGATTTCGCCTACAAGCCCATAAACCCCTATATAGTTCCACCAAATATCAACAGGTGCCCATGCAAAAGTCATTATTCCTTTCTATCATCTCCCAATAACACACATCAATGCCTTTGGAAATCTTCCCCCATCCGCCCTCGGTAACCGCATAATACCCTACCGCTATTATTAATATCACTGCTAACCTTGTCTCCTCAGGGTGTGCTGCATACATTATGCCATATGTAAAAGTCAAACCTCGCTGTGTCAAATCTACGTGCGTATGGACTAAATACTAAATTGTTATCACTGCCCGTGCTGCGCTAGGTTTTGCCTGATATACTGATTTTCCTATAATTGGGAGTCTCAAAATCAAAAACACATCTTCCAATGTTACTGTCATCTCCCCTGTTGGCAGATAAAACGTATTGCATGTTCTCTAGATTCCTTGTCTATAATCAATCAACAAGCCTGATTAACATAGCATGAGTTACGTGAGATTCGTGAATAATAGTAGGATTCCACTTAACCCCAAACGATTTATCAATGAACCATTCATAATGGAGACATGTACGTACCCAAAATTGTAAGGTATTGTACTGCGGAACGGTGTAATAAATGCCCCGATGATGATACAGGTCTCCTCGCAAGGTGTTCAGGATCCGGAAAGAGCTCTTCGGAGTATGTGTTAACATCCCCGCATGCCCCGTTTAGGCCCCCACGTCCTTTGGTTTTTCCTTTTTCCCCTCTTTCTTTGGCCTCTTGACCTTCAGTGACGAAACCGCCGCCCTGCAGGGTGGCAGTCCTATAACCGCCGCCCTGCTCAGAGCGGCGGTCCCTGTGCACGTTTTCTAGAACGCTCTTTTAACGCGACCCGCGTGAAATATCACGACTTACCAGCTTTCCTTTTCCGACTTGAGCATGCATTAATGTTTTTGGTCCACTGGAACAGTGTTTTTCCTTTGTTTATTGTTTAGGAGTTCTATTTGGTTTTGGTTTTTGAGTGTTGGAATTCCTATAAATGCATGGTTTGTGTACATGTAAAAGGCAAATGATTTTTGGTTTGATCTTGGTCTAAATTTGGGCTGGGTTTGTGTGAAGAATTTGAGCTGGAGTTTTGATCACCATTTTTCCTTGTTAGAGTCTTCTGGTTTTTAGTACTTGGTTTAGCATTGCTCAGCTGTTGGTAAGCCACAGACCCATCTTGTGTAGGCAGTGCTGGGGCCCCTCATTCTTGTTTAAAACTCACCATTTTCTGAATTCTCAGTGGTTCTGGTCTGCTTCAGCTTGATTAGGATTGATAGCATAGTTCATTTACTTACTTGGTTAGCTTTATTCAGCTATTGGTAAGCCACATATCCAACTTGTGCAAGCAGTGTCTATTGCTTTGGAACGTAGAATAACTTACGCAGCCATTAAAGTTACAGGTTTTTCTCTTCGTATAGGACTAGTTTCAGAAGTTCTGGTCACCTCATGTTGCATGACTTCGCAGTAGTAGATCCCACTAGGAATCACATTAGACCAAGCTCTGTACTCTTACGCTATCCCTCTCCTACTCCACATTCTATTCGGTTTGCATTATGAAGGTTGTCCATTGATCCCAAATATCTACTCCTATCGGTGCTAGCATCACACACTTTTCTGGATCCACGTGAACACGAAAGAACGAAGAGACCATACTGAGGGGACGAGATCACATACATACCATCGGATTCGCCACTGTTCTGCGGAATCCAGGTTTTAAATTTCAAAGTTTTAGTTAGAACTTATCAAATAAAGTAGTTAATCACTTTATTTCAGTTATTTCCATGCTCGATATTGCCAGGGAAGTTGTGGGGATTGATAGTTTCTGAGAAACTATGATTCATTCCTCACTTCTGAGGTAGGATCGAGAATCTTGCAAATAGATTAGTTATTTCGTTGTTTAGAATAGATATACAAAATTACACAGACAAATAGCTACACTCGGCTATTTTGTTTGTTTTACGTTATTAGTTTAGTTATCAATTCTAAATATTTTAAATAGTTGTTTTCTTTTAAATTGCCAGAAAATACAAAAAGAAATTATATATGCTAGAAGTGTACTTAGATTTTACTTTATTATAGTTTGTTTCATTACTCGCTTTTGCATGACAATTACGGGACCTAGGGAGCCCAGGGAATATATTTTCGAGCCAATTGTGCCCCAGCCCAATATCGTCAGTGGCAATAACTGACATTGACCAAAACCTTAGGATACAAGTCTTCCAAACAACAACAGACTTCCAACATGATCAGGTCACAGTTGAGAGGGTTAAACATAGAAGACGACCAAGCACACACATTTTGGTCAAATCAGCCAAACTACAGGATTACCCTAGAAAATATCCACATGACTGTAGAAGGGCTCGAAAGAGAACAAACATTCGGGTGTGATCCTTTAGTTCCATAGCCAGACGCTGGAGACACCCTCGTAGATATAGATACCAGCTTAAGAATCCAGGTTGCAAGAACACCTGTAAGGTATTCTGAGAAGATCGCACAACTATTGGTTCTAAACGTAGAAGCTGAAAAGGCATACGATTACTGGATACTAGGGATTAGAACTTGATCTCGCGTATGACCATAACAGGACCGCAACAACCAAGAGTCTATGGTTCTGATCCACAGATCCCACAGCCCAACGAATCCACAAGTCAGTTAGATATAGACACTGGCCTACGCACACTAGTATTTCAGTCCACTCCACTTCCACCTATCATCATCGAACAAGTGTCCTTACTAGATATAGTGGCTAACGAAGCTAGGGAATTCTGGACTAGGCCAGAGAAATCATCCATAGAGTCGACTATTTTCATTGTCCGCCATATGACCTTATCAGGAGATATACACGAAACAATCCCAGGTCATTTCCCACGTATTCCACAGCCCATAGATCGAATCACGCCAGAGCTCAATATTGATTGGAGCCTTCGAGTAGTCATCCTCGCTGATCGATCTATCACACCAGTCCAAGTTAGAAGGGCCTTCTTTGCCTTAGATTCGCAAATTCCACTAGTGCGTGTCGAAGACATTAGACTCCCTAACTAGTCTATCCGTATACTACCTGTATTCCTACCCCCACCGGCTGTCTCGGCACGACCTCGGGAGGTCGGGTACGCGGAAGAGTCACTTGTTGATTCTCACGCTCGCCTGTTGCTTTTCCGACGTACAAAATTGGTGAACCCGACGTGAACCAAACAATTATTTCACCTTCTCTTTGAGAAGTTTCATCTTCTCTCTTTCACCTTCGCTCTTTCCCATTATTCTGCGGGTATTCATATACCCCCTGAATATGTCGGGATTCGACGCATATGGCAGACCCCTCCTGGGTCTTGAGGCATACTATGCCCAACAGAATAGGGAGTCATCACCCTCACTCTCAGTATGGGGTGACAACTATTCAACTAATCAGTTGTCAACGCAAACGCCAAGGACTAGATATAGTTCGTCCTTCCAAGCAGAGGGGTTGGAGCAACTCGCTCAAACACAAACAGAGCCTTCAGGCTCAAACAATATGACATTGACTGGAGAATCTGCTTCATCTCCTCAGGTGCTACTTAGACCACATATTAGCAGACAATCAGATCCATACTCAGTTCTAGATGACGAGTACTCAATACGTTATCCTAGGAATGAACAATGCTCTCAAGGCATGTACCCACCTGTAGGAATTTTACAAATACAGCCCGAGTTCTCTCCTCAAGAAAATACCTCTATGCCATCACGTATAGAAAATACTCTCAGAGATGCTTGGCAGGATAGTAATCAGTTCATAGCAGGATATCACATACCTCCGCAAAGCCATGTTATACAACAAACGCCACCAAGGCACGATATCGTGACTTCACCAAACGAAGTCATTTCAACTCTAATAGAAAAGGTTAGAGGATTAGAACTTGCCCAAGCAAGTCAAAATTTGAAATTCATACAAACAGGGAGTTCCAATCCTCCGCACCATCCTAGCCAAGTAGATCTCCTCACAGGAGTAGGCACGTTAGGTATGACTCCTCAGTATTCACAACAAGTGCCAACTAGACCCACTATCGCTAGCACTGTTCCTCCTGGTCCGGTACAGAGCAATCCATTCCTGGATAGTACCCCTTCGTACTTAAACATGTACTCCAAATCACCACAAGGGGATATGTACTCATCCCCCGGCATGTTTACTCAAATGCAGGGATTGCCTTATGCCCCTGCCAACGCGTACGTTACGCCATATCAACAACCCGTTCCGCCACCGCCTCCTCAACAGGCACCATCAATGGTTGAGACGCTATGCGATAGGGACTTATTCAGAATATTTAAAGGAGCCCTTAGATTTCGCCATACGAAGCGTTATGCTTCCAAGGCCTCTTCCCGATTTTCCCAAATACAAAGGAGAAGGAGATCCGAATGCGCATATCAAAGCTTACGCTACAGCCATTCGAGAATTACTCCCATGGGATGGGGTTGTTGCTAAAATATTCCCCAAAACACTGGAAGGCATTGCTCTCGATTGGTATTATAGAATACCTGAGGCTTCCATACATTCATTTAAACAACTCGTGTCAGAGTTCATCAAAGCCTTCGACATGAACAAACTACTGAGAACAGGAATCAGGGAGTTCTTGCACATCAAGCAAGAACATAATGAGTCTGTCGCCCATTTCATCCAAAGGTGGCGCACAGTCCTTTATTCCTCGGCAAGTGCTCCAAACATGGATCAGATGGAGCTATGTGATTTATTCCTTCATTCTCTTAGCAGAGAAGTGAAGGAAGAAGTCCAGAAGTTCCCACTAAGGACTTATGATGAAGGTACTTGAGAGCGCTCTACGAATAGATCAGGCAGCAATAGATAGTGGTCGTAAGACGTATGGAGCAAATGGGAGGTTAATCACCTCTACTCAAAATACTACAACCACCACAAATGTCAATCAAGGACCCAAAATCCTTAACAAAAATCGTGGGGTAACAACAGATGGGGTAACCGACCAGCCCAAGAGGGTAAATGTCGTTAATACTCCGTCACAAACAAACAACCAAAGAAACAACAATTTTACCCCGACGATCAATACAGTGGATTTTAACCATACAACAACAACAACAACAACGGCGAAATCCCATGCAAGGACCAAGCCAAAACTCATTTGGTTATCAAAACCAAAGTCAAAACCAAAGACAACAACAAAACTTTGGTCCTAATAGGCAACAGTTTGATCGGAATTTTAGGCCACAATACACACCAAACCAACAAAACGGGAATTATAATCCCAATTCTTATTGTGGTTTCCATAAAATTCATGGTCACGACACTAGAACGTGCCGTGACTACAATAAATTTATGCAACGTTTGCCAGAAGAACAAAGACAGTTCTTCATAGACTTGTTTTTGGCAGATCCCGTCTCATCATCACCAAATACTCTCACAGGGACAGTTTCCCCTCAGAATGCTCCCCTCAGGATCTTTAGCGATCCGCTCCCAAATCATGATAGCAATAGGCTAAATCCAACCTGAACAAACAAAGGTACAATAACAGGAAACAATGACCATGAAGCTTCAACTTCATTAAATCCCTCAGTTGTGCCACAAGTTGGGAGCTCAACCAAGACCTAAGATAGTTAGTTTGGTAGAATTAGATGCTGAACTACCTATTGAAGCTATAACAAGAACACGAGAGTATTTCTCTCAACCAAGCCCAAGTCATCTGCCAGAAATAGATAGGAGTCAACAAATAATTGAAAAACCCATCGGTGCCTATGATTTAATTAGTGACCTAACAAAAACCTTTTCACACATTTCATTCTTGGACTTACTAAAGAACTCTCCCCCTCACAGGGCTGCTCTTTTAGAGGCGTTAGGTTTGGGTCATTTAATTAGTATCACTCCACCACTAGAAGCACAAGTAAATCATATAGACTTTGATGTTTATCCTCCGGGACAGCGGATAGGGATGTCGAATTCATCTTCGAAATAAGTAAAATGCCCTACAGATGCTGAGATCGCACGCCGAGGTGACCCAGCCCTACACTTGCAAGTACAGGTTTATAATAATTATGTAAAAAGGGCAATGGTTGACGATGGAGCTACGGTTAACATAGTCCCTTTCTCTTTTCTCCAAAAATTGGGATATGGTGAAACGAACTGTTCTACTACATGAAATACCTTGAGAGGCTATGATAGCCTCAAAGCCACTTCAATAGGAACTATAATACTGCCGGTCACCTTAGGGCCTAAAACAACCCTGACTGAGTTTTATATTATAGATCGGGAAACTAACTATAATATGATCCTCGGCCGACCTTGGATACATCGAATGAAGGCAATCCCTTCCACGCTATTTCAAGAAGTAAGATTCTTGCATCTGGGAAAGGTATTTGTAGCCAAAGGTGACCCAAAACCTTTCGATTTGCACCTAGCTGATTTAAAGAAAAGACCAGGGGTGCACTCAGAATTCGAACTGCCAACAAATCAACTTAATAAACCCTCTGACCCAAAGCCAGAGGAAAAGTTGATACCTACGACGGATCTTGAAACTACCAACATAGCCAAAACAATTCCAACCCCTAAAAGTAAAACTAAAGAAACAGTATCATTAGGGACTACTGCGAAGATCGTTGAATTGATAGAACAAGATTCACCAATGTTCTTACCATTCGATTCAGTAGGCATGGGATTTTCCCTAGGTGTTGGTTCCTTGCCAGCAGAAGATCTCTGTATGGTAGAAGTAGAGTGTGCAAACACAGCAGATACCCCTACATCTATGCTCCCGGCTAAGTATTGGACTCTCCATTTCGATGGAGCTAAATGCCGCTATGGAGCGGGGGCAGGTATAATTCTTACCTCGCCCGAGGAAAAGGTCCTCCCATTCTCTTTTAAGTTGAACTTTGAATGCACAAACAATGGCACTGAGTACGAAGCTCTCCTCCTTGGCCTTACCTTAGCCAAAAGAATTGGTATTGATAACATCAGAGTCCTCGGAGACTCGCAATTAGTAACAAACCAAGTTTCTGAAATATATGAAACTAAAGCCAAACATTTACAACTCTACAAAGACGCTGTGTTAGATTTAAGCAAAGCGTTTAATTTCATATCCATTGAAGCAATCCCACGAGAGAAAAATCTTCTCGCCGATTCAATAGCAACTTCGGCATCACGCTTCACTCCAAGCAATGAGCTAGAAGATACTCACTTCACAGTATCCATTCGTAACCAACCATTGATAAAAACAATGACAAATCCTCTTTCAAGCGGAAGTGAATCTACCGTCCTAGACCATGTTGGAAATGATGCGGCTACTTTGGATTACTTAAATGCCTATGCAGCATTACATCTCTCCTATCACACACTAGATTTATCTCTGATCCCGCATTCATCTTCCTACTTCGGAAATCCCGTAACGGATCTTCCCTCGCAAAGGGAACCTAGCATATACGCAATAGAAAATGGGGATGATATAGATCTACCTCCAGCACCACCTGAGTTCGAAGAGGGTAACGCCTCTTTAATCGAAGAAACAATCGATGTCAACATTGGGACAGAAGATGAACCAAGGATATTGAAACTAGGTTCTTCGTTAACCCCAGAAGAAGTAGAAATACATACTCAAGTTCTCAAAGAACATCAGAAGGCATTTGCATTTAATTACAAGGAGATGACGAGAGTCGCACCCCACATTGCGGTGCACAACCTCGTCACTAGATCAGATGCAAAGCCAATTAAACAAAAATCAAGACCCATGAAGCCCAAAGTAGCTCTCATGGTAAAAGAGGAGGTAATAAAACTCCTTCAGGTAGGATTCATCAAGCCAGTTGACTACTCCCAATGGGTATCAAACATCGTTCCCGTTCTCAAGAAGAATGGAAAGATACGCATCTACATAGATTTCCAGGACATTAACAAAGCATGTCCTAAGGATGACTTCCCATTGCCATCTATCGATGTCATTGTTGATGCAACAGCTGGGTTTGAGCTCTTGTCTCTCATGGATGGATTCTCGGGATACAATCAAATCAGAATATCCGAGCAAGATCAAGCTAAAACCACGTTTATAACTCCTTGGGGAACCTATTGCTACGCTGTCATGCCATTCGGTCTCAAGAACGCCGGTGCTACGTACCAGCGGGCCATGACATACATATTTCACGATCTAATTCATAAAATCATGGAATCCTACGTAGATGACTTGTTGGCTAAGGCCAAGAAGCGTTGTGACCATCCCTGAAGTACTCCGCATCATTCTTTCACGCCTAATAGAATACGGAGTTACGCTAAACCCAGAGAAATGCGTCTTTGGTGTAACAGGAGGAAAGCTCCTAGGTTACATCATATCGTCACGAGGGATCGATGTTGATCCAACCAAAATTCGGGCTGTCCTCGAAATGGTCCCACCTTCGAGTGAATCTGGAATCAGATCATTTCTCGGGAAGCTGGGTGCAATCCGGAGATTCATCCCAGACTTAAGCTTCGCTATTCATCCAATCAATAATTTACTCAAGAAAGACTATAGCATTGATTGGACTGAAGACTGCAATGAAGCTTTCAATGCAGTTAAACTTTCTTACTGTCACCACCTACGCTAATGCCACCTAAGCTAGATCGCCCGTTAATTCTATACTCACGGGCTACCGATGTTTCGTTAGCTTGCATGTTGGCCCAAGAAGACGATGACAAGAGAGAGCATGCAATTTATTTCATTAGCCGAACATTGCTCGACTACGAAACGCGCTATACACAAGCAGAACGAGAATGCCTTGCCATAGTTTTCGCAACCAAACGCCTAAGACACTACATGCTAAATCAAGAGACAAGGGTCATGGTAAAAACTGACCACTTACGAACCTTCCTCACACAAGGGTCCCTGTCTAAAAAGGCGGGACGCTTTATAACCTTAATGGGAGAGTTCGAATTAACTTTTGTAAACCAAAAGTCAGTTAAAGGGCAAATCATCGCAGATTGGTTAGCTGATAACCCGCTAGACGGAGGTGACTTAGTAGACTTAGACTTTCCAGACGAATGCGTGTACTACGTCGAAACCCGACCTGCTATATCTGAGTGCCCTTGGTACGCTGATATCATTAGTTATATCATGGACCATAGGTACCCAGAAGGAGCTACACCTCAACAAAGAAGGCGGTTACGCATTATCGTAGCTAAATACGTCATTATAGAGCAAGTGCTCTATCGGAAAGCATTCGATGGAATGCTCTTAAGGTGTGTTGACACAGAAGAGTCCAAGAAGATTCTCCATGAATCTCACAGCGGTATATGTGGAGGCCACTTCGGCGGCCATGCCACCACTCGAAAAATACATCGAATGGGCTATTTCTGGCCCACTCTAGAACATGACGCAATAGAGTTTGTACGCAGGTGTCATAAATGTCAGGAGTTCTCTCATGAGATCCACATGCCGGCACAAGCTTTGCAACCGATCGCTACTCCGTGGCCCTTTTCTACATGGGGCCTGGACTTGATAGGGAAGTTCTCTCCCTCATCCACAGACGGCCACAATTTTATAATCACGGCCACTGAATATTTCACTAAATGGGTAGAGGCCATGCCTCTTACAACTGTACCTGGTTCTGTAATCGCTAAGTTCATTTTGAACCAAATCATTTGCAGGTACGGTATCCCGCAAATCATTATCTCAGATAATGGAACTTCTTTCAAGAATGAAGAAGTTCGTGAGCTATGCAACAAATTTAAAATCAGCCATCATACGGCTTCCTTGTACTATCCCCAAGCCAATGGGCAGGCTGAAGCAACGAACAAAACACTGAAAGCCATTCTCCTTAAAACGGTAAAAGAAAACAAATGGGATTGGCATTTAAAGTTATATCCGGCCTTGTGGGCCCATCGAACCTCAATAAGAACTCCAACAGGAGCAACTCCTTTCTCGCTGGTATTTGGGTCAGAAGCAGTTCTCCCACTGAAGTTGAAATCCCCAGTCTCCGCATTTCACTACAAGGGATTCTGGATGAGGACGCTTACAGAGAAGCACGTCTTTCTCAATTAGAAAGCCTGGATGAAGCTAGGTTAGATGCTGAACAACGACATAGAGTCTATGCCTGACCGAATGTGCCGGCAGTATAACAAGAAAGTCTATGAACGTGACATATACGAAGGTGACCTAGTTCTGAGGTTAGACAGCCGGATCGACAAGAAGACCGGCGAAGGAAGGAAATTCCGGCCCAAATGGTTGGGCCCATACCGAGTCATGAAGGACTACGGGAATGGTGCTTATCTCTTATGCACGCTAGAAGGTGAGGAGTTTGGCGAAACAGTCAATTCCCTCCACCTCAAACGTTTCTACGCATAAGCAGCAAGCGCTGCCTATATAACTATCTACATCGCATTTTCATATAAATTAGGATCATTTTGTCCACTTGTTCTTACATAAATTGTGATCAAAGAATCTATTCTCAAAGCAATTCATTACAAACTCGTGATGTTTCTGGCATAAAGTTCTTTAATCATACCTCTCCATCTTCGATATCATCAATCAATTCAGAATCTTTTATCTAATAAAATCAGACATGACAAAGTCTTAACGGTAACCATACCAAGCTCTGCAAGTTTGTTCTCGCTTTGGTTTCTTCTTAGGATAGGTGTCTTGCCTATGGTCTGTTCTAGAAGCTTCATGGTGTCACATCTATCCCATATGCACATCTCTTTGGAAATAAGAATATACTGACATCTTACTCAAACAAACAAGTCAAGAAGTGATTAAACAGAAAATTTTATTTTTACACATTTCCTTGCCCCACCAACCTTCGGTGATGAGCTTGCGTCTCTTACTAGTGACGTAGGGTTGGGAAAGGATGGAAATGCCCTTACTCGCCTATGCCTTGCCCACGGTGATAAACCCATGCTTCTTACAGGTAGCATGGGGCAAAGTGTAGGGGGTCCTCTAGACAAAGTAAATGTTAAAAGGTCATAAACAAACAATTCAAACTTTGAGTCAAAAACGAATGAATCAGATATTCAAAATTCCAAAAAGAGTTAAAAATCCTAAAAACCCAGATTTTGTCTACTATGTGGCCATCTACGGGTCTAAGTCTGGATAAACCGCAAGGTAAGTTACATCCAAAACTATGAAGTCATTCAGGTAGAGTAAGCTTGTAGTTTTCAATTTGGTTCCACCAAAGCTTCGTCTGTCTTTCATCACTATCACTTCACCATATTTCATAACTTGCGCCCTTCTTGGCTCTTGGTGATGAGCCCTCGCATCTTACTAGTTGCGTGGAGTTAAGGAGTGGGGCAAGTTAATCTGTTCATCATACTGGTTCATTTCTCATCACTTTGCCAAAACAAATCATGAGGTATCCAAATTGCTAACAAAAGTTAAGATTCAAGATCACAATATATCTACAATATCATGTATCAGCATCATGAAACACAAAAAGAAAGCAAACATTTGCATCATCTGTTTTCCATTGCATACATTCTAGAAAGCATATAAAACATACATCGTAGTATACACGAGAAAGCTGGAAACAGAAAGGGAAAACACAAGTGACAAAGTTTTGATCCAAAATCGACGCATATATATAAATAGTCAATATTTGTATACAATGCCATCATGCACTAGGCATGGTCAAAACGCTCAAAGAGCCCGTAATACACAAAAGAATCTATAATACAAAAATACATAGGAGCCAAGTGGCCTCTCAACCCCTGCGCGACCCCACCGAAGGTGCGCCCTCGCCTAGGACTCCGGCTATGCTGGCGCTCTGAATGAATGGAAGGCTCAGGGTCTCGAGGGGCAGCCGTGGTCTCGCCATGAGAATGGCTCCTCATAAGGCGCTCGGCTGTCCTATAGCCTGCCAACTCTGTACGGAGAGTCGAAACCATCTTGGCCACATGCCAAACGGGGAGCAAAGATGTCGGTATGCCTGCCGGCTGCTGAGGGCTCCCCGGCATCTACGGATAGCTCCGCACGAGTCTTATCCATAGGGATCATCAGAGAATCAGTACATACCCTACGGATTAGATCCCGCCACTCGTCAACAGTCTCTGCAAAATAAAGAAGAAAGACGAATTAGAAACTAGGCAAGAGGCTAAAATATACAAGATACAAATATAAGGAGGGATAGCAGTTAAAACAAGTCCTAAATCAAACTAACACTGAAAGGGAGAGAGGATAACTTACTCGGATCACCGGGCCTCCAAGATGGGTCACTAGGGCCAGCACCCGCTGCAGATGCCGCCGCCGACTGAGGAGCTGCTCCTGTAGTTGGGGCAACATGACGCCCCGCAACGGACTCATCATCTCCACCATGGCCCCGGGAGAGTGGCTCCTCGGAAACTAGAGTCTCTCTCTCTGCGCTCTGCTCCGCCCTCTCCGCCTGCATGATATCCTGAGTGTCATGCCACTCAGGATCACTCTCGTCCGTCTGCTCCTCCGACCCTCCCTCTGTGGACTCCTCAGAATCGGAGTCAATATCTATAGGGTCATCGCTACTATGAGCAGGACCCGCGGTAATCCGAAGTAAAGGTGCCCGAGGCGCACCAGCTCTCCCTCTGGCCCGAACTATCCCCCTGGCTGCAATAGGAATGCCAGGGGTAACCACTGTCCAACCACGGCCTCTAGGCCCCCCTCTAGCCTCCCGAACTGATCTGTAAACTGGTGCTACTGGAGGAAGCATGCCCACATATGGGAGGCCGAACTGCTGAGGAACCCTGCTGAAAGGATGTACCTCCACCCGTCCCACACGGTCAATAAGCTGCCCTGTGATGGAACAGGAGACCAATGTCATGGCCTCCTCTCCCCATACGCCGGCCATAAGCTGGTACGGTGTGGCCTCCATGTCTGCTGTAGTGAGGGAGGCTACTGGCTGGTGAGGTGCTCTAAGCACCGACATATCTGACCATCTGGCCGCCCTCACAGCCCCAGGATCTGCCACCTCCACGCCTCTGCCATAAGGAATAAAATGCTCATACACCCAACTCATGACTAGAGTTGGGTGGCTCAACGACTGTCCCTGTAAACGGACCACCCTATATAAGTCGTGATAGGTGGTCCCCAAAATGTCTGCCCCCCAGGCGTATATCCGGCCATGCCCCTCTATCTGTGCAATGATGGGGGCCCAACAGTATAACAAAGTGTCCCCTCCCTTGTCCCCGATCAGTCTCGAGGCAAGGATCCCCATGATGGCCTGTCGAAATATGGGGATGGGCAAAGAAGGGATGGATCTGACTCTCACCCCCTTCTTCGACCCCGTGGAGATGACTGCATCTCCCATATATGTCGCCCACTGTGCAATCTGTGCCCGTGAGCCTGCTGTCTCTAATGTAAGTCGCCTCCCGATGATCGGGACCCCCAGAATGCGGTAGACGTCCTCTAATGTAATGGTCCACTCACCACGGACCCCTGGCAATCGGAAAGTGTTCCGATCTGCATCCCAGTATGAGAATAAGTCACAGAGTATGTGACTGGATGGAGCAACGTGAGGCACACGCGATATCCGCAATATGCCGGCCCTCTGCAATGTGTCCTCCTCATCTGCTGAGAGGGCATCCAATACCCCGGGCAGCCAGTCACACTCTCTCTCCCGGCTCCATCTAATATACTCCTCCTTCGCCTGCATACACCCAAAAACACACAAAACAGAGTAAGTTAGTATCTAAACGATATCAAGAGAGTCATAAAAACATACACAAATGCTAAAAATACAAGTGTAAGTTTTCAAAAGAGGTCCTTTTGCATTCTGTGCAAAACCGCCGCCCTGGGCAGGGGGGCGGTTTTGTAACCGCCGCCTTGAAGGCGGCGGTCTCATGACCACCACCCTGGACAGGGCGGCGGTCATGTAACCGCCGCCCTGGCCAGGGCGGCGGTCGCGGTCCGAAAACCCGCGCGGGTTTTTAACCCCAAAAAGCCAAAAACTGGCAAAAAATGACCATTTTAGCTAAAAACAAAGCCTACCCAGTAGGCGCCCCCCCTAGATGGACCTTTTAAACCTAACATTTTCAAAAATGACCCCCCCATTACAACAAATTTAGCATTTCAAAATTGAAGAGGGAAAAGCACAAAATTGAAGAAAAACCAACCTGTGATCTCGCGGGGTGGCGTTCCGCACGTGGAGGCATGATCACTATCTCGCTGTGGACGTTTTGACTCTACTCACGTGAGAAACCGTTACCGTGGGCCCCAGAGCTCAAAATCTATCAAATCGACTCGCGCAAATGAATAGGAAAATGGGCCCACTTTTATATATATAGCGCTCTAATTCGTTTTAAATCCCCTTTTCACAGGTTCGGAGCGCCAATGGAGGTAAGTTTCTATCCTCGCACTAATGGTACGTCCTCTTCCCCTATTATTTTAGCGTTTATTTTCCAAGTTATTGTATCTATCTGCACTTGAGTTCTCCTTTCATTTTGCAGGTAGCGGGAATTTGGATGGCGTCATTTCGACACACGGACGTATAAGGTATAACTTCTAACTTCCCATTTCGGGACGGCCATACTCGGACCCACCGTTTTATGCCTCTTCATGGCTAAAACGCTTCTCCGAGGGGGCAATATGTACGTACCCAAAATTGTAAGGTACTGTACTGCGGAACGGTGTAATAAATGCCCCAATGATGATACAGGTCTCTTCGCAAGGTGTTCGGGATCCAGAGAAGCTTTACGGATATGCGTTAACATCCCGCATGCCCCGCTTAGCCCCCGCGTGCTTTGTTTTCCCCTTTTTTCCCTCTTTTCTTGGCTTTTTGGTCTTCAGTGACGAAAACCGCCCTGAAGGGCGGCGGTCTCGTGACCGCCGCCCTGAACAGGGCGGCGGTCCTGTAACCGCCGCCCTGAGCAGGGCGGCGGTCCTTTACGCGTTTTCCAGAACATTCTTTTGACGGAACCCACGCAAAGTTCAACGCTTCACCAGCTTTTCTTGCCGACTTGAGCATGCATTAATGTTTTTGGTCCCCTGGAATAGTGTTTTTCCTTTGTTTATTGTTTAGGAGTTCAGTTTGGTTTTGATTTTTGGGTGTTTGAATTCCTATAAATGCATGGTTTGTGCACATGCAAATGGCCCCTCATTCTTGTTTCAAACTCACCATTTTCAGTAGTTCAGTCTTCTAGTTTGCTTAAGTTTGATAGTTTAAATCCTTTACATGCTTGGTTGCATTACTCAGCTGTTGGTAAGCCACAGATCCAACTTGTGCAAACAGTATTATTGTTTTTGGAGTAGAATAGTTTAGGAAGCCATTAAAGTTGCAGGTTTTTCTCTTCATACAGACTAGTTTCAGGTTCTGGATGCTTTTTGTTGCATGATTCGCAGTAGACCCCGCTAGGAATTGCATAGGCCAAGCTCTGTACTCTTGCGCTATCCCTCTCCTATCCGCATTCTATTCTGTCTGCATTCTGAAGGCTGTCCATTGATCCAAATATCTATTCCTGTTGATGCAAGCATTACACGCTTTTCTGGATTCACGTGAGCACAAAGAACGAAGAGATCATACTGAGGGGACAAGAACACACACACCGTCGGATTCGCCACTGTTCTGCGAAATCCAGGTTCCATCTTTCAAAGTTTTAGTTAGAACTTATCAAATAAAGTAGTTAATCACTTTATTTCAGTTATTTCCATTCTCGATATTGCCAGGGAAGTTGTGGGGATTGATAGTTTCTGAGAAACTATGATTCATTCCTCACTTCTGAGGTAGGATCGAGAATCTTGCAAATAGATTAGTTATTTCGTTGTTTAGAATAGATATACAAAATTGCACAGACAAATAGCTACACTCGGCTATTTTGTTTGTTTTACGTTATTAGTTTAGTTGTCAATTCTAAATATTTTAAATAGCTGCTTTCTTATAAATTGCCAGAAAATACAAAAAGAAATTATATATGCTAGAAGTGTACTTAGATTTTACTTTATTATAGTTTGTTTCATTACTGCTTTTGCATGACAATTACGGGACCTAGGGAGCCCAGGGAATACATTTTCGAGCCAATTGTGCCCCAGCCCAATATCGTAGTGGCAATAACTGACATTGACCAAAACCTTAGGATACAAGTCTTCCAAACAACAACAGACTTCCAACAGATCAGGTCACAGTTGAGAGGGTTAAACATAGAAGACGACCAAGCACACACATTTTGGTCAAATCAGCCAAACTACAGGTTATCCTAGAAAACATCCACATGACTGTAGAAGGATTTGAAAGAGAACAAATATTCGGGTGTGATCCTTTAGTTCCACAGCCAGACGCTGGAGACACCCTCGTAGATATAGATACCAGCTTAAGAATTCAAGTTGCTAGAACACCTGTGAGGTATTCTGAGAAAATCACACAATTACTGGTTCTAAACGTAGAAGCTGAGAAAGCTTACGATTACTGGATACTAGGGATTAGAACTTGATCTCGCGTATGACCATAACAGGACCGCAACAACCAAGAGTCTACGGTTGTGATCCACAAATCCCACAGCCTAACGAATCCATAAGTCAGTTAGATATAGACACTGGCCTACGCACATTAGTATTTCAGTCTACTCCGATTCCACCTATCATCATCGAACAGTTGTCTTTGCTAGATATAGCAGCTAACAAAGCTAGAGAATTTTGGACTAGGCCAGAGAATCGTCCATAGAGTTGACTATATTCACCATATGACCCTATCAGGAGAAATACACGAAACCATCCCGGGTCATTTTCCACGCATCCCACAACCCATAGATCGAATCACGCCAGAGCTCGATATTGATTGGAGCCTTCGAGCAGTCATCCTCGCTAATCGATCTATCACACCAGTCCAAGTTAGAAGGGCCTTCTTTGCCTTAGATTCACAAATACCATTAGTGCGTGTCGAAGACATTAGACTCCCTAACTAGTTTGTCTGCATATTCTACCCCCACCGGCTGTCTCGGCACGACCTCGGGAGGTCGGGTACGTGGAAGAGTCACTTGTTGATTCTCACGCTCGCCTGTCACTTTTCCAGCGTACAGGCACCTTCCTCTTCTCAACCATTTTCTTCATTTCCAATCTTCGGAGTTGTGTACCTTGTCAACTAGATGGTCTTGAGTCTCTTCATGTTTGTCATAATCCCTTTCAGATTTGTAAATGAACAATTTCTCAGTTTCTTAAGTCAGCCTCTTCAATTGAAGACTTTCTGCTATCTTCCTAACTTTATCTAGCATACAAGTTCCATTTCTTCTTCTAAAGTTGACTGAATTGTTCTTACAAAAAATTCTGCAAGGATTATCCTCTTGAAATCTCTAGATGCATGATATTAGACTTGATTTTGATGGTGCCTCCTATGAATTTTGATAACAGAGTCCTACTCCATGCATAGTGCTTATCTTAGCACCACTAAATGCGCCTTCATATTTTGCTATCTACACACCATGTTTCCTTTTCTGGTAGCCATCTTCTCTTTCTAATCTTTCTTGGAATTGACTTAGGTTTCTTCTGGTGAAGTCTAATCAAGATGAAGATAGTAAGAATCCAAGTACAAATCCATTCTCATATTTGGCTTTGATCCACATGTATACCCTCACTTTGCTAGTCCTACCTTACATTGGTCCTTCCCAGTTTCATCATGCTTTATCTCCATGGGAGATCATACTCACATAAGCAACTCCATTGAGGTTTTGCTAGCTTGATGAGTAAGCTTGAGATTGGGCTTACATGACAGAGGTTTGAAACTCAGTATTTTGATTATCCTAAAGATGAATCTCCTTCCAAGAATTAAATTCATTGAACCAAAGTTTGAAAAATGACTAGCAAGCTCAAGATCATGAGTCAATAATTAATCTCATAATGCTTGAGTTTGTGAAAAGACTCACCCAGGTCCACAAAATGGAGTTCTAGGCATCAAAACACCTCCTAGTCCTGCCAAAGATTGCATTTGATGCAATCAAAATAACTTTTCCCTGAATGTGTCGACATATCCTATTGAATACCATTTCGTCTGAGGCATCCCTTTAGTAGTCCTCAAGGACAATGCTCACATCTATCTAACTAAAAAAAATTCTTCCTTTCCACTGAAGGGAAGTGATGGGGTCAAAATCTGAGAAAAGTCCATACAAAATATCTCTATAGACCTATTAGGCACCCAATAATTATGCAAAAGTCATAGTGAGTAGGTGTTGGCCAATCCATTATCTCTAATCCTTCATGAAGGATTGACTGATGATACCTTCCCCAGAAATGATGTGACCCAGTTATAGATGGTTCCTTCTGAAATCTTATAGCACACATTCTCCAGGGAGTTCCCAAAGCTTGGCTACTCACGAAGAAACTGAAGAACAATGGTGAAGGTGGCCATCCTCGTGCTCCTCGTTGGTATTTTTGAGATATATGAAATCAAAATTATCATAAGGAATTTTTATAAGCAAAAAGCCTGGATCTAAAAATAGATCCTTAAATATGTCCATTCATCAAAACTCCATGAAATTATCAAGGGCATTTCGTCAGACCAAAAGGCACCACTAAACTTAGTGGCCATAAAAAATGTCAAAAATAGTTTATGCACATATCTATGGCCTGTAAACATCATTTAATGATAACTTAAGGCGCGATCAATTTACTGTATAGCTCCCTTAGTTTGATAAAAATATGGCAACTGATACATTCGTAGAAACCTAGATTGATCTCTTGAATTTTACCTTACCTTATCATCACGTATTCAATTACATTCCTTCTGGAGAGATGTTTCTGTTGGATGAACAAAGTTCTAGTGCTACACCTAAGGGCAATTTTGTTTGTGTGTCATATTGAGTCAATATGATAAATATTCAGCACTCATTAGTGATACCCACTCTTTTCCAAGGGATTTGTCCATCTATAGGTATTTGATCTAGAGATACCACTCTTCATTGATAACTGGTGGTGGAAAGTTTTTTCCCCTTTCATAATTTGGTGAGACTGAGGCCTCAACTGTTTGCCTTTATTGGGAGCCTTGAAAAAGTGACTGAAATAATAAGATGTGGATGATCCTTTCATCCTCCACTTTTCCACTCGAATTCATGGTTTCACTTCACCCAGAAGAATCTCTTTTACTTCCATGATTAAGCTACATATTGAAATTGGATATTGAAATGGGTTCCTGGCCACCCACCTGTGATGAGTGAACCCTTCTAATCCTTTGCCCGTGATATTCTGTACTCTGGTTCAAAAAAATCACACTACATGCACTTTGATTTAACCGAGTCAACCATTATTCCCTCCTTTTCTTGGTTGTCATATTTGTTCATGACGAATGACTGAGGTAGTTGTGAAAGAGTTCTTCAAATCTTAATAAAAGGAACAAACCTTAGGGGCCTCCATAAAGTCCATATAGCTTGGCCCATTTTTTTCCCAACAATGTTATGCCACAACAATGTACGTGGATTAAATACATATCGGTTTGCTAAAGCTGTAACATAAAGCAAATAAGCGTGGTTTCCCATGTTCCTACGTGAACAAATCCAAATCTTTTAGGTACGCTTGTAGTGATGAAGGCATCTTCTCTTCCAAAAAACCTGTAGGTGACCACTAAAAGTGGGTGTGATCAATGTCACATTCTCTGGACATGACCATGATAAATGAAACTCATGTTGTTCAAACATGACATGATCATCCCTACACAAATTTGTAAAAACAAATCTGAATCCCAAAATTCCTGGGTTTTTTCCATGCTAACTCCAAAACTACGAGCTTCAATAAAAGCCATCAAAACAAAACAACCTAAACTTTCTCACTACTCCCACATAAAAATAGATGCGCAGGTCCTATACCACATACATCAATATTTCGAAAGTAACAAGATAATACCTGTAGAGGAAAAGTTTGCGCAAATGAGCCACTAAGGCCTTGTAGAATGAGAACTCTGGATGTGAAGGGGAAACATGAGGAAATCCTAATACTCCATCCAATCAATAAAATCCTAGAATAAATGGCAATTTTCCTTATTTGGACATTTGAATGAAATTATTTATAAATGTCTTCATCCTACTCATATTAAATCTACAATTAATTTCTAATCCCACTTCTGGTGTAACTGGAAAACCTGAGTTGGGTCTGTATGAGGTGAAATGTGGCCCTAGAATTAAGGATTTCAATCATCCCAAGATGGTTTTGAAACAATGGTTTCTGCATATCCAATTTCCCAAGGAATGTTTTTCAAATCATTGTTTTTTTTTTAATTGTGAAATGCCACCTGCTTTCTATCAAAGGTTTTTAACATCCACTTATCAACTTTCAAGTATGATCACCTTTCGTCCAGCTCATCATTAAATTCATTATTTTGATTCAATTGATTTTTCATCATAGTTATCCCTCCTATGCAGAATTTTCAATATTAATTAATTTTTCGGCATAGAATGTCGTATAGAAAAACAACCTTCTGGATGCCTGAACCCCAAAACATGGTGTGGCTTTGTTCAACCTCAATGTCAGTTCTGTTTAATAAGATTTTTGACTGTAATTGTCATGCCAATCTTGTCTCCCCACATCACAAATTTTGTAGAGTTTAGAATACTCAAAATTTTAATATAATGATATCTCAATAATTATCTTGTAGGGTGATATGGGATACAAACAATTAGATGGGCCACCATGAATTTGGCCTGAAATCCATAGTGTTTCATTCAAAAAATTTGTACCCATGTCACTAGTCAAGTTTAAAGGACACAATATTTGTCGATGATTTGTGACTACCATAAAAACTATAGTAGCCTAATATAGCTAGGGTATACCCTTATAGGTGCATACTGAGAGACAACCTTGTTAAATAATCGAGTGTAAGTGATGTTTTAAGGTATAATGAGAACTAGTCTATGATCGTGCCAGGCGGACTTATTATGTCCTACAATAATAGACTGCAATGGATCATTTTTTGAATAGGTTCTGCATTGGCTATAGGTCAAAGTAACTCTCATCCGTATTAGGATATGGCTTTAAGGCACTAGGTGTCACATAATTGATGCCATGATTCAATGTAATCCTAGTAGTGGGTCTACTGGTCACCAAATCCCTGCATGAGTGTAGAATCTTTGAATATCGGTGTATAAGAATAGGCCTATTAGATGCCCTCTTGCAATACAACCATGGTGTTATCCATGATTGCATCCTATAGCCAAGGTTAGCTACTATCGACATGCACGGACATAAACCTTCACGACCTTGTTAGGTTGTGGAGCATGTTAATCACCTATGAGTAAGTGTTGAAGACTGTAAACAGTAAGGGTACTATACACTTCCCCCATTATTGTCTAGCTAAGGTTCAGGGTCAACTACTTAGAGCGGGGGTCCAACTTTTTCCTGGTAGACAAGGGGTTCGGGGAATTTTTTTATTTGGCCTTAAAATGTGCTATCGATATACTGGGAAAATGGACTCATATGACTAGGATCAATTTACCCATAGAGTACAATAGAACATCACTAAATGGCACATGGTTTAGAGGATAAATCTTGTAAAACTGCTTAAGTAGTTGTCTAAATATAATGGTTTTACATATGGTAGGAATGATAGTAACTGTTATCACCGAATCACAGCACCCTTCTATGTTTATACAAGTGCATATATTTGAATTCACGGTGTGATTGGATAACATGGGTACTATCTCCAAGTTGTTGGACTTGCTACTTGAGATAGACCTCCAGAGAAAGCTGGTTCTTGCTCCTAAACTACCTGCCACAATCTACTCTAATGCAGGGGAAACTAACTATTCTAATCTAAATTTCCAAGGGACCAGGGAGAGAGAATGCATAAAATGAAATCCTACACTAAAGCGGTGATACACCAGAAAAGGAGGGTGTGAGAGTAGTCTCCAAATGCGTGAAATACAGAAGCAAAGTGCACACTAGAAGAGGTGATGACAGTTCTCCATAATCTAGCAAAATGCATTCACAACAATATTTCAAACATACACAATGATAATGGATCCCTGCATGAACATAATAATAGACACAATATTCTTGTAATCAAGGTTGAAGGGGCAAGAAGAATGCAAGAAAACACAGCAGGGGAAGATATATCCACAAACTTATATTTTATTGCTTCATGATATGCACAGTTCAATCTATTACAAGATAAGGGCCTGGATCACCATGCAAGGAGTCCACAACAAGGGCCTGCAACACATTGGCTTCACAAAGCAATTTTGGCAGAGCTTTGCTACAAAAAACTACCTCCCCTTACAATGAGCCCAACACTCCAATTTATAGAAAAAATGAGAAGAGAAAGAGAAGGGAAAATGGAAATCCCGAAATCTGTCCTTCAACCACTTGTAAGAGGCATTAAATGGAGTAAAATGATTATATATTACTTGCAAAAGGCTCCCCATACTGTCCCAGGTGCTGCAACAGAGAAAGAATGATGACCATGCCTCTTAATTGCACTCCCAACCACCAAATAAAACACTGTTATGAACCCGGCCACGTTTTCTTAAAAATATCAATCAATCTCTCATCAAATATAGAATTTCTTGATTGTTGTGCATCGGGATCAGAGCCATGATTCCAACAGTACCAATTTTGTGTGATTTCGTTGAGAAATGCAAAAGTTATGGCCTTCTGAGTGCGGGCAGCTGTTTTGGGTCTGGCAGGCGTTTTCTGTCATTTGACGGGAATGAGCATTAACTGACTGGAGCCGAATATGTTTCCTTTAATTAAATATATCTACCCTCATTAAAAATAATAAATCCAGATTTTGTGGTGTAGAGGACATCGTGCTCGTTCCAGAAAGTCCAATTTTGTGAAAATCGGAGCTCGGAGTCAAAAGTTATGGCCGTTTGAAGTTTCACGGGTCAAACGTTGACTTTTCTTCCTTGCCTTCGGCCGTTTCAGATTTTTGCATCCCCCGCACGTACCTTTGTCCTAATTGTCCCAGATGAAATTCTCCTGCGCATCGGCCGATTCGGGCTTCCTTGTTCCTGTTTGAGGTGAAGACACGTGGCGAGATTCCATTCGTTAAGGACAATAGGAATGTCTGTACTTAGCTAAATATTTCTGTTGTATTTCAGCCCCAAGTATTGGTACAATGTCAAAGTTTGGGTAATTAGACCCGCAGTAGGGTCTACGTGATCCGCACCCTCCAGACCCCAATATTATATTGGTAATACAGTCCTGACAACCTTATTTTTTGCATTTTTCACCTAAATTTTCTAACTCGTTGGGATTTCTTCTTTGATGGGAGAGTCTAGAGAGAAGCCGAGGGGCCCATGTAAAATGATGAGGTTTATGGGCCTTGAATCTTAATCTAGATAAGCTTACATGGACATGAATAAGATTTGATGCATGTTATCAAAATTACCTTGAGGGTGAATTTCTGGATAACAATTTTGGCGACTCAGCGATGGTTATCTGCTTGCCAGTTCTATAAATAGAGACGGCCACCCCTGCTCATTTAGCAATCCATTGGACATGGAGTAGTGAGAAATATTGTAGGAAGTCTGCTAAGGAAGCCATCTGAAGTTTGAAAGCTTGTATCTATGAGCCATTGAAACATTTGTTGAGCTGGTTTTCCTACGGCTTCAAATTCTTTTCCGAAGGCTCGATGAACTACAAACATGCACATACTAGAAGCAATAGGACATGTGCACAAGCACTTACGTGAGATTGTAACAACTACATGTTAATAGCAGTATAATGTGCACTAAGCATATTAGAGGAATGGAAATTCTAAATTTCGTATTTATCATAGGGTCGATGAAGCTATTCTTTCTAGTTCGGTTGTTGTTTGAGTTTCCAGTTCCCGTTGACCGGAATCTGTAAGGCTGTGCACCAGTAAATCAATCTTAGCACGAGGAGTTCTCGGTAAAGGCATTACTACCTAGTGCCGGATTCAATGATTGACATGTATGGTTCCACTGCCAGATGGACCATTCAAACGTTGGAATGGATTTCCTAGCTTTGCACGATCTGCATCCCACTTAGGTCAACACTAGATCTCCAATTGGAGGGTAACCTTGTTTTCTAGCCTTGTGCATAGTCGTTATCATGGTAAAGTCATTTTTACCGTGAATAGTAGTTACCATGTTAAAGTCATTTTTGCCATGAATAGTAGTTACCCTGGTAAAGTCCTATTTCCTGGGAATATTAATTACCGCAATAAAGTCACTTTTTACCGTGAATAGCATTTACCGCAGTAACTTCACTTCTTTACCGTGA
The DNA here is from genome assembly GCA_019776745.2 of Taxus chinensis. Taxonomy (NCBI): domain Eukaryota; kingdom Viridiplantae; phylum Streptophyta; class Pinopsida; order Cupressales; family Taxaceae; genus Taxus; species Taxus chinensis. Next base: position 845,173 of record JAHRHJ020000455.1, read on the forward strand.
ATAGTGTTTACTCATAGTTAATTCTAGTATATCTAACCTCAGTGGGTTCAAGTTTCAGCCATAGTTTCAAACGTGGTCATTTCTATTTGAGTGTCCAATGCTGGCAACTCGACTTTCTAGTACAGGTAGAACTGCAATTCTTTCCCGTGCACATAAGTCTTCTTAATTGTACTTGTGGGTTGGTATTTCACGGTGCTTACTTTCTCAGACATGGGAAAGATTCCTATTTGAACTGCCCAATCTAATGAAGATGCTTCGTCTTTCAGTGAATCGGCCGGTTCGCGTCCCGCGCATACTTGTATGCTCTGTAATGTCCTCATAACCACGCGAAAACAAAACTTGACTGAATTTTTTCCTACCTTTCTGTCTGTTTCGGCTTTTCACGTCCCATGCGTCCCGACGTCCCAACTAGGTCCCGCAGAATGCCTAGGACAAAAATGTCATGGGATTTATTAGCCGAAAGTTTTCTTGTATTTCGGCCCCAAGATTGGTGAACGACAGAACCTATGGTATGATCCTTACCCTCCAGATCCCGAAATGCTATCCCAAGGAGACAATCCTGCAACCTTATTTTTTGCATTTTTCATGCTCGTTTTCTAGAGCTAAGTTGAGGAATTTCGATGCTTGGATCCGGAGAGTTAGAGAGACTAGCTGATGGGTTGCCCCCAATGGCATGGATAATTTGGGCTCTCTGTAATCAATGTACATTGCTCAGGACTGAATAATTTGATGCATGTTATCAGAAATTACCTTGAGGGTGAATTTTGGACCACCCAACTAAGATTAAATATATGATAAAATATACGTTTTAACTTATGTATCTATAAAGCATTTGGACAGAGGAGCCCAATGTTTATTTTTTCATATAGTATAGCCTATACCAGCACCTTTACACACAAATATATACATACCACACCCGGTGAGCACATATTTAATTTACTATCTAAGACATCTAAGTTAATGTATGAAGATCTACTCATACATGAATGGGTCAATTAAGCTATTAATCTATCTAAAATTTAAAACAGATATAGTCTCAGGCATATTGTAGATAGAGGTTTATTTTAGAAATATCTCTGAAGTTAATTGTTATGGTTGTTATAAAACAAAAACCTCATAATGTAATATTTGTCTAGATAGAGCTTAAACATCTAGATATGATAGCACCATGTTAATACAAAATTTAGTAAACTTTGACCACTTGATTTGATGTAGTCAGATAAGTCCCACAATCTATTACTGATATTACAAATGTTTGTAATAATAATTGAATGAAAGAGATTTAATTTTATAATACACAGTTGGAACATGATCCTAAGACATATGTGATAGTTAAGATACCCAGTATATATATATATTGATTGAAGAAAGTTGCACTGTTTAGGATTAAAAATAATAATCTACAGGGGCAAGGACCATACTTCCAAATTTTTGGTGGAAAGATCTGTCACACCATAGGAATGCAAATAGGTCCATATGAAATCAACTCTTGGCAAATAGGCCTCTGAGAAGAGCCAAGTCAGTTGCGAGGTGGACTCAAAATGCTCGAATAACCAAAAAATTTTGAGGTCCCTTCAATGGAAAAAGAGGGAAAACATCAAGCTACATTAAAAAACATGGATGGCATGTAGTCGAAGGTTAAGGTGGACTATCAGTATTATCACCCCATCATGAACCAGAGTCTATGATCCTCATCAGAGATAGGATCCAACCCATCCCATCCAGTTTCCTTCTTCTAATCAGAACCAAAATCTTCAGGTCATGAATACAAGGAGAAATGGGTAAATCATGTCGAGGTGTAATTTCCCTCAAGAAACGACAAGCAATATCTAGAATCACAAAGCGAAAGAAAACTTATGTGTGGAAGGTTTCCTCGACCGAGGGAACCTGATATCAATGGTACTAGTTGCATACCCAATGCTGTTGGGACGACCATGGCTGAGGAGAGCCCCATGTATGAATAAGAGGTGGAATGAAGGTTTCATGACACGTAGACATGGTAGAGTGACGATGCAGAGGCACATCCAGTAGCACCTCGACAAGTGACACAATGAGCCAGAACCCCAATGGATTCAAGTGAAGGCGCTAAAGATTGCACCATCCTCTAAGTGTACTCTTTTTCAACTGAAGTTTTGAATCTGAAGCATAGTAGAAAGCGAATTAGATGTTTCAGTCATGGATATCCTAGCCAGTCATACCAAATCATAGTCCAGAGGAAAATTATCTAAATATAGCATTAGTTTTTGATCTTTTCCATACAATGGTACAAGAATGGTCATTTCTAAAGATGTGCCAAATTTTGTTGTAGAATTATAGGTCCTACATGGCCAAATCTTTTGAAGAGTACATAAAAATATTCACTTTTGATTACAAGGAATAGTGATCAAGTAAGGGTTGGAAAAGGGTGTGAATCTATCTCCATTGCCATCTAATACTGATGGTGAAAAACCCTATAAAGCAAGTGCCATGATAGAATGAATCGGTAATTGTTACAACACTGTAACAGATGGGGTTAAGCCCATAAGTTGCTTGATGCCAAGAATCAGCTGCGAGACCTTTGTCTATGAAGACATTCAAAGGAAATGGATATTCTCCCATTAGTGATCTCAATAAAAAAGAATGGCCGACCAAATACGCATATGTGAAGCATTACAGGAAGCCCAAATAAGGCAACATTTGAGGAGGATCAGAGACCTCTTGCATTTTCAGAGCATGATCATTGTAAACAAAATAAGCTGAGCTAGAAGATAATAATGAATGAAGGGTTTGTATCTGATGGATAAAGTGAGCATACAGTTGGCCAATTATAGTCATAGCCAGAGAAGGAATCAGCTAAAGGTACCACGTTCACCACACTCCTTATACAACGTAATGCTTCATAGAGCTATTCAGTTAATTGGGTTGTCAGATAATGCTCCAGCAACATTCCAGCGTTTGATGAATAAGGTGTTTTAAAGCCTGCATTGTGTCCTTCAAGAAAGCCAGGATTTCTGGATGATTTATTGCAAAAAAATACTATGGGAGCAAATTTTATCCTCCTGCACTAGATGGAGACAACATATGAGAGTTTAGCCCAATGAAGCACGAAGCCATGGGCGAATCCTAGAACCCTACAAAGAGAAAGGACCATTAGAGATGTTCTAGAATGGTGTTTTGTTAGGGCATGATGTATCCAGATATGAATCCATTGGTACTAACCCTAATAAGGTGTGGTTTGAGAAATTCCCATGCCTTACCAAATACTTCCTACAGAATAAAAGTACACATTGAGATCATTAACTAGGCCATGTGGGTTACTAGAGAAGGTTCATCAAGAATTTCTCAAAGATTGCACAGACCCTTCCAAGCTAGTTCTTACCATAGGAAGGACCTTGACAAATGAACCATGGTGAAAGACATTTTCCAAGCATTCAATCCCTTGTACAACTGCACAGGATATCCACCTACAAAAAATAGTCTTCACCTCTAGTGTTTGATATTAATCCAGATCCCATACCAGCCAAATTTTTTAGTGCATACGACAAACTTCCTCAGATGCAGCATCTTAGGTACCCCTTGTGAGCCTTCAAGGTTGGCCCAAATGGAAATGAACAAAGAATCTTCTCAAGTTTGGCAGTAAGACAGAATTCGAAGGAGTCCCAACATGAGGAGTAATACACATATGTGGTAGCTTAAAACCTTAGAGAGGCTATGCTATCAATTTCGCATGATAGAGACAGTTTAGAAATTGGTTATCCAGGGCAGATAATTTATAGTTGCTCTATCCACTGGACCACATAAGACTCTGAAAGCTGAGTTGAAGTAGCCAGAAAAGTGAAAGGGATACAAAGAGGATTTAAATTACAACCCAGGTTGGATCCAACTCCATTTCAAACAAGCTAGCCTAGAATTTGATATTATAGATGGGCCAGGAAAGAAGCATGTCAATGCAGATGCACTCTCTCGAGCCTATGATGGTTTAGGATCATCTTGTGATGATGATGATTTTCCCGATGCAACATTGTTCTCCCTTGACACAATCCCTAGTGAATACATAGATATTTGGAATTATCTGAATGAATTCAAGTTTCCTGATGGTGCTAATGCAATGACTAAGAGAAATATTACTCAAGCCAGTCGTCCATATTCTATTCTACATGGAGCATTATTTCGAATAGGACCTGATGGACAGTACAAGAGGGCAATTGGACGTGATCAAGGAAAGGAGCTGCTAGAAGAATTCCATAATGATACATGTGGAGGGAACTTCTCTGGACAACTTACAGCAAGAAGGATCTTGGATGCAGGTTATCACTGGCCCACTCTTTTTAAAGATTGTTATAAATTATTGTAAGGACATGTGATATTTGTCAAATACATGGTAACCGTAAGACTTCATCAGATCCATTATGTCCTATTCTTCCACTTGGTCCCTTTGAAAAGTGGGGAATAGACATTGTAGGTCCACTTCCAACTACATCACGCCAAAATAAGTATATTGTAGTTGCCACAGATTATTTAACCAAGTGGGTTGAAGCTAGGCCATTGAAAACAGCTTCCATGGATGAAGTGGCAAGGTTCATATATGAACTCATTGTCACCAGATTTGGTTGTCCATTAGAAATTGTAACAGATCAAGGAAGCCACTTCATTAATCAGGTGGTAGAAGCCCGAGTCAATAAGTTTTCTATTAAGCACACGAAGGCAACAAAATACAAGCCAAACACAAATAGACAGGTGGAATGAACATATTTTGTGTTGTGTAAAATTCTAGCAAAAGATGCAGCCTTGCAGGTACATAAATGGGATAAAAGGATTCATGTAGCATTGTGGGCATATAGGGCAACATCAAAGTCAGCAACAGGATACTCCCCATTTCAGGTGGCCTATGGCATTGATCTAGTTCTTTCTATTGATTTTGATATTCCCACTGTGAGAGTTATGAAAAATGAAAGGATGGATGAAAGTGATTCAGTAAAAGAAAGGTTGGTACATCTTCATTTACTGGAGGAAATGAGAGAAATAGCAAAGGATACAAGCCATAAGAAGAAAATGAAGCAGAAGGAATACTTTGAGCAAAAGATCCAATGGTCTCCATTTTATGTGAATGACTTGGTTCTAGTATATGATTCCAGATACAAAAAAGAAGACAGAGAAAATTTCTTCCAAAATGGATGGGGCTCTATAAAATAGCAGCTGTGCATGAAAATGGTACGTACCGACTAGAGGAATTGGATGGCACTTCCATTATGAAATGGGTCAACCACGACAAGTTGAAGATTTTCCAAGCACCAGAATAGTCTACTCCGAGGACGGAGTAGAAGCTAGGAAGGGGGAAGATGTCGACACTAAAATTTTCCTCCGTAATTTCTATTTCATTAATGTATGTATTAGGAATAGGATGTTGTTAAGTATAATTAGTAGTAGCATCTGATAGAAGATAAACGGCGCCATCAGTACGGTGCCGCCAATAATGTGGAGTACGGTAACAGTCAAAGTACAATAGGAATGTTGTAAAAAGTAAATATTTGTCGTAAGTGGTCTGGTAATGTTAAAATGTCAAAGTTTGGGTAATTAGAGAAGTAGGGTCTACATGATTAGGAATTAGAAATATTAGATTGGTAATAAAGACAAGGAGTGAGGTCATATATATTTCGTGTATTTTATTTGTAAAAAGTCTAAAAATGTGGAACCCATGTAAAATGATAAGGTTTATCTTATCTTAACAGATAATCTTACATGTACAGATAAGAGTTAAGGTATGGAATATGATTCGTCAGAGTGGATTTCTTATCCTATCTTAGAGATAAGATGGATAAGCCTGGAAGTTCTATAAATAGAGAGGCCACCCCCCTCATTTAGCATAGAAGGAAGTAGTGAGAAATATTGTAGGAAGTGTGCGAAGGAAGCCATCAGTTTAAAGGTGTGTTGAAGAAGCCATTAAGAGGTGTAATTGTAAATTTTCTCCCATAGTCTTGGTGAAAGGCAAGTGAAGTCAATAACACTTGAAGTACCTCATGGGTGAGATTGTAACAGTTTCATGTTAATATTATAATTTATTTTGATATTTCAGATTTGTCATCATTCTATCTTATCATAGTCGATCGTATTCTTGTGTTATGTTGTTGTTTTGTTTCCAGATTACATCCACCAAACTAAAGGTTGTGCATTAGTAAATAATCATAGCACGAGGAGTTCCCGGTGAAGAATTATCATAGTGCCGGATTGGTGATGACAGTCCCAAACTGCCTCAGATGAAAGTCTCCTGTTTCGGCCGAATCAGCTAGCTCGCGTCCTCCCCGTACTTTTGTCCCAACTGTCCCGGGCTGTCTGGGAAAAATATCTCCGGACCGCCCGATTCGGACTGTCTGTCGGCTTTTCGGCCGGTTTGCGTCCCGCGCGTACCTACGACACAGATGTCCCAAAACCGCACGATTAAAAAACTTGGCAATTTTTCCATTTTCGGCCGGTTTCGCCTATTCGCGTCCCACGCGTCCTTTTGTCCCGGCTGCTCCAATTGCTACGTGGACTGCCTGGCGGCTTTTTGGCTGGTTCGGGCCTCGACGTCCCAACTGTCCCAACTGTTGCACAGACTAGCACTTAGCCGATTTTCTTCATTTTTTCGGCCCCAAGCTTGGTTTCTTGCAATTTTTTCACCTTTTCTAACTCGTTGGGTTTTCTTCTTGGATGGGTGAGTTAGAAGGAAGCCGAGGGGGCCCCAAAAACATGATTTCAGGCCTTAAATCAATCTATTTGCTTGGGACTAAAGAATTTGATGCATGTTATAAAAATTACCTTGAGGGGTGAATTTTGGATAACAGGAAAAATGAAAGATGTAAGAAAATAGGTAAAAGAGGTAATCAGATTCCACTTTCTTCCACTTACACTAAAAATAGCACTAAGGGAAAATCAAATGCTAAAACTTCTAATACACTCTTTTAGTTGGACCAATATAGCTTTTGTGGGTAGAAATATGCTTTCCCTTGTACATTTTGTGAAGGTACTAGTCATTATGTTGCATATTGTTGGAAGAGGAAAATTTTAAATAAGAAGTTAATGCCTTTTGTTAATGATAAGGTAGGTGCTAAAGACCAATCTCACCAAGGAAAGGCGATAAATGGAAAGAATGTTACCTCTCCTAAATAGGGGAATCATTCTCGTAGACAGAGTTCTGAGAATGGTAAAATGGGTAAGACTCCTAAAAAAGGGAAGTTAAATTTTGTTCCCATTGTAATAGGAATGGTCATGATGTTAAGGTTTGTTGGTTTGTTCCTAAACAGCAAAATTGGAAAGTTGTTACAAAGAACAATATTGTGAAACCAATAGTGCTAAACCTAACTAAAAAAAATTTGGTATTGAGACGGTAAAACAACCAAAATGGAAAAACCCAAGTGATTGGTTGGGAAAAAACACTCCTCAACTTTATATTTGCACTACAGTAAATTGTTGATAGTAGGCAAGCAAATTTTTTTCAGAGCTATATTTTAGGGATTCCTGTTGATTGATAAGGATTTGATCCTAAGCTGATATTTAAGCTTTGAAAATGAATGGAAACAACTAAAGAGAAGATTTGAGTGATAGGTTCATCATACTCATTTTCTTTTATTTCTTTTCTCATATTGGTTGGTAGTTCCATTGTTGAAAACAATATAAAGGGATAGACATCAGTTGCATGTCTAAATTTGAAACTTGCAGTTTTATACGGTTATCAGTTGTGCAAATTGGATATTTGCAATAAGAGCCTCATTTTGGGAAAATTTGATTTTTGTAACTATCAGATGTGGTTGCAATTAGGGTGTAAATTTATTACACTAACAAACTCATTTGCAAAGGCACCAGGTGATCATTTTGTAGATTATGGCAATTCAACAATTTGGGTAAGCATATAGTTTATAATCTATCCCTTTACAATTCAGTGTATGGATAGAATATTGGGTAGATTCACGCTGGTTCAGATTTGGAATATATCTATTTTTGGCATTGATGGTTTAATTATTCTGGATAGTGAATATTTACAGTTATAATTAGCATAATCACAAAGTGTCAGTTGAACACTAACTTCCATTATAGATGGGTGTTATTATCTGACTTATTATTTGTGATGGTGATACAACTTTTTTGGCAGATTCATGTTGATTCATTTGTTGACTATAGCTATTTTTGGGTGTTGATAGTCTATTTTATTCTGGATAGTGAATACTTGCAATTGTTATAGTTTCAGATGGACAGTGGGCACTAGCCTAATTGTGGGCAGTTTAGATGTCTTGTATACTGATTTGTGTTTTAGAATTGTAATTTTTAGTAATCTTCCGTATCACAAAGTGACAGTTGAACACTATCTCTCCATAATAGAATGGGTGTTATTATCTAGTCATTTAATTGTGATGGCATTACAGTGGGGTATGATAGTTCATAGTTGTGTGCAGAGTTGACAGGGTTACAACGTTTTGATTGAACACTAGCTTAATTAGGTGTTATTATCTGATCGGTTATGTAATTATTTAATCAACTATTTGCATTTTTTATCAACCTATAATGTTATTTTAGGTTCTTGTATGTGTTTGTGCAATGCAGGAAGAGATAACATTGTTTGTGGGTTGATAAACAACTTTTTGTGAAAAAAAAGTATTCTCAGTAGGGAGGAGTGATTAGCGGACAAAAATTATTCCATTGCAGTAGAGCCTTCATCGAGCTTTCTGATGACTATAAGAACGTGAGAAATGGACACTCTGAGCTCAAGATAAGTCCGATAAAAGTTCAGTCAACAGGAAAGAAAAACTCTGGTCAACATGTCAATAATTGACCAATAGCAATGCGACACATGGCAAAAGAAGAAAAAGGAAAAAAAAAATGAAGGTTGTTTGAGTTGTTTGCAACCTCCGGTCTTCGACACATGTAAAAGCAGGCCAGAACAAGACGCTTAAATTTTTGTTATGGAGGGGGGCTCGGCCACCATGAGGACGATAATATTGTCGCCGACGTGGTGGGTCATCAAACCACCACGTGGCTTGCCACCACAAGTTAGATTTGCCTATCGAGGGTCGAAAAGTGGTATTTATTGCCATATTTCATTTGGAATTTCATTATATTACTTGGGTCGAATATCATATATTACCTTTGTAATTATTCACCATTTTAACGTCCATGTCATTTTTTATGTGTTTGGGATTTTGGGCTAGTCAACATTGCCACACATTATCTCCCAAGATATCTGCATATTTCCTAGCAACTCAGAGTGTCAACAACAACTCACCACAACCAACGCAAACCATTTCTGGCCAACCAATAATGCACCAGTTTCCACTTAACTCGACGGTCAAACCTTACCATATTACCACCCAAGTGGATAAACAACCCTACTGCATAGCTCGGCTTATGCCTTATCAACTCACTGCATACGCAGCTTGCTACATGGTGGTCAAACAAAACAAATATAGGTGTGAAAGAAATCACATGTTGTTCGGGCGGTTTGGCCTACAATAGCATCAATCTTTCCATTCACATGGTAAATGTGGGATCTTTTACCCACTTTAGAACAAAACCGTCGCAAAATAGTAGGAGTCAGGATTGGAACCCCTAACCTCATAGCACTAAGACACATCCACCAACCAACTCGCTTAGAGTCTTAGGCGTTATAAAATGGGTCACTGCAAGTTATATAGGTGTCAGGTCTGTGCAAAGGAGGATAAGGAGTAAGTTTTTTTAGTTAACATCATTGTTGAAGGCCTTGCACTTAGAATGAGAACTCAGAGTAAAAAGTTAAAATGCAGGGAATTCTAAAGCGATTCCAATGATGTAAGATTTAATTTTTTTTGTTGAGTTTTAACCTGTTTTTAGAAGCTTTGAATGTAGTTTTTAATAGGGATCTACAAGATAGCTAGTTGTAAAACACAAATTTCAATGCACTTCTCATTCGAAAAGTGACTTGGTGTAAACATTAAAAGTTTTTAGAATTCAACGATGATCTCAAATATATGATTTGATTTCATAGAATTTTTTTAAATCTGTATTTTTAGGTGTTTTTTTGTAATGTAGTTACAGGGAGATCACATTGTGAAAACAATGTAGGAGCCACAGATCATTCTTGGGACAATTTCTACTATATTTCATAGTTCTTGGGACACTAATCAGCTCAGTTGTAGGTTGTGATTCATTATTGGTTGTTTGTAAGAGTTATTGTACTTACATTTCAATATTATTAATGGATAGGTTTAATTCGAACCCAGGGACATAGGAATTTCCAAACCCCATAAATAATCTTGTCTGTTATCTGAGTGTTTTTTTTTTTTTCTGATTATTTATTTATCACCCAAGTTTTCCACACTTCTATGGATGCATAATAATCAGAATTTAATTAGGTTGTGGAGTTTAGAATACTTAAAATTGGTTAAGAAAATCACGATCTTTGGAAACTTTTAAAAGTGAAAAAAAATACAACACTCACAATTTTAGATCAAATAGCCTGAATTAAGATCAATCTAAGAGAAAACTTGGCTCCCTTCATCAGATCAAACAAGTCATCAATACAAGGAAGGGGATAACGATTCTTGTTCATTACCTTGTTAGGCTAGCAGTAATCAATACATAACCGTAAGGATCCATCCTTTTCTTCACACAAAAATCACCGGTGCACCCCAAGGGGATACACTAAGATGGATAAGGCCTTTCTTCAGAAGGCCCTCTAGTAGCAACTTGAGCTCATAGAGTTCTGGTGTGGTAATCCGATAACATTCTTGTGAGATAGGCTCTGCTCCTGGAACCAAGTCTATATGAAATTCAATGTCACATGGGGGTGGTAACCCCAGTAGCTTCCCCAGAAAGACATCTATAAACTCTCTCAAAATGGGGTGATCATCTAGTGATGGTCCACTAGACCCATCGTCTAATATGTCACTAACTATAACAACATACATTTGACAACCCCATCGCACACACCGATTAAGCTACATAGTGGAGATGGCGCGTATAGAAATGGGTCTCCTGACCCTTGAAATCACTGAATCAACTCCCAAATCATCTGCACAAGATATAATATTGTGGTAACAATCCACTCTGTCCTTGTGTGCTGACAGCCAATCCATACTTCAGATGACTCCATAAGGGCCCAAAGGAAGGATACAGAGATCTGAGGTAGTGGTGAAAGGTCCCAAATCCATCACACACTCCTTAACTAAGGAGTCAACATAGATCTTAGCTCCAGAAGCCATCTCAATATCCCAACTATGACCCTACCTAACTACACAACCAGCCTGCATCACTTTACTAAAGATGGTGTAATGAAAGAGTCAGAAGAACCAAAATCAAACAATATAGAGGTAGGAATATCACCAATGCTACTTGTAGTCTCAATTACTGTACTTTGATGCTTGGCCTGGTGCTTCTCAACCACTACATAAATCCTATGGTTTCATCCCATGTCACCAATAGTCAGCTCTGAGATCTGTGTCTTACCCATGTTAGGGTTCTGAGTGAAATCTCTCAAAAAATTTCCCCCAACTCCACAACCAAAACAACCCCCTGATCCTCTCCAATGAGTAGCACCTCCATTAGGTGCTCTAGAATTCTGTGCTATGGATCTTGATGATCCAGCGAAGGTTTTTCTACAGCCTCTACTGGCAAGCTCCCACTAACTAAGCTCTAGGTCCACCCTATGTTCTAATGGGACCGCTAGGAGGAGGCCCCATACTCCAAACTCTCTATGCATCAAATCTTTATGGAGGTCTATAAGGTGGATAGGATTTCTGCTACTTCTGAGGTTTAAATGATGACTGTGAAGAACTCTTACCATGAGGAGGAGGAGGCTGACCCCCTCGATCTATTGTCTTGCATGTAATGTATGCGGCTCCGAACTTGGTCTCTAGCCTACTAGGTCTTTCCTCGAGTCTCCTCTTCTATATGGGCCTTTTCAAAAGCCTATTCTATAGTCTATAGGTAGTAGAGCTGAACCGCACCTCCGATGTCTAGGTTCAGGCCCCGAATGAACCTATGGATCTGCACCTACTCATCCTGCATGTACTCAACATACTAGAGTAGATTGAAAAACCTACTCTCATACTCTACTACTGAAAGAGATTCCTGTCGAAGGTCATGGAACTCATCGATCCTTTTCTGTATGAACCTCCATGGAAAATATCTTCTCTTGAACCTCTCCTCAAATAGCTCACATGACATTGTCTGAGAATCTACATAGAGCTTCTACTCCTCTGTCCTCCATCAGACTGCTTCTCCATCCCTTAGTAGATGGATAGCAACACAAGCTTTCGTGTTACTAGAACAAGGATAAAATCTTGAAGCAACTACTCAAGCTCACTAGCCAGGCCTCTTCTTGAAATCCACCAGTTTCGCCTTATTAATGTGATGACCAAAGCTTCAGGATCTCCCTAATGTGATCTGTAGCTATGGTCTAACAGCCTCTAGGCCTCTCTGCATGCTCATTCCTAAGCCTAAGGCTCTGAGACCTCTCCCTATCCCCTCAGTGGTGACTCTACCCTAGCTGAATTTGCATGGGATTTCTTTTCTCCACACTCCTCACTAGTTCAAGGAGATACCTGACCCTCAATGGAAGGGACTCTATCATGTCTAGCTGCATTTCCTCCCACTGATCCTCCGCATAATGCGGTATTAACCTCCTTAACGGTCTAAAAATTTGTGGTAGGATGGATGCTACAACATGCTCTGGAGGTGGTATGCCTAAATCTATGTGAAAAGGATCCTCATCTTGTCTACACGTCCTACACAAAACAAAATGAGGGTTAGTTCCTTATTGCAGGTCTTACTCATTTTCCATGTTTACTAAATGTGAAAATTCCAAACTGAACTAATTTCTAGATTTAAATGTGTGCTAGGTTTAAGTTTCATATCTCAAGTTTTCTAGTGTACCCAATGGTCGAAGTTTTTGAATCACTGCTCTGATACCAAGTGTAACACCCATTAAAACAACCCACTTGAGACCCATGAACAAACTAGGATTAGTTAGGAATATTATGCAATAATTTTTTTTATTAAAAGAATCTACAACCATGTTACATGTCAACAATTGTCCCTAACAAGATCTAGATGAATACAAATCTACTATAGTATATTTTCTTTTAATTAATAATTATTAGAGGTCATAAGGTCCAACATTTAGGGTTAGAATGTTCAAAAGGTTGAGAGGGTAATTTTAACAGGTTTAAAAGGTTCAACCTGATTTTTTTAAAACTTAATGCATTCAAAACTTTCCTAAATCATTCCCATTAGATATGATGTTTTCTCACCTTTCCAATGATATAAAGAAGTCCTCCTAACTCCTCATATAACTCAAGTTACGGGCCGACGGACCTCGGGATAGAAATTTTCTCAAGGGCGAGCCTGCGGGTCTAGGGAAGAAAATTTTCCCTTGCACGGGTTGGTGGAGCAGGGAACAGTTTTGGAAATTTTTTATATTTTTGAGGTAAAATCATGATTTTCCTCCGGTCGCCAGTGGGCCTGAAGAGGACACGTTTCAAGCTTTGATTGGCACGGGGAAAACGGACTTGTAGGGACACATTCAAATTTAATACTTTCATGTTTAAAAATGCAAGGGGTTAAAATCCACGTGCACCTCCACTACTCCCAGGTTCCACCACGTGTCATGATTTTATTCACTATGGTTCATCTAGTCAGTGGATAGATTTAGGAAATTATTCCAAAAAGGTTTAAAATCTTACGTTTTCAAGTGCATTCGCTTCTCCGTCGGTGCCTCATGATGCCATGTGGTAGCACATAATTGGCTACAAGTTAGCGGGGGGGAGGCAAAGGAAAAAATAGAAAAAAAATTCAAATATTTTTTTAAAATGCTAAGGTCAAAACGGATTTCGTGCCTTCGCCCTTACCCCTAAAGCCCACATGGCTACTTCTGATTGGCTACGGGACAATGGAGATGTGGGGCAAAGTTGGAAAATTTTCCTAAATTTTTTTAAAAAGTTAAGTTCAAATTTTAGGCCGCAAAAGGCGGGCAAAGGGAAAAAGCGGGGCGGCGGGGTCCATGGGGGGAACTTTTCCAAAAATTATTTTTTGACATTTAGATTAATTTTTGAAGCCAAAATGAAGTAAAAATTCAAAAGGCCATTACTTTTGATAGAAATCTTGGTTTGAGGAAAACAAGGAATTTCTTGAAATATCTCAACATCCTCTTTGCACAGAGATTATTAATTTTTTTGTTTTGATAGAGTTTAAGGGGTTAATTTTAAGAAAACAACCTGCATTCTTAAATAGTATGATCTGGTAAATTTTAACTTGTTAGATTTAACAAATATTTCATTATTTCCTTCACTCATCATGCCCAACAGACATGGAGGGTTTTTCTAGGATTATTTTAGGATGGAAAACCAAAATTTATTGGTTTGATTGATTTTCAAATCAATTCTACAACTTTTAAAAGCAAAAGGGACTGCAAATGGATTGATCCCGATTTTACAAGGTCTAAAATATTTCCTTAAGATTTTTAGCCCAAATTAAATTTATTTACATCATAGAATTTTCAATTTTAAAGTTTCATTTTTATTTCTTGAATTGCAGGTTCAATTTATTCATTTTAGATAAATTATTTGCCACGTTGAGATACAAAACAAAGATTAGTTTCTAAAGGATTTATCTATCATTTTTCACCTTCCAAGTATGGAGATTCATTTCCATTCCAGTCTAATACATTTAAGTGATTTAATCAAACCATTTAAGAGCAAAAATACAAAGTCTGATTTCTAATTCTTTTAACGTATTTCAAAATACAAAATACTACCATTCCTTCATATGCATTTCTCTCTTTCAAATAGAGATTGCATTAACAATTAAATGATCATATTTCAATATAAATTTCAATTTGGGAAAGATAGGACACCATTTAAACATTCCAAAGGACAACTTACAACTTCCTTCTTTCATACTTCAAAATTTATCCTACAGATTACATTTCGTTCGCATTCTTTTCAAAAAAAACAAAGTATATCTCTTTTTCATTTCACTTTACAAATTTCATGATCCATACAACATATTTCCATTTCAAAAAATTTACAAATTCATCCACTTTAAAGTGGGAAAGATTACACTGAGATTTTATTTCACAAGGTACTATCAAACTGTCTTTCTCCTCTTCTCTAGAACAACATCATGAAGTTCTCCTTCTGGATCAATACAAAGACAGGGGAAAGGAAACGATCTCCACCCAACCAAGACATCCAATGAAGAGGAGAAGCCATCCTTCTTAATTGGTCCCTGAACCCCAACCATAATGTAATATAGGATGTCAATCAACCCATGGCAACAAAGGCTCCCACAAACACACATGCAACATTTTCACATTTTAAAAAACAATTCAAACTAAAATGTATTTTACAACTACATTAAAATGTACAACTAATACTAAGGCTTCATCAAGTAGGCCAAAGGAGCAAGGAACTATGGGGGAAGCTACTTATGTCTCCTAATGGGAATTGGGTATAAATTTGTAACAAACCACCAATATAAAACATCTCCCATATATATCCTTATGCCACCCACAATCCCTCCTTAATGCCCCCCACAAAGTAAGAAATGTAATTCCATTTCTTTTCCAAGGTAGAAACCCAATCCAAAATCCCTCCACATGAATTTTGATACCACTGGAATTCCCTTATGCCCCACACATGAATTCCCCATAGCCTTCTCCTACACCATTCCTACGCAGTCTACCCAAATAGCCCACAAACATGCTAACACATTCACACAATAACATGTACATTCATAAAGAAAAGGAGTATTTCAAGAGCCAAGATCTTACCTCTCCATGATGGAGTTGTCTAAGTTCCAAAACAGAAAGCTTTCCAATGCCAAAATACAATCCAAAATCAACAAACCAACAAGCATGCAAGGACCTCCAATCTCCTTCTAAAAGCAAGAGCTCCACATAGCAAAATTTCACCCAAAAGGAAGTATGCAAAATGTTCGACAACCCAAAACAAAACAAGGAGTTCTAATTTTATAGAAGAGGATGAGGTGGATCCATGTAGGATGCCACATCACATATCCTCAACTTCAACACAAAAGTCAAATTCATTCTCCAATGCACAATAAAGAGGTGGATGAATAATATGACAATAAACTTACACACTCCAAAAAGCCCACACCCCATAAGGACTAAATTTTAATAAAATGTAAGAAGAGTGCAATTAAAATTTACAATTAGTCATATAAAAAATGCATAAAGAAGGTTTAAATTCAACCCTTCAACCATAGCTATGGTTGGTAAATAAAATTAAGAAGTATGGGACAAGTTTTACTTGTCCCACAAGCCTCCAAAATCAGCCTCCAAGGACAAATTCAAATTCCAAGAACGTGGAGTGTTTCACACTTAGATGTAAACTTACACATCACTTAAAAGTCACTTACACATACTTACAACATTTAATACTTGGCCAACAACTCTATTAATTACATTCTTATGACATATTTTACTTAATTAAATAAACAATATGATGTCTCACAATATTAACATCACGTTAAATAAATAATGAAAGTGGTAAGTGCACCAAAAAAAAAAACACATGTAAACATAACAAAAGAGACCAACAAAAAATAAATGCATAAAAATCCCTTGGTCACATTTAGAGGTGACCCCCCCAATGGGAATCCGTAACATTAACAAACACACACACAAACAAAACTAGTTGCCATGGTGACCTTGTTCAATTCGTCTAGAATTCTAATTTGGTTGGTCTCCAATCCCTCAATGTTTGTTGTGATATTTTAACCTGCAAAACACAAATACGTTATTTGGCCTCGTGGCCATATTAGAACATCCAAAGTAATATAAATAATTAAATTTCCAAAATCATCTAGATATATGAATCACAATAACATTAAAGAAATCTAACAATATCATTTACAATTTATATCAACAACTATATCATCATCATATAATGTCCATTTTCTAGGTCTACTCACAATATCCAGACATCACATGTCCAAACAACATTCATAATATATCCATGTCAAATAGTATATCATCATCCTCATATGAAGTGTCTCTAATAATCTTCATACATCATAACTAAATCAGGTCAACAATAATCCATGGTCCAACATCTAATATTGTACTAAATCAAAACCACAATAGGTCTTGCTCCTTTGGCTTGTGCATGATGAAGCTTGATTATTGGTTGTTGTTCTTCATGTGGTTGTAAATTGCAGTATGTATTTGGACTATGTTCTATTTGTTCAAACTATTATTGTGTTGTGGAAGCCAGTTTTTTGCCATGATTTGAAATACATTTCTTATTGCTTTGTAGTTGGGGCTCGGGGGCCAATGTGGAGGACGAATTCTCCTCTTCATTGGAATTATTTTTTAGGTGCAGAGTGTTGCCTCTCCTCCTTTTTTCTGTAATCAAAAGATATATGGTGGATCTTCTTGTTGATGTTCTGGAGCTGAGGATAAAGACAATTTTTGCAATTTATCCTTGGGTTCCTTAGTTTGAAATTTCCCACTTCAAGTGGATGGCATTGTAACATTATTTGTGGTGAAAATTTCTTTTGTTTTGGAAATGAAACCTACTATTGAATGTGAGAGATGTATATTTTTTAAGTTGTATTTGATGAACGAAAAAGGAATTTGTAAAATAATTATTGGAGTTCAATAGAAGTTGTTTTAATTACCACAAATGGTATGGTTTTTATTTGAAATATGTGTTTGAAATAAATTGTCAAATCTTTGTTTGAAAAAAAAAGAAATACGTATGAAGAAATATTACATTCTCTGTTTCATTCAAAATGCATGTTTTGAAAAGTAGAACTATATTTTGGGTTTTCACACATGGATTGAAGTAAAGTTAAGAATTGTAAAATTGGAATGGAATGAACATAAATATATAAAGTAGGATGACGAAAAGTAGATCAATTTGGGCTCAAGTATGTTTTTCCATTTGGATTCTTTGTAAAGCCTATAAATAATATTAGAAAATATATAGAGTATGTTACGAATATATTGTTTGTAACATTATTAATAGTGTGTGTGAGTTACTATTTGTAAAAATGTAATATTTAGATATTACATTATGTGAGTGAATGATGAGTTGTAATAGACAACTCATCATGAGGGAATAAAGGGATAGTTGAAATAAAGGTGGAGAGAATCATGTTGGAGAGATAAGTGGGAATGTGATATTATTTGACTCCATATTCTAAGGATGTCATTCTCCTATATAATGTAACCTCTACCTATGAATAAGATATCCCGAATGAATTCAAATTGATATTATCATTATTCGGTGTATTTTCTCTGTCCAAAAATGGTTGATTGCTATGATTTGGTATCAGAGCAGGAATGGTAGTTCTATGTGATTTGTATATTTCCTTGCTTTATGATTATCATCTACTTTTTTGCAATTGCTTGAATCTGTTAGAACTGCTCTAAAAAACATGTCGTAATTTCTATATTACGATCTGGGTTTCTCTAATTTTTAATGGGTTTATAGATTTATTTTTGAGAAAAATACTGTCCAAATTTCAGGTGAACCCACATTTTAGATGTGGAGAAATGTGGAAAATACAAAAGGGATTTTATGTTGATTTTTTCCCTTACGGCCTGCTGTAACAATTATGGAGTATATTTTCAATATGTTCAAGAGTTTTTAACATTATTTACAGTTCTATTGGTGTCTAGTGGAGATATTTTCGAATCTACAGTGGATCTGCTGAGAATGAGGATTCTTTGAAAATTCAATTTGTTAATTCTGATTTGGATTATGGTTAGAAAAGGCACGTGGAGTTTGCAAGATCTGAATGTGGTACATTGACTAAACAAGCTGTGCAGTTCCCTAGGGCCGTGTATTGAAAAATGTATTGTACTACCAATTCGTGATTCAATTTGCATTAAATCTGTTATATACCTGTGTGCTGAGATCTCCTTGTGCTCGTTGATGTCTCTATGGTGCCTGATTTGACTGTCATAGATCTCCAGATCTATTTTTCTTGTGTTAAGGAACCTTACGAATCCGATTTATGATGATGGGTCTGAAATACAGAAGCTACTACTAGTGATCATCTTCCTGCATTTTTTTTGCATTGGATTGATCTCCATTTACAGTCCATCCACGGATCTAGTCTACACAGGAGATTTGTGGAATTACATGCAATTCAGCGCCTGATAAAACAATTATTTGATCAGATCACTTCTTGACGACATGATCATCAATCATCACAATCAATCGTCCGTAAAACAAGCTATGGGTGGATCTATCTAACCATGTCATTTGGAAGTTATCATTTATTTTTCTTGGCTGACCATTGTGAAGTACCTTGTGTGGATTCCCTTCAACACAGATCGTGTGGATCAATTCTAATATTGGTGAGCCCAATCCAATGGTATTAAGAAGTTATTTTTTTTGTTTATTATATTGTCCACACATCATGTGTAGAGTAATACGGTCTGTATAAGTCAATAAGTAAATTAGTATTATAATTGTATTCAAGATTGAGTCTACAGTCTTTATCAGGTCGATGCGAGTTTTTAACTTATTTAGTTGATATACAATAGGTTTGATATTTTTGAAGTCTTGAGTTTTTTTAGTGTCTTTAAGAGTCATTAAAAATTTCAAAATAGGTGATTTTAGGGTATCTGTTTGTTGTCATTCTATTGTCATCAAAATTTGAGTCAAAAAGTTTTTTAAAAAAAAAGGACAAATGAGTGCATTTTCGGTGTAATCCGACACTCTATTTTTAAGGAAAAATGCAAATGAAAACTGTTCTTGGCTTCGGGGGCTCCGCCCCTCGACCCTGCCCTGTATCGCGACAGGGAACGCGTATCGTCCTCGGCTATACTTTCTGCTGAGTTAGCAGGGACATTCAGATGGAGGCAGGAGGCAATGGAGGCAGGAGGGAAATCGGCGACCTCTCATCAGGCACCATCGATGAGGCTGCGGTATTGATTTGGTGGCCAAGTATTTTCAGTTGTGTGTTTCATTGTTTGTAATAAGAACAGATGTCACATTCCTGTTCAGAGTTGTATTTCCTTTTATAACCTCCTGATGTAAATATGTTGTAGTACAAAGATAAAAGCACAAGAAAAAAACAGCATCATGTTTTTCTTGAAAAGGATGAACAGAGGTTCATGAGTAAGGACTCGTACCTAGGACAGAGGTCTATTTTTGTCAAACAAGGGTTCGTATTTGGTGAACAGAGGTTCAGCATACCAAGATCATGAGCATGCAGAGGCAGGCAAGTTGTAGAAGACATGTGAATGTTTTTCTACCTTGTTCACATTAGGGGAGTGTGTAATAGGGATTAATAATGTAAAGAATAGGGGAGTGAATGTTACGAATATATTGTTTGTAACATTATTAATAGTGTGTGTGAGTTACTATTTGTAAACTGTGATATTTAGATATTACATTATGTGAGTTAATGATGAGTTGTAATAGACAACTCATCATGAGGGAATAAAGGCATAGTTGAAATAAAGGTGGAGAGAATCATGTTGGAGAGATAAGTGGGAATGTGATATTGTTTGACTCTATATTCTAAGGATGTCATTCTCCTATATAATGTAACCTCTACCTGTGAATAAGATATCACGAATGAATTCAAATTGATATTATCATTATTTGCTGTATTTTCTCTGTGTAAAACTAGTTGATTGCTACGAGAGTACTATGCAACTTGAAAGACAAAATGAAACCTTGGAATGAACTATGAATAAATAAATCATATCATAAAATAAATGAATTTCACTAGTAATTTATTCAGAACTACTGTAATCGGGACAGAGGCATAATAATGTAATTTCACATAACAGAAAAAAATTCATATTAAAATCTTAACAATAATCAATTTATCCTTGCAATCCATTAGAAATATTTCAATTATGTTTCTCCACACCTGTTTGGGGTGTTGAAGGAGAAAGAATAGCAAATTAGACCAATTCTGGCAGTTGAAAAAGTTCAGTTCATATTTTTACGGTAGGAAATATGTTTTATTGAAATTATCACATCTAAGTTTGATGAAAATGAATTTTGAAGTTTCCCATGCAAAGTGGAGTTCCATCCCTTTCCAAAAACTCCTCATTTTCCCAAATTCGAGCTACCAGTCAAAATTTATGGCCTTCTGATGTTTTCTACTTCGGTTGGTTAAAAAAAAAAACTAACTATAAAAAAAAGGAATTTTGTTCAAATTCGATCCGCAGGCCCGAAAATTACTTAGGGTACTTTTTGCAAGAATATAAAAAGTCATAAGTTCCTCTACATCCCCGCAGCCACACATCGTTCGCTTCTGAAAAAAAGTATACTTCCGCGGGTTCACGGGCTCACACTTTCAAAATCTACATTTTTGAAAAAGGGTGAAAAATCTTAAGTCTCCCTGCCAGCCTGCCTTTGGGAAAATTTCTTCCCCAGGGCCGGCTTTGGAAATAATTTCCTCCCCAGGTCCGCCGGCCTCTAACTTAAGAAATATGAAGAGTTGGGAGGACTTATTTATATCATTGGAAAGGAGAAGAAATTTCCTATGTAATGGAAATGTTTTCTCAAATCCTTAAGTGTGTTAAATATGTGAAAAATCAGGTTGAAGTGGAAAGATGATTCTGAGAGTGGGTAAGTGGGAAATTACACCTTTTTAACTTACATGACTAACTCTAGAGCATGGGTGTACCTTTTTGAAGGGTCACACTAAGGGATAAGAGAATGTATTTTTTTCTAACCCATGTAAATAGGATCTTGGTTATTGTTTAGACCTAGTAATATTAAATACCTTGGGCATTTAAATGTTTTTCGCCCCTTTTACCCTCTAAAATTAATTAAGGAACATTTAAATATAATGTTAATTTAATTATTTATTAAATTAACACCTAAGAAAAATTTAACTATATTGGATTAATTACACTCATTAATTTTATGATGTGGATTTGATATTTGTTATAACAGGAAAAGTTTATTTAGTAATTATAACTGACTTTGAATCTTTCATGTGACAACTATTTCTTAAAGTCTGGTAGTGGTCATGCTTTTCAAAGGAAAGAAAAAATAATTATTCCATAATTTTTCTATCTAAACCTAGGTTTTTCTTGGGTCTCGAGTGGTCATTTTATCAGTCGTAACACCTAGAGGTTGAACAAATGGATGTGAAAAATACTTTCCTTCATGGTAATTTGGAGGAAGAAATCTATATGACACAGCCAAAGAAATACACGGTGAAAGGTAAAAGCAAGATGGTTTGTAAGTTAAAGAAATCCCTGTATGGCTTTAAACAAAGTCCTATGATGTGGTACCAAAAGTTTGATTTATATGTTTTGAGTTTGGGGTTTGTGTAGTCTAAATCTTATCACTATGTATATTTTAAATTTGATGGTGATTGTTTCCTGGTAATTTCTTTATATGTTGATGACATGTTGTTTATTAGGAAAGGAAAAGGTTTGATTACAGAATTGAAATCTCAGCTCTCTGTGAAATTTGAAATGAAAGATCCTGGTGCAGTAAAACACATACTTGGGATGGAGATTAGAAGAGATCGTGAGAACAGAAAGCTATGGCTTGGCTAGAGTAAGTATGTTTGTTTTGTTTTGCAAAGGTTCAACATGCACGATTGTAAACCACTCTGTGATCCTGTTACTTTGGGACCAAATCTCTCCATTTCACAATTTACTTCATCCACATCAGAGATGGAAGACATGAGCAAAGTGCCTTACTAGAGTGCAGTTGGAAACTTAATGTATGTTATGGTTTATACAAGACAAGACATTTCCCAAGCGGTGGGAGTTCTTTCTCATTTTATGTCTAATCCAATAAGAGTGCATTGGAATGTAGTTAAGAGGGTCTTCGGATATTTGTGGGGTACATCAATGTACTCTATATGTTTTCATGGCAAAGGAGATCAACATTCCCTAGGTATTCATGTTTTTGTGGATTCAGATTGAGCCAATGATGTCGATAGTAGAAGATCCACCAATGTTTATGTGTTTAATATTAATGGTGGTGCAATCCGTTGGATGAGCAAGTGACACGCTGTGGTCACTTTGTCCACTACTGAGGCAGAGTACATGGCAGCCACTCATGCCTATAAAAATCCTATTTGGTTAAAGAATTTGTGTTAAGATATTGGATTGAAACATGGTGTAATTACAATGTACTATGACAGTAAGAGTCCAATCTGCCATGTGAAGAACCTAACTTTTCATGCCAGGACAAAACACATTGATGTTCAGTATCACTTCATGAGAGATATGGTCGAGGATGGCAGGGTGAAGCTGAAAAAGGTAGAGACAATTACAAATGGTGCAGATGCATTAACTAAACCCGTGAGCACAACAAAATTTAGATGGTGTTTCGAATCTATGGGCCTCTTCCCCCCTAGCAATTGATCCATGATGGTATCTTTCCTTTGGCCCTTATAAGTTATTTGACAAGTGGGAGATTGTTGGAAACAAGGTATCTCAACCTTATTTGGTTTATTCAGTTAAGATTTTCCTACAGCTGTTTCACATTGTTGGTTCTCTAAAAATAGAAATATGAGTTTCCAAAATATTCCTGTATGATAGTATATCATGAAAGGTCTATTTTTAGAGATATTATGACAGATTTTATGTCATCTTCAAGGGTCAAAAATATGGGAGAATATTGTGGACGTGAGAGCCTAATTTTAGACATAAATCTTTCTCTTTAATGCAATCCACCTCATGAGAGGTTTGGCACATGGTTTTGTAAACCATAGATGGTTTCTTGTATAACTAGAGGTTTATAAATTGAAGGCTTGGAGAAGCAATTTGTGTGGTGAGTGTAGAAAGTACTCTAATGTTGGAATCCTACTAGAATTGTTTATGGTGATACTCCTGTAAGAAACTTTCTCTACAAGTGTATGTAATCTTGTTATTAGATTTGAAATACGTTGAGTGGGCTTTTAGAGTGTGGGGTTTTTTATCTAAAAGTATTTTCCCCACGTATATCTAGTGTTTGTATTAATTGTTTATTTTCTTGTTATGAATGTGTTGCTGAGATTTCTATAACTTTTTTATTATGTTGAAAGTTTTGCATAATATCTCTCCTCAATATTAGTGTAGGAAGTTGTTCCGCTACTCTAACTTCCTAATAATTATGTGATACAAATATTTATTTTTTGCTAATTTTAGTTATTTTAAAATGAAAAACTACAACACAATTTAATATAAAACTTAAAAAGAAATTCATAACACCAATTAACATTATAATTCATTTTTATAGGATTGAAATTTAGTATTCAATAATTACAACTAGTATAGATATCTTAAATACATCTATCTAAAATACGTCGGGAGATATCAATCACGAGGCACCTATCTAACTATGCAAGTGTAGTATAAATATACAAAAGGTAACAATTAAAAATAAATCTAAGATAATAAGTCTATTATAATAAATGTATCTATATGAAATACACCAATAGATATCAATTAAGGTTTTTAGATCTGATTTTTTACATGTAACTCTTTAATCAACAACTTCATTAAATTCTCTATTAATTTAATGTTGATTATGACAAATGGAATCATTTAGCTATGCGATTGTGTCGGTCTCAAAAGTATATATTCAAGAGAAAAGACCCAAACTACTATATGGCTAAGATATTACTATTTTTGATTGACTTCTCCAAGAAAAATAGAAACAAAATTATTTAAGTGAAAGTCTAATAGAAGTCAAATTTATGAATGAACTATCACATGATGGTCAAATGAACGTAAAATTTAATTTTGAGAATAAAATTTAACAATGCACTCCATTACAACCTTGTCTGTCTCATTGTAGAATGCCTCTCAGGTGTAACTAGGTAAAAGTTTATTTTTACTTGACCATGGTGTATCAATCATACAATATTATACTATTTCCAGTTATACACATTTTATAACTTCAGAGCAACACATTCTAGTCAAATATTTGTTTATTGTGACTTCCATTTCAATTTTGAATGGTTTCACCATTGATGCAGACATGAACATTAGTATCTTGATTCCATTTGGCATGTTCTTGGATGATCGAAGAAAAGTAAAGCTACTTTGCATAGGTGACCCGTGCTCTCTTTGTTGATCCATGGGGCTTACATTCACTGCATTTCCACATCCACAGTCTGCTTCATAAAATCCCAAATTCCTCCAATCCGCTAAGAGAACTACGTTTTCATGCTTCATATTCACATCCAATGTAGATGGTTTCATCAATATTCTTGATATGAAATTCTCATTTAAAGAGAAAATTGTCTTTTGGATAATAATTACAGCATGCAAAAGTGATCCGCTTAAGAGTTCTTTGACATTATCTATTGCACCTGCAATACCAACAGCATTACCATAGTATCCCTTCGGAAGAGGGGGGCCAAACGATGTCCTCATGTCGACTGCAAAGATAAGTTTCGCATTCTCATTATGTGGAATTTGGAAAGACTTTGTCCTTGCTAGCCATACCAGTGCTGCTACAATTTCAAATGTAGAGAATTTTTCTTTACATTCTTCCATCATGCATCGTTTGATACAATTTATTGTCTCAAAGTTAATTCCAATATATGCTTGAACAAGCTTCTCAAATTTAAGAGGACGGGGTATGTCTTCAAGATGATAAAACAGGAGGTACATAAGGTCTTCAGGCTTCACCATTTCTCTATTCCATATTGGTTCTAGTGATGGCTTAAACGCTCCCCTGCAAAACTCACTCATGCCTTTAAGAAATTGGCCCATTCCTTTTCCATCACATATACTATGGTAGAAACTTATTCCCACAACAAATCCCCCACATGTAAAACAAGTTACCTACATAAAAGACACATACAACATATAAAATGAAAGTTTGATGTTAATAGAAAAATGTAAGACACTATTGCAAGAGACATTGTTTGAAAATGTTCAACATATATGGAAAATAAAAAAATGAATAAGAATAGGAACTAAAAAAGATATATTAAATACATCTATCTAGAAAATATTAAGATATATCAATCTCAAGGCCCTTATCTTATATTTTTTAATTACCACAATTGATTAATAAATGGTGTCAATCACTACACAATTTTATTAGCCTCAAAAAAATATCCAACAAGAAATGGGTTCAAGACTCCACCATGATATGGCCAAAATGTTAATCAAGTCAATTCTCCAAAAAATGAGTGAAATAATTGTCAATATTAATTTAACAAATAAATTATTGTTTTTCATCAACTACAAATATCAATCATTAAAAATTCTATAAACCAAATTTTTAATTTGAAGTTTTTAATCATATATCAATTCAACCATTGCTTTTTTAGGCTTGGCTTAGTTTGTTTGTGGTTTTGCGGCGAGCTCTCATACCCCTACTTTTTGTTGGAAAAATTTGTTAAATTATTATTATATATCAAAAGTTTCAACGATGGATTGTACTCATCGAAATCTACGAGAAAGTCACCTGAACACTTAGAAGATGGAGGTCCTCAATATTCGTATCCATTGGTATTGAAAAAATTAGCTGTTGAAGCGATGGATTGTACTCATCCAAATCTTGTAAGACTGAAAGGTCGTTGTCCGCCATGGCTTCCACAAAGACAGCACCCTCCCCACTGCACTCCACTTCAAGATCCCCATTTTCTTTATTTCTGAGCCTTCCAGCAAAAGGGGAATAATAGACCAAAACCTTGGAGAGAGCCTCTCGAATTGTTTTTGCAGGATGTGCAGAAACAGTTGAAACCCCGTCGTAGACTAACAATATGCTGACAAAACATCTGGTTATGTTGTCAACGCTGGAGAGCTGGAGAATTGCTTTGGGCGATGGAAGGCATGGCGCCACCTTCACTCTCTCAATGATATTTACATGTAACTTGTCCATTTGTATTTGGACTCCACACTCCTCTTCTCTTCTCCGAAACTGAAACTGCAGAATAGTTTGAGAACTGAACTGCAGGGTAATTCCTTATGTAGAGAATAGCAACAACATAACGTTCATGTAGATTTTAATTTGAAATTTTATTTTTAGAATAGAAAAAAGATAAGTGTCCCGAAAGAGTTTTTATTTTTAGATACCATTAATCAAGTGTCCAAAAATTAGATAGCATTATAATCACGTGTTTTAGATTTCTACAAAGATTTTGTTTTTTTGTTTTAAAAATGGTTATGGATTCTACACAGGTTTTATTTTATGATCGTTGTTTTTAAAATCAACTCACAAAATAAAGTATTCAGATTTTTAGTTTTACAGTAATGTAATCACAAGCCGGCACATGCTTTCCTTGAATTCAACATCGGATTCAATTCTTGAAGGCTTCGCTATTAAAGAATCTTTTCATGATTAAAATGTTTAATGTCACATGTAATTTATATTTCTTAATATTATTCTGGCTGGTTTAGAATTAAATATTGGTTTTGTTGAATGTATTCAATCATTGTTAAGTGTTAGTAGTTCAATGAATCCACTTTGAGGTGTTGTCAAATAGGTTGCATTAGTGACCCATAGTTTATTAGACAAGACCAATTCCTTTTGAGATACTTAAATTAGGTCTTCTATTCAAGTGGTCCTTGCTATACAAATAATTTTGTGCATCAGAAATAGTATACTCAAAATCTATTAAGTTATCTCCATGCATAAGAGATATTCACATCAATTATATGTAATATATGAATATGGGACGAATTTGTGTTTTTGTTGCAATTACGCAATTGTCCAACATAATTACATTAGCTAAGTCCCCTAGAAAATATATACTAGACAAGGACCCTAGTAACAAATGTACGTTATTCCTAGTGTAAATATTCATAGGAAGGTGCTGAAAGCCGCCGCCACGTGAGCCCTAGCTCCTGCTGCCGCCTGCTATTCCTTTGTTTTTTGCTTGGATGTCGGACGCTTCTGGTCCAGATTAGGGGTCCCTCATGTCAAGGGCATTCTCTCCCAAGCCACCTGACTCTTGGATTAAGATAGTGGAGGGTTCCACCTCCTCTTCGCATACAAAATAGCTTTCTCCTACGTTGACTGATGGGTCCTTCTCACTGCACATTCCCTCTCACATCACTGAGGCTACTACTGCTTCACATGATCTTTCTTTGGTGGGAAAATTGATGGGCCCTAGATCCCCTTTGGAGGATATCAAAAAATGGGAACAATTGAAATGGCACCCATGTGGGGTGCTTGAAATAGCAACAATGCCTAACGGATTCATTTTATTCTCCTTCAGCATGAAAGAGGATTTCGTGAGAGCTCTTCTTGGTGGCCCTTGTTTTTTTGGCAAACGTGGCTTCTATATCAGGAAATGGTCTCCGGGCTTTAACCCACATACTGAATCCATGACCCAAGCTCCAATATGGGTTCACCTCCCGGGGCTTCCTCTGGAATTGTTGCATCCGGCGGTTATTGAAGGTCTTGCTTTAACTATAGGTTCATTAATAGCTATTGATCAAGCCACTAAAGCTAAAACTAGATTCATCCATGCCTGTTTCTATGTTAACATTGATGTCAGTTGTCCTCTACCAAAAGAGATAGAGCTAATATCTAATATGGGGAACTGGAAACAGAGTATTGATTATGAATATATTCCTCAATCCTGCTACTTCTGTAAAAGCATTGGCCACCGGGCCTCAGGTTGGCCCTCCAACCCTTAGCCTAAACTCAAAGCCCATTATTCTTCCCCAAAATATAAGAAATTTTTTATTCCAAAAACGTTTTCTTCTGAGACCCCAATCATCCCCATCTCAAATTCCTTTGCTCTCCTAGAAGAGGGAGAAATTAACACTACCACTGAATTGCCTTCTTCTGTTGATCACCCCCCTCTTCCCTTCCTATTCCCCCACCCTCTAAGTGAACCCCTCGTTCCTTCCTACCCCTCCCTTAAGGAGGTTCCCCCCTCCTTGGTTAATTCCTCCTCCCCTCCCCCTTTTGTGTCCTCTCCTCTTTCCCTTCTCATTCCTCCCCCTCCCCCCCCTTGGCTCTATTTCCTTAGATCCCCCCACCTTGAGCCTCCCCCCCCCGACCCCCCTCTTTCCCCCTCCCTTGGACTCAGTCATCTCCCCTACGCCCCCCTCTTCAAATGATAGTTTTTAATCCCCGCTGTACAAGAAGCAACAGCAAGAAACCTGATATTGGCGCAGAAAAAGTTAGGGGATGGACTCCAAGTGATGTCAAACTCTAGCAAGAAGCTTCTCTTAATGTTGCTCAAGGAACGCAGAGCATAATCCCCATGGTGGTGGGGAGCAAATCCAAATATAAGAAATGAAGATCATCTCTTGGAATATAAGAGGTCTCAACTCTCTTAAAAAACAAAGAGTCATCAAAGATATAAAATTCCATAACTCTCCTGATATCATTATGCTGTAGGAAACTAAACTTATAAAAGACTGATCTTCTCCTGAAAATTTGGCCAGCTGCTTCTTTTGAATCTCAACCTTCGATAGAGACTTCTGGAGGACTATGCACCTTATGGGATCCCAAGAGCTTTAAAGGTGATTGTCTACTCAAGCATCCCAAATTCCTGTGTATGCTCTTCCAAGAAGTTAGCTCTGACTCCACATGGATTGCCATCAATGTATACACCCCCAATTTGGAGACCCAATGTGAAAAATTGTGGAAAGACATCTCAAAATTTATCAACACCTATGGCAATATCCCCATTTTAATAATGGGTGATTTAAATTGCCCCCTATTTTCTTCAGAAAAACATGGAGGAGCTCCTGCCTCGCCTATCAACATGGAAGCTCTAGCTGACTTCATTAGGGAGAACTCACTCCTTGACATGGACCTTCACGGCTCCTCTTTTACATGGTCTAACCGCAGATTAGGTAGGAACTATATCCAAAGTGGAATGGATCAATCGCTAGGCTCTCTTTACTGGATCTCTCTTTTTCCTTATTTTTACCTCAATTCCCTCCCTCAAGCTGCCTTTTATCATAGCCCTCTCCTACTCAATGCGATTCACAATCTAAATATTAAGAATCCTCCCTTCAGGTTTGAGCTAGCCTGGATTGAGAATAATCACCTGAACCCTCTTATTGCCAAATGGTGGGATTTCAATCTTGAGGGTACTGATATGTTTAGGTTCTGTAGCAAACTCAAAGAAATTAAAAAACAACTCAAAATTTGGAAGACTACGGTTTTCGGCAACATCAAGATCCGCAAGTACAAGCAGTCATAAGAAATTACCAAAATCTCTGCTCAAATGGAAAGCGATGGCAGACTGGATCACCTTCACCAAAAAGAAACCTTCCTCCTCAGCAAATACCACAATACAGTTCAAGAGGAAGAAACCTATTGGAGGCAGAAATCTAGAGCCCTTTGGCTGAGCAAGGGGATCACAACACCAAATTATTTCACATCACTACCTCAAAGCACAAAAGTAGGGACAAGATCAGAGAGCTGGTGTCATCCTCAGGTAACCCTGTTAACCTCTGATTCTAATATTTCCAATGAGCTTGTCTCTTTCTATTCTAACCTCCTCCAGGTTGATCAACCTCCTTCAGAGCAATCAATGTCATCTATGCTCCAACATATCCCCAAGCTTGTGTCTGCTGGAGATGAACAATAGTCTGATCAAACCTTTTGCTACGGAGGAAGTTCATAATGAGGTCTTCGCCTTGAAAATGGACAAAGCTCTGGGCCTGGATGGTTTTCCAGACTACTTTTTTCCAAGTTTTCTTGGAGACCATCAAACATGATCTCTACAAAGCGGTTAATGAGTTCCAGATCAGTAACAACCTTCTCAAATAATGGAACACTAACTTCTTGGCCCTTGCCCCAAAAGAGTAGGGCTCAAAAGATGTCTCCAACTTTAGACCAATTAGTTTATGCAACACCACTTACAAGATCATCGTTAAGATGTTGGCTTCCAAGCTTAAACCCCTAATGAATGCTCTCATCTCTCAGAACCAGAACAACTTTATTAATGGGCGGCTCATCCAAGGTGGTATCATAATGATACATGAGGCTATCCACTCATCCTATCACTCAAAATCCCCTAGAATGATCCTCAAGCTAGATATGCAAAAAGCTTTCGATAAATTCAGCTTGCCTTTCTTGATCAAGATCCTGGAAAAGTATGGTTTTGATAAAAGATGGTGTAGTTGGGTTTTCTCCTGTATTACAACTCCTTGTGTTTCTCTATTCTAATAAATGGCATTTTAGTGGGCTTCTTCAAAAGCATCAGAGGTATCAGGCAAGGTGACCCCCTGTCCCCCTTCCTTTTCATTCTTATGGCTAACTCCCTCAGCAGAGCCGTTGAGGCTGCTAAAATTCAGTCTGTCATATCGGGTTTGAAGATCACTTCCAGCTTGCCTTCAGCCACACATAGTCAATTTGTAGATGATAATTTTTTTTTAAGTGCTACCTCTATGATTGAAGCTTACGCTCTCATGGATATCCTATCTCTCTATCAATTCGCTTCTCAACAAATCATTAACTTCAACAAGAGCAGCATCTCTTTCATAAATACTGCTCCTAGGACCTAGAGGAAGATTGCTGATATTTTTAGCTGCAAAATTGTGGACCTCCCCACATCCTACCTAGGCATTCCCCTCTTCCAAGGAAAGTAAACAAAATATATCTAGAATCCTGTCATCGAAAGATATCAAAAAAATCTCGCAGCATAGAAAGGCGCCTTGCTCAGCTAGGCTGGAAAACTCCAATTGGTTAAAACTCACCCTCTAGAATCTTCCTACTTACTTCATGTCCCTTCTCAAATTTCCCAACTCGGTGAAGGAAGGTGGTGGAAAGAATCCAAAAGCACTTCCTATGGTCTGGAGTGGAAGAAAAAAAGAGGATCACATCTGGTCTCCTGGAAGGAAGTGTGCAAGCCAACCTCTCTTGTGGGGCTCGGGTTAAGAAGGATGGCTGATATGAATGTGGCCCTCGTGGAAAAAATTAGCTGGGAAGTTGCTAAAATGAGACTCTTATTGGGCTCATCTCCTCATAGCTAAGTACCTTGCTACCTAATGAGGAATTTCTTACCTCAAATCCAATTTGAGGTTCAACCATTTGGAATTCAGTTATTAGTTCCCTCCCCATTATTCAGGCTGGGGCACTAAATGGAGGTTTGGAAACGATAGGTATAATTGACTTCTAGCGAGTGATCACTGGATTGGTGAAAAGCCGCTGGATAGCAACCCCTCATGGGATCCTGTTAAAAGAATCCTCATTAATAGGCATGGAAGGTTAGTTTCTGGCTACTAGAAGGTGGTGAAACTCCATACCCTCCTAGACTATTCTAGATTGGGATGGAATAAGAGATTAGCAGAGGCTGCTCCTGAATTCTCTTAGAAGTGAGCTTTCCTGAACATCTATATCCCCTTTTCCTAGCCTAAGGATGAGCTAATCTAGCCCCTCTCCCTGTCTGGATCTTTCTCGATTAAAGCTACGTTTACCTCTCCATGCATGTGTACCGGCTCTTGTCCTCCCCTCACCAAGATTTGGCCGAAGGAAATAATCCCCAAAATTGGCTTTTTCTCTTGGCTCTCTTTGAAGAATGCTTTCCTCTCTGGAGAAAAGTTGAAAAGGAGAGGTTTATCTCTTCCCACTAGATGTGTGCTCGGTACTAAGGCAGTGGAATCCTCTTCCCATCTTTTGATTCACTGTCCCTTCTCTCAAGATATTTGGCATTGGTTCCTATTGTAGATGGGAGTGATTTGGACCTTTCCAGAATCCATACAGGGAACCCTCTCTCAATGGTGCTCCCCATTCTCCCATCCGGCCCTGATTCTAACGTGGAAACTTCTCCTCCCACATGGAATTTGGGGCATTTGGAAAGAAAGGAACAAAAGGATCTTTAGAGACCAGAGCCTTGAACCTAATCGCTTGGCTATTCAGATAGCAATGAATTTCTAGGATAATCTCAACTCTCACTCCTGGGCCTAATATAAGCAAAAAAATTCTAATTTGTAATTCTCATGAGTGGCAGCGGCTGTTGGCAAATCTTCCTATAAGTAAAGCCCCTACTTCTGATCATGGTTTAGTATGGTGGCTCCCCCCCCCTCCTGGTTGGAGATAACTTAATACGGATGGTGCCTCGAAAGGAAATCCTGGTAATTCTGGTGGAGGAGACATTCTTCGTAGTTCCTTTGGTTCCATTATAGTTACCTCTACCCATAACCTTAGTTATGGCACCAACCATCGCGCGGAAGCTATGACCATTCTCAAAGGCCTTGAGCTAGCTATAAATTTTGGCGATGATCCTCTCCAAGTTGAAAGTGATTCCCTCAATATCATCAATCTCCTACATTCAGCGAATACTGGTCAATGGTAGATCCAAAATATCATAGCTGATATCAGAGCCCTACAAAGGAGTTTCCAGCAAATTCAGTTTCAGCACATTCTTCGGGAGGGGAACAAAGCAACAAACCACTTGGCTAACATCGGGGTTCTCCTTGAAAGTCAACAAAGCTAGAAGATCAACTTCCAAGTGGATCTTCTCCAAATTACGCAGAATGATCTCTCTTCCTAACATTGGCAGGTGGAAGGGTGAGTTACCTTGGCTATCAGCAATGCATTTATGGACTCCCCAAAAGGTGAGGAAATTAATGATAATAATTCTTCATTTATTATGATTAGACCTTTGGTGCTGAACCATTTGAAGGGAGAGATGTGTTATGATGTGGAAGATTTCCTCGTGCATGGTGTAATTCCTCCCGTTGATCATATGATGTACTGGTGGGAGGGTAATGATTTTAATGTTGATGGCTCCCATGCCCTGAGTGGGCTTTTTAAGGCCCTCCAACGTCCCCTTTTTCACATTCTCTCCAATTCTCTCAACAGTATGGGTTGCCAACTGAAGTGAATTGAACTTGCATCCTGTGACACGGTTTAGGATGACGAGGCGGTTTGGAACATCTTACTGGAAAATGGTATCACCACTTTCCTTGAGAGAATGGTGGGTTATTCGTCCCTAGTTTTGTATGCGATAATGGCTTCCTT
Source organism: Taxus chinensis (assembly GCA_019776745.2). Taxonomy (NCBI): domain Eukaryota; kingdom Viridiplantae; phylum Streptophyta; class Pinopsida; order Cupressales; family Taxaceae; genus Taxus; species Taxus chinensis. Next base: position 879,003 of record JAHRHJ020000455.1, read on the forward strand.
GTTGAGGGAGCGTGTCCAGATTGGTAACACATACTTTACTATCTCCACAAATGCTATCGCTGATGCCATGGGTCTTCCAACCGCCGCCGGTGATATCTACTTCAAGCGCTCGCTACATGCTGAAATGTAGGATTTTATTGCTTCTGGGGATAAGCCTGTCAAATATCTCTCAGGTTACACTCGCGATTCTCTGTCCCCCCCATGGAATAGATTTGCTGAGGTCATTATGCATCATTTCACTATCGTTGGCCGCTATCGTCTAGTCTACGGCCCCCACTTCTTTATCCTCTTGCATCTGCATTGGGGAAAAAAGATCAATCTGGTAGCCTTCCTCTATCAATCCTTAGAGCATTCTGTTGAATTGGCTAGAGATGGGGAAGGAGCAATCCTTCATCAGGGCTTACCATACTTAATATTTTCTGATGCTGCCTTGCATGCTGATTTAATCTACTTTCCCCCTAAGTCAGGTCACCGTCGTCATTCTCCCTCGCCTTCCCCCCTGTCCCTATTCCACCTCCCTCCACTCTTCGATACGTTGCCACCGCTTGCACCTTTCCTCTAATTCTGACTCATATGTCGCCATCCTGGGCCCTCCTCATGATGGCTCCAACCCTTCTGCTCCCCCTACTTTCCCACCGCTTCATTAATGCCTACTGCTAGAGGGAATTTACACCAATATTAAGGTGGCCTCCCCTGTCTCTATCCCTGATACTTCTCTTGCTGATGATATCCTGGGCCTTGGCAAACTTTATCCTGACTCCCCTGCCTCGGACCAAATTGAGTCCCACCAGTTTGCTGAAGATCCCAATTCTCAGAAATTTGGAGATATTTTAGTTTTCGCTGACAAGGAAAATCATGCTGACACCCTGAAGTCTCCTTCGAATTTGGATGCAATTCCTACTGAGCATGTGGTTACTAACTCCCAAAGAGAATAACACAGAGTTGAATTGGTATCCTCTATTATGAACTAGCTCCAACGCGCTTTCAAATCCCTGAAGGCCTAGGAGATCTTCACTGATACTACCAGGAGCGCCATTGCCAAAGACTATTCAGAGCTCATCACCCTTGTGGATCAACTTGTGGAGGATTCGGGATCTCCTAGAGTTAGAAATGCGGTCACTGAGCTGAAAAAGATCAGATGATGTCTTCTTTTTTTCTCCTGATGTCTTTTTTATTTCCCTGTTTTTGAAATCTTCTAGGGTACTTAACTTATATGTATTATTTTGCTAAATCTTTCCTGATGGGCATTTTTTTATAAGGTTGGGGGACCTTCTAAAACCATCCTTTTACCCTATATATTCAAAAAACACAAATGTATGCTATTCATAATTTGCAAGTTAAGCCAAATTAGTTTCAATAATTTCCAACAAAATACTCCCTTCCCCAAGCTTAAAACAACTATTTAGTCACATATTCTATGCCATTAGATTCCAAAACATTGAATTCCATTCCTCGAGTTCCGTCCAACTACTATATTCACCTTCACAATACCACAAAAACCTTTAGCGAAATGTGCTCTTGATTATAATGTTTCCCTTCAAACTTTGTCTTGAGAAACCCTTTGGGTAGCTATAAAGACCCATGTATAATTCCTCTAGATGTAAGGTAACAAGAAAAAGCCTCCCTAGATCCTCCACTATCCAACAAAACCTTCATATTCCTAGCCATAACGCCCTCTTAGAACACCCCTTGTTGAAGTCCATAACTCCTCTACGAGGCGTAATAACAATATTATTTCTATCAAGTTCACTAAGATACCTCCCCTAGACTAAGTTCCGACATAACGTTTGTATAAGCACCCCCATTTCTAAGTAATGTCCTACTCACCTAAAGATATCAACCTAGGATTCATGTACACAAAATTGTATAGTTTCGCTAACTTGTATATGTAGGAGTCTTTTATTTTGAATTTCAAACCCTAGTGATGGATAAAGCCAACCCAAAAAAAAAGACTCAAAAGGTAAAAAAATAATGAAGGAGGAACATGGAAAAAGAACCCAAAAGTAAAATGGGTCAAAAACATATTTCCCTTTTTTAGGACTGTAGTATAGTGTTGAAAAATTGTACGGTCTTCAATTAGAGTCAGTAAACATTAAGCAATAAATCATAAAAGGCATAGATCTAGGTTTCATGACATAAAATTATATGGAAGAGTCAAATAATTCATACAATTGAAAAAAAGATTAATCAATATAAGGAATAACAACAACAAATACTTGCACGATTTACTGCTATATATATATAGCAGTAAATAGTAACACACAGAGATCCTAGTGTCATGACATAAAAGTATATGAAATAGACAAATAATTCATATAATTGAAATAAATGGTCAATCAATATAAAGTAAAACAACAAGGATTTGCACCACTAAAATCAAATTATTATATATTTACAAAGCTTGATAATAATAATTTTGTGTCAATTTTAGTGTCTACACTTTACTAACATTTAAGAATATATATATATATATATATATATATATATATATATATATATATATATATATATATATATATATATATATATATATATATATATATATATATATATATATAGTAGTAAATAGTAACACACGGAGATCCTAGTGTCATGACATAAAAGTATATGAAATAGACAAATAATTCATATAATTGAAATAAATGGTCAATCAATATAAAGTAAAACAACAAGGATTTGCACCACTAAGATCAAATTGTTATTTATTTACGAAGCTTGATAATAATCATTTTGTGTCAATTTTAGTGTCTAGACATTACTAACATTTAAGAATTTATAGTTCACCTTGTGAGGTCTATTTTATCTTTAATGCATAAATAACCATGTTCATGACTTATTCATGCACTGCTAATGCATCACTCCCTTTCCCAAAATTTACTATGAGTATTAAGGAAATATGTGTCCTTCCTTGAAACACGAATGTGAATGCAATACCTTACAAAACAAGAAATACATGTTTTAAGGGGAAAATTTTGTCCATCCATTATATTATCACTCCTTTAAATGGAAGATTTTTTTGCTGAAGAAAATGGCAAATATATTGTTGTTCAACAACAATGCCAAGTTAACACAAATTCCCAACGCTTGTCACTTTTAATGACCTAACTAAAGTAACCAATGTTTAGATTTTAAATGCGTGAAATTTTCTTTTGGTACATGGATGTTTTTACATGAATTCTTGATTATTTGTAAATATATTAGTGCACTTCAATATTTCCAGAGTTCTTGATTTTAAAAAAATACTCTTTTGATATGCATGACGACACATAAACAAAAAAAAAAAAAAACATAACAAATAAGGGCTAATGACCTTCGAAGATCCAAAACATGGTCAAATGCCTCACATTAAGTTCTAAAGAGTCATTGTAATCTGTTTCAAGTTAATGGAGTTTAAATCCAAAATCTAAAAACTGGATAAAATAAGAGAAGAAAGATACCTCAAAAAAAGAAAACATTAAGAAGCAAAAGAAACTGATGAGAAAATATGAAAAAAAAACAAGGAAACAAATAAGAAAAATATGGGAGCCCACAATAAACACTAATAATTATTAAACAAACAAATCTAATAAAACAATATAAATTTTTAATAAATTGCATATAAAAATGAGATATTTACAAAATTTTAAGTAAAAATAAATTTATAACGAATTCAAATTTAATAATACTATAATTTTCTTGATAATTATTTTATTGTAATATTCTAAATTCTAAACCAATAATGACCATATGAAGAAAACATAAATTACTTATGATTATAAAACAATTTATATTTAAAAGATTCATTAGTAATGCTAAATGCTGATCTTAGTAATGTAAATGTGAAAATCTACGGGATACTTTTAAATTTTTAAAACAAATGTGTCATGTTTAAAAATATGAAATAACCATATGCATGCATTTCAAACGTGTGAAATGCACAAAAATATTTTTGTAAAGCCTATTAATTATCATTAAATAAAAGCCACGTGAATAATCAGGCATGTACTGAAGACGAAATAATCATGTGAAATCACTAAACCATTAAAAAACAAACAGATACCTTTCAAATCCAGAACACGTGAAAAATCAAGCAAAGTCTGGAAATATTTTTCGCGTTGCATGTAAAAGTTGTGATTTTATCATTCATTATTATTCACCTGTTTTAGAATTGACAGAGTTTTATTTTTTTTCCAATAATAGTTATGGAATCTTCCAAGATTTATTTATTTATTTTTAAAATAATTGTGGATTCCACACATTTCAATGATTATTGTTTTTAAAATCTACTCACAAAATAAAGTATTCAGATTTTGTATTTTGTACATTACTGTAATCACATGCCGTCACATGCTTTCCACATGTATTAGATATTGAAGATAAAATGCCACATAAAATTTATTATTTCCGAATATTACTCTTGGTGGTTAAGAATTAAATATTGGGGTTGTTGAAAGAATTCAATTATGTTAAGTGTTAGTAGTTCAATGGGAGACACTCAAATGTGTTGTCAAATAGCTAGTGCTAAAGAGGTATTGGTGACCCATTGCTTATTAGACAAGACCATCTCATTTTGAAACCTAAATTAGGTCTTCTATTCCACAAGTGGTTCTTGCATACAAATAATTTTTTAATGGAAATAGTATACCCAAATCTATTAAGTCATCTGTATGCATAAGATATATTCACATTAATTATATGCACCATATGAATATGGGACGAACGCATGTTTTTGTTGCAATCAAGCAATTGTCTAACATAATCACAACAACTAACTCCCCTAGCAAATATATACTAGACAACGACTCTATTAACAAATATACAATATTCACAGTGTGCACCAAGTAAGACTATATTCAATAATTAACAACAAAAATCTCCCTTCACCAATCGTAAAACAACTATTTACTCACCTATTTTAGGTCATTAGGTTCCACAACATTGGCTTCCATTCCTCAAGTTGTGCCCAACTACTATACTGACCTTCACAATGCCACCATAACCTTTAGCAACATGTGCTCCTAGTTATAATGTTTTCCTTCAAACTTTTTCTTCACAAACCCTTTGGGTCGCCATAAAGACCCAAATATAGGTTCTCTGCATCAAAGACAACAAGATTGCCCCTCTATAAATCCTCAAATATCTAAGAAAGACCTCATTCTCCTAGCTACAATTCCCTCTTAGAACAAACCTTGTTGAATTCCATGGCTCCTCTACAATACCTAATAAAAAAATTCTTTCGTGCAAATTCAATAAGACACCCAAGTTCTGTAAACTAAGTTCTGACATCACACTTCTCAAAGCACCCCCATTTTCTTATTATTCTCCTAGCCATCTTAGTCAATACCAAGACTCACTTAAAGATATCAACCTAAGATGTATGTACACTTGTTTGTATAGGTTCAGTAAGTCATGATAAATTTGATGTAAGTCAAATGATGTTCATGATGTAAATATTATGTTTTAAAAATTTAAGTTCTATGAAAAAATAATAAAATTCAATTATTAACACATTAACATATAAGCCAGATGCCCAATTTTTTTCTAATATTATATCTCATGTCATTTTTATACTATTATTCATACTTCTTTTTATTAACAAAACAATTTAATACTTTCGTGATTGTTTCCACTCATATCTCCCAAACATCTTCCAAAATATCAACATGTTTCGTAAATTAATTTTTTTTTCATCAAAATACTTCAGCTACATTTTTTGATCTACTTATTTTAATCCAACTTATCCTATTACTACTTATCCTCTTTCTTATAAAATGACTTCAATGGAAATAGTTGTGCATGACTCATAAAATAAAATTATCGTGATATCCAAAGTAATTTAAAACATCATGTAAGATAGTCACTTCCAACTATATATTGCTTAATTTTTTGGAGTATAAATCTATTTTGCACACATTTCTAATAAGAGTTGTGGCTTCTAAGTTTAAGTTATGGACTAGTAAGGAAAATAATTTTCATGATAATAGGTCATTATATTCCTCTTTCCTATAATTTACATGTCAATAGTAGATAATAATAAAAAATTCTATTTCAATGGAGTGTGAATGGATAATGAGTTTGATTTTTTATGTTTTACCTCTTAGATGCATACAATCTATTACTATTGTAGTTAATGTTCTTCACACATTTTGCAATCAAGATTACCATGAAATTTCAGTTTACATATACTTTTCAAATTCAACAAAGCACCTATGAAGCTATTAATGAGTATTTATTTTTTTAGGACTATAATTACATGGATATGAATCACAAATTATGATGCATGAGAATAAGTTCAGAAGGCCATAACATTTGATCAATGGCCGGTCCTTGAACATTGGTGGTTCCTCCCCGTGTCTCCATGGCACAACTTAAAGATGGTGCCCAAAGCGGAGACACTGAATGAGCACAAGCTCGCCACATGTCCTGATCTGCCAAAATGCTCCAACTACATGAAAATTTGTCTAAGTCCGGACCAAGTAGCAGAAGCTTCCACGTGTCCTCGCTGCACTACTCCAACGGAAAACCTGAAATCAGAACTTCAAATGAGTGTGCCTCTACGTGGACACATTTTGAGTTGGGGATTTTTATGAATTTTTCTAAGTACCCAGCTAAGCCACATCCAACCAAAAGGATCCACGTCCCCCATCAATGCTAGGATGTAAATGTTATCAAAAATTCACCCCTAAGGGTAATTTTGATAACATGCATCAAATTCTTCAGTCCCGAGAAAGTAGATTGAGTTGAAGGCCAAAAATCATGTTTTTGGGGCCCCCTCGGCTTCTCTCTAACTCTCCCATCCAAGAAGAAATCCCAAAGTTAATAAAAAATGGAAAAAATGCAAAAAATAAGGTTGCAGGAATGTTTTAAAGCATTTCAGGTCTGAAGGGTTCGGGTCATACCAGTTCGGGTCATACTAAGGTTCGTCGTACCAAGCTTGGGGCCGAAAAAACAAAGAAAAATGGCTAAGTCAGACATTTTTGTCCCAGGTGGTCTGCGGGACAGTTGGGACGTCGGGACGCATGGGACACGAAAAGCTAAAGTGGCCGAAAGTGGAAAAAAAATCGTCAAAGTTTTGTTTTCGCGTCGGTTTGGGACAGTTGGGACAAAAGTACACGGGTGACGCGAACCGGCCAATTCACTGACAGATAGTCCATTTCAGGCAGTTCAGAGATTTTTGTCCTAGGCAGTCCGGGACAGCCGGGACAAAGGTACGCGCGGGACGCATGGGATGCAAAAAGGCGAAAAGGCCACAAACAGGAACAAGGAAGCCGGAATTGGTCGAAAGCAAGAGATTTTCATCCAGGATAGTTGGGACAAAAGTACACGAGGGACACGAAAAGCCTGAAGCGGCCGAAGGCAAAGAAGAAAAGTCAACGTTTGACCCGTGAAACTTCAAACGGCCATAACTTTTGACTCCGAGCTCCGATTTTCACAAAATTGGACTTTCTAGAATGAGCACGACATCCTCTATGCCAAAAAAAAATAGATTTATTATTTTTAATGAGGGTAGATATATTTAAATAAAAGAAACATATTCAGCTCCAGTCAGTTAATGCTCATTCCCGTCAAATGACAAAAAATGCCTGCCAGACCCAAAATAGCTGCCCGCACTCAGAAGGCCATAACTTTTGCATTTCTCAACAAAATCACACAAAATTGGTACCATTGGAATCGTGGCTCCGAGCCCGATGCACAAAAATCAAGAAATTATGGATTTGATGAGAAATCAATGGATATTTTTTATAAAACGTGGCCGGGTTCATAACAGTGTTTTATTTGGTAGTTGGGAGTGCAATTAAGAGGCATGGTCATCATTCTTTCTCTGCTGCAGCACATGGGGCAGTATGGGGAGCCTTTTGCAAGTAATATATAATCATTTTACTCCATTTAATGCCTCTTACAAGTGGTTGAAGGATAGATTTCGGGATTTCCATTTTTTCCCTTCTCTCTCTCTTCTCATTCTTCTATAAATTGGAGTGTTGGGCTCATTGTAAGAGGAGGTAGTTTTTGTAGCAAAGCTCTGCCAAAATTGCTTTGTGAAGCCAATGTGTTGCAGGCCCTTATAGTGGACTCCTTGCATGGTGATCCAGGCCCTTATCTTGTAATAGATTGAATTGTGCATATCATGAAGCAATAAAATATAAGTTTGTGGATGTATCTTCCCCTGCTTGTTTTCTTGCATTCTTCTTGCCCCTTCAACCTTCTTTACAAGAATATTGTGTCTATTATTATGTTCATGCAGGGATCCATTATCATTGTGTATGTTTGAAATATTGTTGTGAATGCATTTTGCTAGATTATGGATAACTGTCATCACCCCTTCTAGTATACACTTTGCTTTTATTTTTCACGCATTGGAAGACTATTCTCATACCCTCCTTTTCTGGTGTATCACCCCTTTAGTGTAGGCTTTGTTTTTATGCATCTCTCTCCCTGGTCCCTTGGAAAGTTAGATTAGAATAGTTAGTTTCCCCTGCATTAGAGTAGATTGTGGCAGGTAGTTTAGGAGCAAGAACCAGCTTTCTCTGGAGGTCTATCTCAAGTAGCAAGTCCCACAACTTGGAGATAGTACCCATGTTATCCAATCACACCGTGAGTTCAAGTATATGCGCTTGTATAAATAGAGGGTGTTGTGATTCGGTGATAACAGTTCTGGCATGCCCGGTGGGACCTTTAGAGGTCTTCACTTAACTACGACAAGATCGATGTGCACTTGTTGTAAGTTCCAGCTTTGAAGGAGCTTTGAAATTGCACATCTGGTGACTCCAAAAGAGGCATAATCCGCTGGTTTCAGCAGTCCAAGCCTGGCAAATTTATGAGAAGAATACAGACCAGGTCAAGAACTAGGGAGGAAGGATTGTTTGTTTATCTGCACCTATCTCCAGGCAGAGAAAGAAGGGGAAGAAGAGCTCAAAGATCTCCATCTCCACCTAATAGAACCTTGTCAACACCTCCACCTGGTAGACCTTTCATCTAATCAACAAGAGTTCTTCGACCAATCAGGATGGCACAACCAAATCCGTATGTCAATTTCACTGGCAGTAGCCCACTTGCTCTCAATGCACAAAATCCAATTCCAGTTGTAGCGTTGAAGAACATTCCATTTTTCACTGGAGAAAATCATACCACTTCGGGTGATCATGTCAAAGACATTGCTAATATTTGTGCAATCCATGAGATCAATGAAGATGGAAGTTGCTGTCAAATTACTGGCATCTTCATTCAAAGGGAAGGCTTTGCAATGGTTCAGGAGCCTTGGAGCTCAGGTTCTATCCACAAATTGGAACCAGTTATGCATAGTTCTCCATGAGTAGTTTGGAGAGAAGGGAGACAATTTGTCTCTTTTGGAACAATTGACAACTATCAAGAGAGCTCCCAATGAGTAGCTGACTGACTTCAACTTTAGATTTCAAAGGACTTGGGAGAGGATTTCAGTGGCAGTGAGGCCAGCAGTAGAAGGTGCTTTTCTATATTATCTTAAAGCTTTAAATTCTGATATTTCTATGTTGATTCAATCTATGGGAGGCACAACCTTACCTGTTGCTTATAGCATTGCCATTAGAGCTGAAAATTGTTTGATTCAAGCTGGTAAACTAGCTCCTAGGCCTCCAATGCCCTTATATCCAAGTTTAGAGAGCCCAAGTACTAACCAACCACCTACTTTAGCTCACATTCCCACACCTAGAAATCAGATTTCAAATGAAACTTCCACTTCATCTTCTAGTGCCTCAAATGAGCTCCAAGAAGTCATGAAACAATTGCAAAATTTAGGTAATGAGCTGGTTACATCAAGAGGCAGCAAGCTCAAAGTTTTAGACCTTCATATCAGCCTCAAGCTCAGTACCTAACTAGGCCCCCATATCAACAAAATAGGTCACCAAATCTAGCTGCAAATCAGAATCAAGTAAGGCCTCCCGCTAATAGACCATTTCAGCCCTATAACCCCAATGTTGCATATCCACATCTAAAGCTTTGGTACCAGTGCAAAATAACATGGCCCAAGAATATGATTGGTGTTTCCCATGTAGTCAGCCACATAACCAATCAATGTGCTTTAACGGTGCATTAAATCAGGCTCTGATGGTGCAAACCATTGGTGGGTCGCAAGAGTCCAGCCACGAAGAGGATCAACAACAGGAAGCACCTCAGCAAGGAACATCTACGAATGACACTACTCTTGTCAATTGGTAGGCTGAAGATTTTTGTGGTATGAATCAAATACCCTCTCAAAGTGTTGCAGCCAACACAAGTTCAAAAAGGAGAAATTTGGGTGAAGGACGGCCATTGGCTCCAAGTAATCCACAACCTTCTACCACTCCACAAGATTGCTGGCAAACAAAATGCAGTTCCAAACATGTAAGGAGCACCCAAACCAACTCCTAAACCAACTCAGATGCCATTTGTTACCGCTCATGTGCAAGGAATGAATGTGCAAGCTAAAGGACAGCAGAGGGATGCTTCATCCCCATTCAACATCATTGATCAGATGAAGAAGACAAATGTAAACATATCAATGTGGGAATCACTATCCATCCCAGGCCAAAGAGATTTGCTACAAGCTGCCATGAAGGATTGGTCAACTTCAAATCAACAGGTCCAAATGCAAGAGAAGGTACTCACAAATGCTACCCAACCTGAAGGGAATCATGGAGGACAGCAAGGTAAAATGTTGAAGCCCCCTCCATTTTATGTTTCATTGATCATAGGAGACAAGTTGGTACATAATTGCATGATTGACTCAGGAGCAAGTAGCTCAGTCATGCCAAAACAGATAGCTGATCAGTTAGGGCTTCAATATGAAGTCATCTCCAAGGGTGTAGTGCAATTAGATGGGACAGCAGTGACAACGGTTGGAGTAATCAAAGGTTTGAGCCTCACACTGCATGCATGTCCCAACGTAATAGTGTTACAAGATGTGTCAGTCATAGACCTGCCACCACTCTTTGCATTGTGCTTGTCAAGAGACTTCACTGCTAAAATTGGAGGCTATCTTTCAGTGGATTGGTCACACATGTTGTTTAGAACAAGGTATGGAACTAAGGCCACAATCAGATCTGAACCTATTGCAAACTTTCACATTGAGCCTTACACACCAAGCCAAATCAATACCAATTGTTCAGCGTTTGATCAAGAAGATTATCCAAGCACTGATGAAGCTGACACCAAGGTTGGAAGCATCCCAGATTTGACTCTTGATGAATGGGCAAGCAAGGTGCATGCTTTTGATCCTTATCAAGAAATAGAAGAATCTGAGCTAGGAGTTTATTATTTACATGAAGAGAATCAACCTCTCCCCAGCATCACCAAGCCAGATCATAAGGACAAGAATGAAGTATGGAAATTGTTCTTTGATGGATCAAGGAGTAGACAAGGTGCAGGAGGAGGAGCTATGCTCATTTCACCACAAGGTACAAAGTATTACTCAGCCTTCCGTTTTCAGTTTTCTTGCTCAAACAACACAGCTGAGTATGAAGCCTTAATTCATGGATTGCACTGGGCAAAGAAGAAAGGCATCAAGAATTTGCAAGTATTTGGTGATAGTGAGCTGATCGTAAACCAAGTCAGAGGAAAAAATGCCTGCCAAAAATGATCTGTTGAAGAACTACAAAAATTAGGTATGGGATCTTATTGAAGATTTTGAAGCTTTTAGCATCAATTCCATCCCAAGAAAAAGGAATGAAGCAGCGGACAGACTGGCAGCAATTGGGGATGCATTTGACATTGTAGAAAATATCAAAAGTGAAAAATCTCAGCCTCATATCAAAGTGGCTGTGAGACCAGCTATTTCGGATAACAATACAAGTTGGCAAGTCTTCGAGAATGACCAGCAAGATTGTTAATTTCCTACAAGAAGAAGTTGAGTTCTCCGCCAGAAATCAAGACAAGCTGGAGCAGCAGTATGGTGACCAAGTGGTGCAGCTGAGAACTAACAAATTACCAAAAGGCCTCATAACCTTGGAGTCAATCTTCAACCCGAATGATCAGTTCCAAAAGGAGAAAGTGAACATTCAAGTAAAGGGTGAAGATTCAGAACCTATCTTAGTAGATGAAGGCAAGACATTGCAAATTGGCAAAGTAAGTACTCCACAAGAGAAATCTGATTTTGTTCAGCTTTGTCAAGAGTTCCCAGATGTCTTCACTTGGACTTACAAAGATTTAAGAGGTTTCAACCCAAAGTTGGCACAACACACTATTGAAATGGATCTGGAATCCAAGCCTATCCGGAAAAAGCAAAGGCCAGTGAATCCCCATATTGAACCTCTCATGAGAAAAGAGTTAAGCAAGCTCATTGAGGCCAATATAATCTTCCCCATCAAACACTCAAGTTGGGTTGCAAACTTGGTGCCAGTAAGAAAGAGAAATGGAGAAATAAGATTGTGTGTGGACTAAACGATCTAAATAAAGCATCACTCAAAGATCATTATCCGCTTCCATCAATGGAACAAATATTACAGGTTGTAGCTGGTTCAGAAAGGTTTTCATTGCTAGATGGATATTCAGGCTATAATCTAGATCGACAAGTAAAATTTTCCTAGAAATGGGGCATTTCATTAAAGAAATGTATTAGGAATACAAATGTTGTTAAGTACAGAATAGTAGTAGGTCTGATAGAACAATAACGGCACCGTCAGTACGGTGCCGCCAATAATAAAGTATGGTAATAGTCAAAGTATACCAATAGGAATGTTGTAAAAAGTTAATATTTGTCGTAAGTGTCATTGAATTCGGTAATGTTAAAATGTCAAATTTTGGGTAATTAGAGAAGTAGGGTCTACATAATTAGGAATTAGAACTAGTATATTCAAAACATAAGGACAAGGAGTGAGGTCATAAATATTTTGATGTATTTTATTTGTGACCAAAAAAGTCTAAAAATGTGGAACCCATGTAAAATGATAAGGTTTATCTTATCTTTGGAAGATAAGCTTACATGTACAGATAAGAGTTAAGGTATGGAATATGATTTGTTAGAGTGGATTTCTTATCCTATGTTAGAGATAAGATTCATAAGCCTAGTTCTATAAATAGAGAGGCCACCCCCCCTCATTTAGCATAGAAGGAAGTAGTGAGAAATATTGTAGGAAGCTAAATGTCAAGAAGGAATCCAAATAGTTTAAAGGTGTGTTGAAGAAGCCATTAAGAGGTGTAATTATAAAGTTTCTCCCATAGTCTTGGATGAAAAGGCAAGTGAAGTCAATCAACACTTGAAGTACCTTGAGGGGTGAGATTGTAATAAATTTTCATGTTAATATTATAATTTACTTTGATATTTCAGGATTTTTCATCATTTCGTCTTATCATAGTCGAAATGGTATTCTTGGGGGTTGTTATGTTGTTGTTTTTTTTCCATAAAGCATCACTAAAGGATCATTATGCATTAGTAAAAATCATAGCACGAGGAGTTCCCAGTTGAGAGAGGTATTTCATTGGATTGATGGATATTGATGCTATAATCCGATAATGGTGAAGGAAGAAGATCAATTCAAGACAACCTTCACTACAAAATGGGGCACGTATGCTTACAAGAAGATGCCATTTGGACTGTCAAATGCCGGAGCAACATTTCAGTGAGCTATGGATATGGTGTTCAAAGGCTTGATCAACAAGATAGTGCTGGTATACCTAGATGATATCACTGTCTTCTCAAAGAATGCAGCAGACCATCTCTTTCACCTCAGACAAGTGTTTCAGAGGTGTAAAAGGTTCGGAGTGTCGTTGAATCCAAAGAAGTGTATATTCTTGGCACATGAAGGCAAATTGTTGGGTCACATTGTCTCTAGGGAAGGATTAACAATTGATCCTGAAAGGGTTGAAGCCATCCAAGCACTTCCATTGCCACACCACAAGAAATCTCTTCAAAGCTTCTTGGGAAGGATAAACTTTGTCGTGCAGATTTGTGCCTAATTTTTCCACTCTTGTGAAGCCTTTAACAATGATGTTGAAGAAGAGTCTCGCATTCAAATGGACAGTAGAAGGCAAAGAGAGTTTTGAAAACATCAAGCATGCAATATCACAAGCTCCAACTCTTATCAACCCAGACTTTTCAAAGGACTTCATGTTGTATGTGTTTGGAGGATCAGATACAATCTCAGCTATCTTGACACAGCTGAATAGAGAAGGTTCAGAACAGCCCATAGCATTCTTCAGTCAAACCTTGGAAGATTACAAAATAAAGTATTCTTTCATCGAAAAGCATGTCCTTGCTGTCATCAGGAGCTTGAAGAAGTTCAGACACTTGGTCTCGAACAATAAGATTCAACTGCTGGTGTCTCATGCTGGTGTCAAGGACTTTCTCCTAAACAAGGATTTAAATGAAGAAGAGAGCAGGTTGGATCACTCGGGTGATGGAATATGATATTGAAATCAAAGTGACCAAGCTAGTTCGTGGCAAAGGTTTGTGTGAGCAGCTCGCTTCCAAACAACCAGACGGCTCAAAAGGTGAAGAAGATGTTGTCCTACTACTACAGAATGATCAAGAACAACCAACTAATGATGCACCCATTCCATGTTGGACTCAAGACTTGGTGCATTACCTCCAAACAGGATTGTGCCCTCCAGAAGTGAGCAAGGCAAAGAGGAGATACTTTAGATTACAAGCTATCCCATATGTACTCATTAATGGTATCTTGTTCAAGAAGGACATCAATGGTGTTCTATTAAGATGCATTGGAACATGTCAAGTTGAGAAAATTTTACACGAGTTCCATGACGGGGAAGCAGGAGGCCACTTTGCTCCATGAGTAACAGCTCTCAAAATCATGAAGAGCTGGTTACTATTGGCCTACGATGTTCAATGATTGCTACTCATGGGTCAAGAAATGCAAGAGATGTGCATTCTTCACAGGGAAAGAAAGGTTAGCAGCGCTGCCCCTTCATCCAATTTCAGTAAATCAGCCATTCATGCAATGGGGATTGGACTTCATTGGGGTTATCAATCCCAATTCCAGTCAAGGCCACAAGTGGATACTTACGGAAACAGACTATTTCACCAAGTGGACCGAAGCAGTGGCACTCAAGGAGGTAAATGAATCCAATATCTTGGATTTCTATGAAGGGATAGTCACGAGGTTTGGTGCCCCTGCCACTATCATATCAGACAATGCATTGGCATTCCTTGGCACAAAGATCACTGAATGGGCTGTCAAGAATTGTGTGTATCTCAGCACTTCATCGAATTATTACCCTCAAGGTAATGGTCAAGCCGAGTCTACGAACAAGAACCTACTAAGAATCATCAGAAGGACTCTTGATGAAAATCAAAGGACTTGGCATGCAAAGCTCAAATCAGCCCTATGGGCTGATAGGATCACACCCAAGAGGTCTACAGGAAGCTCTCCATACAAGCTTGTGTACGGGAAAGAAGCAGTTCTACCTATATCACTCGAGTTGCCAGCATTGGAACTCATGAAACAGTTGGAACTAGCTGAGTTTGAACCCATGGAGGTTAGATATGCAGAATTAATGGAGCTCCAAGAAATTAGAGAGCATGCAGCCCAGGCAATAGAGAAGGATCAAGCCTTGATCAAGAAGACTTTTGATAGGAAAGCCAAGGCTAGAACCTTCCAAATTGGAGATCTAGTGTTGAAATGGGATGCAGATTGTGCAAAGCCGGGAAAGCATTCCAAGTTTGATGCCATCTGGAGTGGCCCATACATGATCATTGAATGCAAAGGTAGCAATGCCTTCCGACTGGCTAAGTTGGATGGTGAAGAATTGTAGATTCCGGTCAATGGGATCTATCTCAAACGTTGCTACTAGAAAGATAGCTTTTCACCCTTGTAAATATTAATTTAGAATTTCCATTCCTCTAAGTGCTTATGCACATTGTACTACTGTTAGAGTAGTTTTTATTTCCCTAAGTGCTTGTGCACATGTCCTATTGCTTCTAGTATGTGCATGTTTGCAGTTCATCAAGCTCCTGGAAAAGAATTGCAGCCACAAGAGAACCAGCTCAACAAATGTTTCAATAGCTCAAGGACACAGGTTTTCAAATTTCAGATCAGCTGAGAGGTTATCAAACAGACTCCATGCCCAATGGATTGCTACGAGCAGCTGGCCGTTCTTCATCTGGCAGGTAGATAACCCCGCTGAGTCACCAAAATTGTTATCCAAAATTCACCCCTCAAGGTAATTTTGATAACATGCATCAAATTATTCAGTCGTAAGAAAGTAGATTGATTCAAGGCCCGAAATCATGTTTTTGGGGGCCCCTCGGCTTCTCTCTAACTCTCCCATCCAAGAAGAAATCCCAACGAGTTAGAAAAAATGGAAAAAATGCAAAAAATAAGGTTGCAGGGTTGTTTTAAAGCATTTCAGGTCTGAAGGGTTCGGGTCATACTGAGGTTTGAGGTTTCATACCAAGCTTGGGGCCGAAAAAACAAAGAAAATCAGCTAAGTCAGACATTTTTGTCCCAGGCGGTCCGGGACAGTTGGGACAGTTGGGACGTCGGGACGCGAAAAGCCGAAAGCGGCCGAAAGTGGAAAAAATCGTCAATTTTTTGTTTCGTGCAGTTTGGGACAGTTGGGACAAAAGTACGTGTGGGACGCGAATCGGCCGATTTGCCAAAGACAGTCCATTTTGGGCAGTTCGGGGATTTTTGTTTCTGGGACAGCCGGGACAAAAGTACGCGAGGGACGCGTGGGACGCGAAAAGGCGAAAAGGCCGCAAAAGAGAGACAAAGGAAGCCCGAATCGGCCGATGTAGGAGCTTTTGTCTAGGACAGCCGGGAAAAAAGTACGTGAGGGACGCGAATCAGCCGAAAAGCCGAAATGGCTGAAGGCAAAGAAGAAAAGTCAACGTTTGACCTGTGAACTTCAAACGGCCATAACTTTTGACTCCGAGCTCTGATTTTCACAAAATTGGACTTTCTGGAATGAGCACGACGTCCTCTATGCCAAAAAAATGGATTTATTATTTTTAATGAGGGTAGATATATTTAAATAAAAGAAACATATTCGGCTCCAGTCAGTTAATGCTCATTCCCGTCAAATGACAGAAAATGCCTGCCAGACCCAAAATAGCTTCCTGCACTCAGAAGGCCATAACTTTTGCATTTCTCAACGAAATCACACAAAATTGGTACTGTTGGAATTGTGGCTCTGAGCCCAACACAAAAAAATCAAGAAATTCAAGATTCGATGAGAGATTGATTGATATTTTTTAGAAAACGTGGCTGGGTTCATAACAGTGTTTTATTTGGTAGTTGGGAGTGCAATTAAGAGGCATGGTCATCATTCTTTCTCTGCTGCAGCACCTGGGACAGTATGGGGAGCCTTTTACAAGTAATATATAACCATTTTACTCCATTTAATGCCTCTTACAAGTGGTTGAAGGACAGATTTCAGGATTTCCATTTTCCCTTCTCTCTCTCTTCTCATTTTTTCTATAAATTGGAGTGTTGGGCTCATTGTAAGAGGAGGTAGTTTTTGTAGCAAAGCTCTACCAAAATTGCTTTGTGAAGCTGATGTGTTATATGCCCTTGTTGTGGACTCCTTGCATGGTGATCCAAGCCCTTATCTTGTAATAGATTGAACTGTGCATATCATGAAGCAATAAAATATAAGTTTGTGGATGTATCTTCCCCTGCTGTGTTTTCTTGCATTCTTCTTGCCCCTTCAACCTTGATTACAAGAATATTGTGTCTATTATTATGTTCTTGCAGGGATCCATTATCATTGTGTATGTTTGAGGTATTTTTGTGAATGCATTTTGCTAGATTATGGAGAACTGTCATCACCCCTTCTAGTGTGCACTTTGCTTCTGCATCTCACGCATTTGAAAACTACTCTCACACCCTCCTTTTCTGGTGTATCACCGCTTTAGTGTAGGATTTCATTTTATGCATTTCTCTCCCTGGTCCCTTGGAAATTTAAATTAAAATAGTTAGTTTCCCCTGCATTAGAGTAGATTGTGGCAGGTAGTTTAGGAGCAAGAACCAGCTTTCTCTGGAGGTCTATCTCAAGTAGCAAGTCCCACAACTTGGAGATAGTACATATGTTATCCAATCACACCGTGAGTTCAAGTATAAGCGCTTGTATAAATATAGGGTGTTGTGATTTGATGATAACAGTAAATTTGACCAGGAGAAATGCCCGTCAAACCGTAAAATACAGAAAAATGACTATTTAAACTTGGGAATGAAATTTTCTTCAAGGGAAGAAGGTTTGGAAATGTTACAGGGATCAAATACATTCTTCAGGGATACATCCATTCATTTTCTTCAAGTACTTAGGGAAGAAATGTTAAGTAAGATAAATCCCAACCATTGAGAAGAGAAAAACATGGGGGAACCCAAGTTTTTGATGGAATAGAGTACGTGAGACTCGAAATACATACGCTTAAGAGATTTACAACCCAAGAACCAATTAAAAATTTCCACAAGGATCAATAAGGAACAACACGGGGAAGGAGAAAATGATAGAGGCCATAAATTAGTAAATTTTTCAAAGGAACAAATGGGGCGAGACTATTTTTTGCACCAACACCGGCTCCGACTCGGGTATGGGCACTCCCTGCAAGTGCCACAAGAACAAACTAGACCAAATGCAAAAAATATCCATTGGGCAACAGAGTCACCTTGTAGAGCATAGAAACAGAGCCATCTTCAAATATATAGAGAGAGACCAGCAAAAACAATTCACCAGGGACTAGAACGAGAAAAAACACCAAAAACAGGAAAAAAACAACAAACTATACACTGTACACAAGATTCATGCCTTGATTCAAGGGGATCAATCAAGGAAATGCTTCAAATGCCTGCCATTAATAGTCAACTGGAGTAGTTCACCATCCACTTCCTTAAGGAAGAAGGTATGCTCCCCAGTTCTGATTTCAATAGAGTAAGGGCCCATCCATAATGAGTCAAACTTGTCATGCCTTCCCTTATCCTCATGTCTGCTATCCCATACTAGCACAAGATTTCCATCATTGAATGCTCTGGAAGTGACCTTATTTCCAAACAACTTCTTCAGTTTCTCTCTGAACTTTATATGCCTCTGGTGGGATGCCCTCCTCTCTTCATCAAGATCAATAATCCGGTTAACACGAGCATCATAAGGATTTACCTCTTGATCTTCCAGCTACTGCATAAACTGATATGAAGATAGTTGCATATGAAGAGGCAGTAGGGCCTGAGTCCCATACACCAATTCAAATAGACTCTTTCTAGTGACCCTCTTGACAGTGATTCTATCTGCCCAGACAACAAACTTCAACTATTCACCCCACCTTCTCTTGTTCTGCTCTAATGTTATTCTGATGATCTTCAACATATTATTATTACTGAACTCAGATGGTCTATTTCCTTGGGGATTGTAATTGGAGGCATATGTCAGGTTGATCCCATACTCTTTGCACATTGTTACCAAAGGTTTATCTCTAAAGCTCATAGCTCATGCCATTATCAACTATAATTTTGACTGGAACCCCAAACCTACAGATGATGTTGTTCAACATAAATTCCATGACAACTTGGTGTGTTGCCTTCTTGGTGGGGATTGCCTCCACCCATTAGTAAAATAATCAGTTGCTATAAGAATCCACTTGTGGCCAGCACTTGAAGGGTTTGAAATTTCACCAATGAAATTCATTCCTCACTATTTGAATAGAGCTTCAACTGACCCAGGATTTAAAGGAAGGGAGCCTAAAGCTTTTAGTCTTCTATAGAAGCATTGGCAACTTTCACATCTTCTAACCAACAAGATTGTATCCTTGAAAAGAGTTGTCCACCAATAACCAACCCTCAGGATCTTGTGTGCTATGACTCTTGCAGAAAAATGCCCCCCACAAACTCCTCCAAGGAGATTAGTAATTATCTTGGGGGATTCTTCTTCAGTAATGCACCTTAAGAAGACTCCCTCTAGGTTCTTCCAAGCTAACCCATAATCAGTGATGACATATTTATGAGAAGCCAACTTAAGGGATATTTTTTGGTTCTTACTTAAAAGCTCAAAGCCATTTAAATGTCTGAGATAGAACATCACATCCTTGTACCACCCAGAATTCCTTAACTTTTCAAAAACACCTTCCCTTTCTTCTTCAACCTCATTTACCTCAATAGTCTGCAAGTTACTCTCAGCCATAAGCTTAGGCAAGCCCAAACCTCTCACCAGCTTCGTGGTTTGGATGTCCTTATCATATTCTTGTAACTTGTTCACCCATCTACATATTTTTCTTGAGACTTCCATCTCTGATAAGATGTCCTTTACCATGGTATGGGGAACATAAGCACCAACCTTTAAACTTAGAATATAAGGTTTGAAAATCTTTGTTTCTTTTACCAAGGAAAATTCCTACTTTTCCATGATAGTGTACTTTAGTTCTACCCCTTGCAATGCCTTACTGAAAAAGGAAATTGTCTTCTTAGCCCCTTCATTATCTTTCTGCAAAAGGACAGAAGTAATATTATGTTCTAAAGAAAAGGAAAATAGATAGAAAGGTTTCTTATAATCTAGGGCTGTCAAAACAAGGGAATGCTTCAATGCCTCTTTTATTCCATTGAAATCTTGGATGACAACCTCCTCTCATTTAATGACCTGGTATTTCTTCAGCATGGAAGTGATTGGAATGGTTAGTTTAGAAAAGTTTCATATCAATCTTTTGATGAAGTTCATTTGCCTAAAGAAGGACTAAATTCCTTTCTTAGTCTTTGGGATGGGGACCTTGCTGATGGCCTCTACTCTTTTTGGATCAATCATCACTCCTTGTGACACAACATGGCCTAGAAACTTTTCCTTCTGCACTCCAAAATGGCATTTCTTTAGATTGAGTGAGGTGCCATATTCTCTACATCTGATTAGCATCTTCTCCAAGTGTGGAAAGTGGTAACTTCTCTTCCTAGAAAACATTGTTACATCATGTTGGTACACGGTAATAAATTCAGTAATGTAACCAAAAAAATCAACATCCATTTCTCTTTGAAAGGTGGCTCTAGCATTTATCAGACTAGAGGGAATCCTAACATAAACATAGGTCCCCCAAGAAGTAGTGAAGGCTATCTTGATCCTTTATGATTCTTTCACCACAACTTGGTTATAACCAGAGAAGCCATCCAAGGTGGAAAGCAACTCAGAACCAGTCACTTACTGCAGCATATGATCCATGTTTGGTAAAGGATAGTTTTCTTTCATTGAAGCTTTGTTAATATTCCTGAACTCCACACATAGCCTGATGTCACAATTCTTCTTTCTGATTGGTACTAGGTTAGCAACCCAAGAAGAATACCATGTGGGCTGGATAGTCCCTTCATCTCTTAGCTTCTTTAGTTCATCTTACATTTTAAGAGATAGAAGTAGATTAATTGGCCTCTGCTTCTACTTGAATGGTCTCGCATTGGGATCCAAGGGAATCTCATGTTGAAACAACTCATCTCTATATGCTTTGAGATCGAAATAGGTCCAAGCCATGTAATCTTAGTATTTTTTCAACAGATGGATGTATGAATGCTTTTCGTCTTTGCAGAGATTGCTTCCTAAAAAAATATTCCTTGGATTTTCCTTTGTACCAAGATCATGATCCTCAATATCCCTTGAGGCTACCATAATCTATTAACAATGTGATCAACATTATAAAAATTGGATTCGAGAGCCACTAGCCCTCTAGGAATAGTATTTGTTTTTAGTTGGATGAGATCCTTGCCAAACAAGGTTTCTTTTCCTCCTGTGGTATATACCATTGGCTCTAAATCAATGTATTGATAAAAAACACTCCTTTGTTTTGCAAAAATCTTCTTATTTGAGCATCATCATCAAAAACCTCCCAGTGTTTAATATTATCAGGGACAGAGGGTCTAGTCAATACCTCAACTTCATATTAAAAATATGGGGACATTGTACAATTGTCAAACTGATACCTCAACACTGCAAACCTATCAACCAAGTCATTAAATATCCTATCATGATGCATAATGTCGAAGGAGTCAAACATCTCAATAAGATCCCATATTGCATACTTGTATTTTTTCATTCGTTGATTTTTTATAGCATATAGTTTTCTAACTTGTTTCAAAATTAACTCGAAGTCTCCTTTGACAATGATGTCTTTGACACCATATTTGCAAGCAATCCTTAAACCCAGCAACAATGCCTCATACTTAACAATGTTGTTGGTGCATTCAAATTTGAGTTTGAAGGAAAAAAAAAATTCCTGTCCAGATGAAAGTAGAACAATACCACCACCATTCCCAAATTTGGAGCAAGCTCCATCAAATAACAGAGTCCAGGGAGAGACTTTTTACTCAAGACACTTTCATTCTTCAATCTTGTGCTCCTTTCCATCAAAAAATCCTACAAAGTTGTCAGCATCAACATTTGTGTACAATACTGCATAGGATGCATTGTTGGGATCCTCAATAAGATGTAACATTTTCTTTTCTCCATACAACCTGAAAAGGTATCCCTCAACTGGAATGGTAGAATAGGACATATCCATTTAGACTCTCCCACCAACACTAGAAGCCCACTTTCTTGACAGTATCATGCCCCACTTTGCTGGGAAATCAACTAGGACAACATCAAGTTTTAAATTTTTACGTGGGTAAACTGCAAGCTGTACCACCAAACCCTTCACACATCCCACTACTAGAACTTCTCTTGATTCCATGGAAATGGACTTCCCATATGTTGTTGTCACTTTGATGTTTAGCTCATTCATGACTTCCAAAGGCATGACATTGCATGATGCCCCTAAGTCAAACATGCAGTTGTGCAAAAGTCTATCCTTTATGATCAAAGTGGTGAAGAATGGATCCACATTCATTTGATAGTCCACAAAGGATGTCCCCAAATAGACCTCCATTGGTTCATCTAGCTCTTCGGATGCTGGTAGTGCTTCTGGTTCTTCAATGATTTGAGGATTCGCACAATGTTTACATTTCTGCCTAGGGAAGTTTTCTCTTCTTTCAACCCCAAGTATTCAAATGCTCTCATTTTGTGATCAGGAATGATAAGCAACTCAACAATCAGAACAGAGACTTTGATTTGACTCAATAATTAAGAAATATCAAATGGGACATTCCTTGGCAAGGTAGTATTAGAGGGAAAGCCAACACACTCATTAGATGGCTAATGATTCTTGACAACTTGGGCATGATGAGGGGTATGGCTCTTGTCTGGAATTGCAGGGCTTTTGGCTGATGCCTCTTTCCTAGGAGCCTCCTTGGGAATGTTTGAAAGTAAGGGAGCTTTAGGCTTAGCTTGAGGCCCTGCCCCTTTGATAGCCTTACTTCTTGTGTTATATTCCCTCTCTTGACCAACCACATCATTCACCAGTAACTTCCTATCTTCTTTAGATGGAGTTCCTCCATCATATTTCTTTATCATTAAATCCCTTAATTATTCAAAGTCATTATTGGGTTATTCAAAATCTTGTACCTTATCTACTTCTAAAGTATGAGAATGGGGAATAATATATACCCTATAAATACAGCCCCAAAAAAGGGTAGCAGTTCTATCACTTATCACCTCAGTTGAGGTCGCCCCTTCTTGTGATGTGGTGGAGCATCCCATCACGTAGACATCATTATCATTATCATTATCATTATCAGCTCCTTCTTCTTGTTGATCTTCTTCATAAGGAGCACGAGGCATGAAAATTTTTTCACACCAATCAATGACATATGTCTCCTCCACAATAGCAACTCTAGCAGCCAAAGGATCAGCCACCATTATGTTATCCCTGGCTTGGGACCATCTACTTCCAAATCCAACAGGTCCCTTGCCTCTGTCATTAGATATTTGGTGATTTGATAACCTATCTTGGCCTTGCTGCTTATGTTGACCTTGTGAACTCTGCCCAATTCCTTTCTTAGCTTGGGCTAGCTTGGAGGAAATCTCTTTGATAGCCCTTGCCAAAGTCTTCACAACTTCTTCCAAATCAGCAACCTTACTTGTTTGGGGTTTTTCTGGGTTAACAAACTTTACACCTTCCCTCTTTGGAGGCTTTCCAATTTCTTTGATATTGTTCTCTATCAGCAAAGCCATGGTGAAGGCCTACCTCATATTTGTGGTGTTTTTGTCTCTTAGATAATATGTAGCCTTTTTATCAAATGCATCAATATACTTGATCAAACATGACTCATCACAAGGCCTTATTCTAATAAGAAATCTTCTCAAGGTCTTATTAAACCTTGTGTTAAAATCATGTATTAACTCATTAGGGTTCTTTTTGACGTTTTTAAATTCTTTTAAAAGAAACCTAAGGTTAGTTCTACCACCATACTACAATCTAAAAGCATTACTCATATCAGTCTAGGAATCATTAGAGTTATCTGGAAATGCTTTATACCAGTCCCTAGCATCCTCTTCCAAGGTATGGATAAACATCTTGATGTATACATCTTCACGTTTAATCTTAAAATCTTCCATCATATTGATAAAAATCTTTAGGTGCTGATCACCAGTAATAGCATTGTTTCCATGGAAATTGGGCATTATGTTCCTCACATCTTGAGGCACTGCATTTAGATAAATAGCCATTCCCACAAAATTTATAGGTCTAAAAGTGTTTACAAAAAAAGGGGTTCTGGGTGGGGGTTGGGCCATGTTCCTTTGAGGAGATGACCCTAGAGGGTGACATAATGATGGGGGTAGAGGGTTATTGCGACACAGGAGTATAACTTTCAAAATGGATACCCCCTAAATGTCTTATTTCTTAGAAATCCCTATCAACCTCAGAAAAGACAGGAGTAGAATGTGAAGCAAACCTTTGAAAATCAAATGAAGACCCCTCTCTAGTTGAAGAGATCAATTTCAAATGGATGCTACCTGATTCAGAGTCACTTGAATGGCATTCTTTAATGATAGGTCGTTCACTTACATCAATGGAGATCCCTCTCCTTGTCTACTGATCTCCAATAGATCTCTGAGATTTTCTTCCTTCTGATTTTATTTTTTCCTAGTTGTGGAAACAATGTCCTAGCAGGATTCCTAGTGAAGAAAGATCTTCTTCCTTCCAGGTTTGTAAATATTAGTAACAAATCTGACTTTGATAGAGTTTTAGGACACTAGTACTTATTAAGAATTAGATCAACAGGGAGTCACCACTAAGGATTTCCACCTTAGTTGTGGAAATGCACTGAATACGATTTGTCAAATGTATGTCAATGCTAGAAACTGGAAATGGAAAACTTCTGACCTTTATTTACAAACATTTATCAAATAAAAGCTAGTGCACTGAATGTGAAAACTGAAGTAACCGCACATAGCACTTTTAGAATACAAGAAATGTTTTACCATGGTTTGAAAATGAATTGCAGTCACAATATCCTTGGTAGTGGAAAAAATTATGTTGGTACCAAAATTTAATCTCATTCAAAGATCAAACAACATCATGGATTAGAAAGGACACTTAGAGGTAGATAGATAATCATGTATGTCGTTTTATAGCCGGGGAAGCAATATATCTAATTTGTAGGCACTCAAGATTTGAAGGGAGTGGGTAACACATTAAAAAGGATGTTATATGATCCTAACTATTTTAGGTTGTGCCTTTCAACCAAGGTAAGAGAATCTATTTTTTAACCTTTGTTATATGAAAGGAGATACATGTACCTTTCTTTTTCATAAATTCTATAGAGAAAACCTTGGGGAAAATATGATCAACACACTAGATCTGACTCTCACGAGTTGTCACTTCAAGATCATTGAGATATCTTCACAACAAGGCAAAGGTTACGAAAGACATTTGAGACCCTGCTTGATTTTGCATGTTTAGGTTATGAAGATTGTGAATTGGCATACACACATGACAAAAAAGGGTACTATCGGTAGGATTTGGTTGTTGTTAAATGATTTTTTTGTGGGAGGTGGGGTAGGGTGAAACTAGGTTCACCAGATCCTTAAGGAACCTTAAAAAATGGAAATTCAGACCAACAAAATGCCACAAAATAGCTAAGATGTTTCTTCAACTAGAATATGTGCTTCAATGCAGGCCTAGATTAGCACTCTTTCACACAATATTTGAGATTCTATCACGAAGGTTTGAGTTAGAAAACCCAACAAAGCATCAAGATTTATGCCAAATCAGGCCTAAGGTAAACCCAAAGGCATACAAACAACCTCTATCAACATATGAGAGAAAAGTGATTTTAAATAGTTTATTCCAATCCCAAGTGAAAAGATTTTCTGAGAAATGGAATTGCAGATGCCACTAAAATCTCACAAGGATTGAGGCTTGTGTGATTCAATTTGATTTTAATACAAGATTGCAATAGAAGCAAGAGAAACTACTTGTAGACATTCAGAAATAAAACCAACACATTTTGCACAAGACAACCCAGAAATAACTCGAGTTTGATTAAATCTATCAGTAGAGGAAAGTTTCTAGAATACGTTGAGATCTTGTCAATGGCTGTACACTTACAACCACCTTCACATGATCAAATTTTAATATAAAAGAGATATACAAGCTTCTTCAATGGTTTCTCAAAAGGGATGGGCTCTATCAAGCTTTCTATTATAAAAAATTAGTCCAGACCCCTTACACTCCAACCATTTGTACGAAAAAATTGTGCCATTTATAGATTTTACAACAAAGCCTCTCCCTCCTAAAAGATAAAAATGTTTAATGCACCAGTGCTTGCCATGATTCTTTTGTGATTCAAAGAATCAAATCTACAAAATTCTCCATGTGCTCAAGGGGGTAGATTTCATCCAATGCCTCATGTATCCAACTCCTTGCTATGGTAGTTCACTCTTCCCTCAATTTTCCAACCACTTCCGCCCCTAATCTTTCAAATCTGGCCCCTTGCGTGCTCGAGAGAGGAAAAATGGAAAATCCAATCAGACATGAAATTCAGAACATTTTAATGGCGAAAGACATCCACAGATCCTCCCACCAAACTTCAGATATCAACATTAACTTCCTTCTCTGCTTGGTGTGTAGAAAAGACCAAGAAATCATGGACACTCACACTTCTAGATGTGTTTTAGAGAAAAAAAGTGGAAAAATTAGATTTAGATTCATAGTTGTCATTGATCTTTGCTTTGAATTTGGGCCATCCATGTGGTAGATTTCAAACATTAGAAAATCCCCAGGGGATTCCCTTGACTTTTTACAAATTTTTGAAAAAATTGAAAAATTTAACATTTTCCTCCACACCTCTACCCTCATGAAACAAGCCTGACACATGTCCAAATATGATTGGAGCATAACCACACTCAAATTCTACCATTTTAATCTATTTTTGGAAAAAGATTTTTTTTCCAAATTTTCCCCACAACTCTTCCCTCAGGATATGAGCCTAACACATGCCCAAATGTGATTGGAGTGGTACCACGCTTCCTTTTTTACTTTTGACTCTTTTTTCTAAAAAATATTTTTTTCCAAATGTCCCCCAACAGCCCGTACCTCTGCCGTTGACTGGATTAAAAAATTGACCTTTTCCCTCATTGGGCTTACAGGCCATTTTAAAATTTTAATCCTTAAGGAGGCAAAAAATCCAAGTTTCCTCTGATGGTCTGCTTCCCAACCTTTTTGACTTTTCAAACTGCCACGTGTCCCCATGGCACACCTTGAGGCGGTCCCAAAAATTTGATACCTTGAACGAGCGTGAGCTCACCATGTGTCCTGCTCCGACAAGGTTTTCCAGAATGCTCGAAGCTCAGTAGAAGGCACCACGTGTCACACTCTAAGGCAATCTCCTTTTGGCCACTTAAAAGTGTAAGTAAAATGCAAAGTGAGAGGAGGCCTCCATGTGTCAGCCTGACACTTATTTAGAATGAAGCTCAAGGGCTGGTTCTCGAACATGCGCAGTTCCTCCACGTGTCTCCATGGCGCAACTTCATGATGGTGCCCAAATCAAAGACCCTAAATGAACGCAAGCTCACCACGTGTCACATTACACCAAACTGCTCTAACTGCATGAAAATTTGTCTATGTCTGGGCCAAGTAGTGGAAGCTTCCACGTGTCCTCGTAGCGCTGCTCGAAGGAAAAACCTGAAAGTAGATCTTCAAATGAGCACTGTGCCTCTATGTGGACACATTTTGAGTTTAAGATTTTTAATGAATTTTTCTAAGTACCTAGCAGAGCCGCATCCAACCAGAAGGTGCCACATCCCCCACCGATGCTAGGATGCAAATTTGATTAGGAGAAACACCCGTCAAACTGTAAAATACAGAAAAACAACCATTTGAGCCTGGGAATCAAATTTTCTTCAAGGGTACAAGGTTTCGAAATGTTATAGGGCTCAACTTTGTTCTTCAGGCATACATCCATTCATTTTCTTCAAGTACTTAGGGTAGAAATGATAAAGAACACAAATCTCAACCATGGAGAACAAAAAACATGGGGGAAGACAAGTTTTTAATGAAACAGAGCATGGGAAACTCAAAATGCATACCCTTAAGAGATTTACAACCCAAGAACCAATTAAAAATGGCCACAAGGATCAACCAGGCACAACAGAAGGAAGGAGAAAATGACAGAGGTTGTAAATAAGTAAATTTTTGAAAGGCACAAATGGGGTGAGACTATTTTGAGCACCAACATAATGTATTGTTGGAAAGAAGGCCCCTTGAATTGAAATAAATGAGCTATGCTCAAATAAAAAGAGGTCATTATTATTTGTTGAAGATGCATTATTGTAAAATGAAACGAAAACTTTTAAGTTCTAAATCATTGAGAAAGTATTCTTATTAAATCTTAAATATCTAATAGTTTTTTTTTTGTCCCTTGAGGAGATGGTTGCAATAGAAATGGGAAGATGCAATGAATTATAATGAGTTTTTTTTTGGAAATTTTTATTTTTTTATGTGAAGGAAAATAATAACATTAGGAGTAGATCTAGCTTCATTCCTACTTTTTAACTTGAAATAAATTTGGTTGGAAGAAGATGAAAATGATCTTGTAATTGTGTTTCTTGTTACTATAGAAATAGAAAATCTTTAAATGCATTCATTTTTAGCATGGAATGAATAAATGGTTAAACCCTTCAACTTGAGACTTTAGGAACATAAATTCAACTAAGGATACCCTGTAAAAAATATAGTAAAATATTTATTTGGAAAAATGATGGATTTGTTTTCAAAAAATAAGGTTGCCACCCTATGTAGAGCGGTGGTCTTCAGACCGCAGGACTAATTAGAGTTGTGGTATTTTAACCACTACCCAGGCAAGGCGGTGGTTTACGAATCATCACCCAAGTAGGGCAGTCTTCTTTGGGCAATGGTTTCATCACTACTAATGGAAAAATTAAAATCTACGACTGTGAAAATTTAAATCTTTTTATCCTAAAAATTTAAGCCTGAAAATTTTGAAGAGTAAAACATGAGCAAGCGATAAGGGTATATATTCATTGTTCTAAAATTGTAAATCTTTAAATGGGCATTTAAATGTATGGAATCTCTAGGATTAAATAGAAAAAGGGTTTTTCCTAAGTAGAGTGCAAAAACAAAAGAAATAACTAAGTAAACATTCCATATTTAGAGAAGAATCCCTACAATCCACTAATAGAAAACAATGCAATAATATATCCACAATCTAATCTAAACTAAACTTCATTTTTTGAATTCCTTCATGGTTACTTCCCTCCTAGCATTCATGGCTTCCACTCCTCCAACTTGTAAAATTAAAGAAAGATAAGAGGTTTTAATAAGGTTTCATAAGGATAGTTAGTGTTTGTATGGAACCCTAAGATCTAGTGGCCATAATTTACTTGATCCAAGGGTTTGAAATCAATCCTACAATTGTTTGGTGAATATATATATATATATATATTATCAGTATTTTTTACATAATTTAAAAGTATGTGTAAATGGATGAATGGGGCCATTTAATACCCTTGTATGTTAAGTTAATTATTTAGTTCCTAGTATGTTTTAATAATTATTTAAATGGGCCTTAAGGAAAAATGATTTAAGAGAACTAAGATAACTATGGATAAGAGTTGTTTAAATGTGAGTTGAATGTTAAATCCTACGAGGGAAAGTACTGAACCTAGGGAAAGAAACTATTGAGCACTTATCTAGTGGATGATAATTAAATTGACATTTGAAATAGATTAAGAATTGTAAATTATTAATCTAGATCTGATCTATTCTTTGTAATGTAGCAATTACTGGTGAGGACTAATCAAAAATTTTATTAGGATTTGCGAACCTCACAGCCTATTCAAAATAAAACAAAATACCACAAGTTTATTGATAATTGTTTAAGGATTAATTCTCTCTCCACCTCTGTAGCTTTATAATAAAAAATATTCTATACAATTACCCCTAGATACATTTCTTTCTACCCCAGGCTAGATATGCCCCTCGAATGTATCTTGGAATTTCTTTAGGAATCTAAAATCTTCATAATAAGAAGATTAACAAAGATTCAAAGAATATTAGTAGATTAGAAGAAACATTTATTTACAATCGTTATAAATATTCAATATTAATTGACATGAAATATTAATATCTTGATAGATAATTTTAGTTATTATTGTTAGGAAACCACATACATAAGTAGAAAGTTCAATAACAAAAAAAACAGTTTACAAAGATAGAATACATAATCCCAATATTTCATTCCATACCAGAAAGAATATTATTTACAACTCATAAATTATATGTGGCATTTTTTATTGAATATATTCCTCAATATGGAAGCCTTACATAAATAA
Source organism: Taxus chinensis (assembly GCA_019776745.2). Classification (NCBI taxonomy): domain Eukaryota; kingdom Viridiplantae; phylum Streptophyta; class Pinopsida; order Cupressales; family Taxaceae; genus Taxus; species Taxus chinensis. Next base: position 909,585 of record JAHRHJ020000455.1, read on the forward strand.
ATTGATGAAACAGGAAGCACGTGATGGCGTTACAGTAATGTCAAACAAAAGATCTTAATATTTTATTATGTGAGTTGATTTTAAAAAGAATGATCATTGAAATGTGTGCACGTATATTCTTGCTATTCTCTAGAATATAAGATAATATAGATCTTACAAGATAAGATAAGGTGTGGAAGTATGTTCTTGCTATTCTCTACATAAGGAATTACATTGCAGTTCAGTCCTCAAACTATTTCTGTAGTTTCAGTTTTGGAGAAGAGAAGAGGAGTGTGGATTCCAAATAAAAATACAAATGGACAAGTTACATGTAAATATCATTGAGAAAGTGAAGGTAGTGTCGTGCCTTCAATCGTCCAAAGAAATTCTCCAGCTAAAAATACTCAGATGTTATGTCAGCGTATTGTTATTGTACGAGAGGGTTTCAAGTGTTTCTACAGATCCTGCAAAAACAATTCGAGAGGCTCTCTCCAAGGTTTTTGTTTATTATTCTCCTTTTGCTGGAAGGCTCAGAAACAAAGAAAATGGGGATCTTGAAGTGGAGTGCAGTGGGGAGGGTGCTGTATTTGTGGAAGCCATGGCAGACAACGACCTTTCAGTCTTACAAGATTTGGATGAGTACAATCCATCGCTTCAACAACTCATTTTTACCGTACCAATGGATACGAAAAATTGAGGACCTCCATCTTCCAAGTGTTAAGGTGACTTTCTGGTAGATTTGGATGAATAGAATCCTTCATTGAGAATAATTTAAATAAAAAATCTAGCATTAGTTTTTTTCTTTTATTTCATATATTAATTCTCCTTGTAATTTCGAATTTAAAATGTTGTATTATAAAATGTTTTAATAATTATTTGTATGTCTGATGGAAAATAATAATTTAGATGAGTTGTTAATAATTAATATTGACTTTAAATTTGACAATCATTTCACTATTACTTAGAAAAAAAAATTCTTGTAGAATTGAATTGAAAATATAATATTTTGGCCATATCATGGTGGAGTCTTGAACACATTTTTTATTGGAAATATTTTCCTATGGTGACAAAATTGAGCAGTAAGATTGACACCATTTATTGTTGATTAATTGGACTTTGTAAAAAATATAAGATAACGGCCTTGGGATTGATATATCTTAATATTTTCTAAATAGATTTATTTAGTATATCTTTTTTAGTTCCTATTCTTCTTCATCTTTGTTATTTTCTATATATGTTGAACAATTTCAAGCAATGTCTCTTGCACTAGTGTCATACATTTTTCTATTAACATCAAACTTTTGTTCTCTATGTTGGATGTGTCTATTACATAGGTAACCAGTTTTACATGTGGGGGATTTGTTGTGGGAATAAGTTCTACCATAGCATATGTGATGGAAAAGGATTGGGCCAGTTTCTTAAGGGATGAGTGAGATTTCTAGGGGGCGTTGAAGCCATCACTAGAACCAATATGGAATAGAGAAATGGTGAAGCCTGAAGACCTTATGTACCTCTAGTTTTATAATTTGGAACTCACACCCCGTCCTCTTAAAATTGAGAAGACGTTTCAATCATCTATTGTAATTAACTTTGACACAATAAATTGTATCAAACGATGCATGATGGAAGAATGTAAACAAAAATTCTCTACATTTGAAATTGTAGCAGCACTGATTTGGCTAGCAAGGACAAAGTCTTTCCAAATTCCACTTAGTGAGAATGTGAAACTTTTATTTGCAGTCGACATGAGGACATCGGTTGACCCCCCTCTTCCAAAGGGATACTATGGTAATGCTATTGGTATTGCAGGTGCAATAGATAATGTCAAGACCTCTTAAGTGGATCACTTTTGCATGCTCTATTTAATATCCAGAAAACAATTTTCTCTTTAAAGGAGAATTTCAAATCAAGAATATTGATGGAAACATCTACATTGGATGTGAATATGAAGCATGAAAATGTAGTCAACTTAGGGGATTGGAGGAATTTGGGATATTATGAAGCATACTTTGGGTGTGGAAATGCAGCGAATGTAAGCCCCTGTGACACAACAAAGAGAGCAACAAGCAACCTTTTCAAAGTATGTTTATGTTGCTTCGATCATCCAAGAACATGCCAAATGGAATCAAGATACTAATATACATTCCTGAATCAATGGTGGAACCATTCAAAATTGAAATGAAAGTCACAATAAACAAATATGTGAATAGAGTGGGTTCCTCCAACATATAAAATGTGTATAACTAGAAAATAGTATAGTTTTGTGTGATTGATACACCATGGTCTAGTAAAAATAAAGTCTTGACTAGCTATGCTAAGAGGCATTCCACAATTGTAGGAAAGGTTGTAATGGAGTGTGTTGTTCAATTTTATTCTCGAAATCAAATTGGACATTCATTTGAGTGTCATGTGATAGTTCATTCATAACTTTTCCTTGTCTTAGAGTTTCAATTAAATAATTTTGATTCTATTTTCTTGGAGAAGTCAATAAAAAAAAGTAATATCTTTGCCATATTGTAATGTTTGGGTCTTTTCTCTTGCATATATCATTTTGCATATATAATTTTTCCCAAGGGTAACATTTACGTAATAAAAAGTTACTAGCTATATAACTAAAAAATATCATGTCGTCAAGCGGTAATGTTTTCTCTATATAAATATTCTTTATTTTCTCACACAATTTTCCATTTAAATATTGTTTGTTTACGATATGTTTATTTTACTAGTTTTACTCCAATATTTTATGGAAAGTAAGTAATGTATGGGTACTTAAATGCACAGTCTCCCATAGCCATAGTGATTAAATAAAGTTTTTTTAAAATTTGCAACTGATTTCTAATAATTTGAAGAATAGAACATGTCGCTACAACAATTATATGTGAATGATGTAAATCAAAACTTTACATCAATCCAATCAACAATAGATTATAGTGCCCCAAAACCTCTCCATCTCTTCTTGGGATATGTTTTCTCATCTAAGTAGTTTGATTACGGCATATGAGACATTTGATATTTGATTATGTTAGATTTTAACTAATAAGTGTTATGATTATCATCATATAGAATATGACATTATTATTTTAAAAGGGCACTTTTGGGACATTGTTTGATATTCATGATCTTTTTCATTTCATGTTGATTAGAGATGATGCTATTATGATCATTTAGATTTGAAATATTTTTTTGCTATATGGAGTTAACCAATGATCGTGATTTCTAGTTATATATTTCATAATTATTCTATGTGTCATTAGTAGATAGATGTGGTAAAATCTTATTCAAATGATATAATAGCTTTTCATTATGATTTATATGGATATTTTATCATGTCTAGCTGATTTGTTGTTTTACATGAGTGTAGAGGGTTTGCAGGTTACACCACTTCGAGAATGTGGGACTCAGTGATAGCACTACCAAAGATTCCTAACCTGTCTTGACAAACCCATTTTGTCACCTTGTTGCATTTTTTCCATTGTTTGTAATTGGGAAATTTTTTGGTGTCTTGTATGTGAATTTGATTTAATAGTAAATTCTAATTAACATTTGGTAAATATGACTTATTATTCCATTATAATTTCTTATGAAATTTAGTGACATGAAATACCCAACTAAAATTCAAGTGGAAATGTGGTGGCCGGTTAAATTTTTTACTACCTTTGTTTTGTAGCAAACTTTAATAAGTTTCAGATTTTGTTTACTCTTGAAGTATTATATCTTAGACTCAGATTAAAAGTTATTGTTTTTAAATAAGGAAGGAATTTTAATAAATCATGAATTTTAGATTTTATTTTACCTTAGTATTCTACTCTCTTCGAAGAGGTATATATATATATATATATATGATAACAATTGAAAATAGTTTCATGTTACTTACATTATGTGATGTAGAGTAATACATTTTTCTCATGCATTCCATCAAGTTAAGAAGGTTTAAGCAGTAACTCACACCAAAGCACTGCAACAGAGGATTTTTCACATAGCCTAAAATGGATTAAAAGTGCAATATTTGATCAAATTATACTAAAATGGATTCCTAGATAGCATACCCTATATTATACCCTTCATTCAATGTCAATCATTCCATCAACTTGTTCTCTTATTTAAACAATAACTTTACCTTACTTTTCCCTATTGGCTCTTCACCGTTCTTTACTAGCTCTTCACTCAAACAAGTAAATTTTTGGTCTCTTTCGAATTCAATGACCTATGTAACCTTGTATCATTTTCCTCATTCAATTTTTTTTATATCAATCACTAATTTAACTTCAAAATGATCAAAAACTCATTTTTCACTTATCTTACCCAAAACTACAAATTTGTGCTCTGAAGCACAAATAGTCTACATAAATGTTCTCTCATGTATATCTTTTGATACTCAATGCTAATTTATCTACAAATTTTATATATTTTAGAAGCATCTAAAAGTAACATATGTTCAAAATTTCATCCATTTTTATTGTATAATTTAAACGTTATAATTTTTTTCATGGGAAGACATTACGTCAAACAATTTGCATGCTTTCTTTGTCCATATAAAATATACTTCACAACTAAAAAAATTCTCAGAATTAATGTTAAATATTAAAACCCCAACTAGATAATGACCTTTTTAATGTAAAAATTAAATTGTTACTCAGTTGGAATCTATATGCAAAAATCATCGCTTCTATCCCAAAAATTGGTAATGATTTTCTGCCCAATTGAAACTAAGTTTTCATACCACCTTCAAGACTATCATTATTATCTCAAAATTGTAAAAAATGGAAACTCAAAATTTATTCTGAATATGTTATAGGCCTCTTCAAAAATTCATCCTTCAAAATTCTAGGTCTATATTCAATGTTTTAAGGATTTAAACATAGTTTTCATTCCATTAAACAATCCCATGCATTAACACTTATGTCATTCAAACCCAATGACATACACAGTCACAATCATTATATACAAGCAACAAAGTGTTTATATCTCAAAACTATATTTACCTTCTCTAATTTTTTGTGAAGCAATTCTTCGTATGCAAACAACATAGAAAATATCAAAACTCAAACTACATATCAAATCGTTCATAACCAAGGCATAAGTTTCATCAAAGAAAATAGGGTTCCTCATATAAATCTATGTGATTGCATACACAATTTGAAATTTACATTTTTTACTTTCCTTCCCCTGATCCTCCTTCCTTGAGGAATGTCTTTTCAACTAATTCTATCACTCCTTTACTCAAATTTTAACCATTTGATGTAATTTCTTCTTAAACCCTAACTACCTTTTGCGATTCTTCACATGCAACTCATGCCCATACAACATGATGGGAATTTTTTCACATCTTTCTTAACATTTTATAACTTATACTTCACATTATAACCTATAAAACATGCCTAAAAAAATAACCTCTCTTAACATGTCCATATTGGTTTACTTACATGCTTTATAATTTGAAGTACATTTTTGGAGGGAAATGGACAGTTTGAAATTTCAAACTCTCAAACACCTAAGATTCTCTCTCTCTCTCTCTCTCTCTCTCTCTCTCTCTCTCTCTCTCTCTCTCTCTCTCTCTCTCTCTCTCTCTCTCTCTCTCTCTCTCTCATGACCTCAAAAATCTCAAACACACTCAAATTGAATTCATGAACAAGAAATTTTGCATTTGAATGTCTTCTTGATGATCCTCTTGCACAATACTCCCAATGTGGAGAAAAGACTTCGTATAATTTTCTTTCTTACTTAAGTCTTCATATTATTTTCTTATTCTCACTCTTCCTATTGTCCTTGATTTTCTCATGTCCATCTGGGTCCCATATATTGTTATTTTTCCTTCAATTTTCCTTTACTTGTTTTCTTCTTTATTTCCATCTTCATTTCCAGCATCTTTAAGCTATCAATTCTTATATCTACACACACAAATAATAGAATAGTAAAAATATACTAGTCTTCACATATGATTAGCTCCTCCATCTCTATATATCTCATATTACTCATGTAATCATTGTTTTCCTTGTCAAATTCTTCATTTTCTTTCCTCATTACTTATTTTTCCTCACTTCCCACCATGATAAATTGTTTTAAACATGTACCTTCTTCTTTGTTTTCATTTTGATCATTTTGTGCACAATAAAATACAGCCTTTTCATCTACACCTATAATAATTTAAATATATCATAAACATTATCCATTAAAACTTCATTATATCCTTTCGTATCAACATGATTATCAGTCTTAGATACATAATTAGAGCTTTCTCTTTGTATTTCCTTGCTTAAAATCACCCCAACAACATGTTAAAACTTGAATTTTGAGTTACCTCAAACCGAGTTTCTTACCAACATTACTAGGTTATTCCAACTCTCAGGAATGAAGCACAAAATTAATAAAGCCATAATTTCTTCTTCAAAATATATTGTAACTGAAACTAGCTTATTCACAATTGTATTAAATTCATTCAAATGTTATATTACTGAACCATTCTAAGACATCTTCATATTAAACAACCTGTTAGTGAAAAATCACAACACCCCCGAATGTCCTAATATCTTAGTGGGGAATTCAGTGTGATTGCACAACATTGGACCATCTTCCAAGCTGTGGGACTTGCAAAACTTGAGATGGACCTCTAGAGAAGGCTGGTTCCTTATTTCTAAACTACCTACCATAAGCTACTCTAGTGCAGGAAGAGCTAATCTATCCTAATCTAACCATTCCAAGGGGACATTGGAGAGAGAGAGAGTGACAAGAGAGCCTACACTAAGTGGTGACTACACAACGGAAAAGGAAGTGGTTGATCACGGATCCGACTGCCTGAAGTGGAGAGAGGTGAGTAGAGGAGAGGGTGGACAAGATGCACCATGGACCAGAGATAGATTTCACATGGAACACCACTTTAAAACCCATTAAGCACAGCTCCCAGAACCTGCAATAAACATCATAGTATGCACAGTATACCCTGCAATGATGAGAGGTAAGAAGAGACAACAAAATAAGCAAGGATGGACAGAAGCATCACGAAACATATTTTATTGCTCCAAAAGTTACACAGTACATCATCAATGGGAAAGAGGCAAGAAAATGCCATTATAGAGTCATGAGAAGAGGCTTAGACTCCACATTCTACCCTAAGGAAGAAAGAGAGAGGGTAGCAGAGGAGAAACAATGACCAACCATTAGAAAATGCCCCTCTTTTATAATATATAGAAGAATGAGAGAGAAAGAGAGAGGGAAAGTCAAACTTTGTTCCAACCACCCCTGCGATGCATTGAATCCTACTTCTGAAAGCTCAACCACCATCCCTTAATGCTCCCTAAAAATCTACCTACAATGTGTCAAGTCCACCACCCTATGTCTGTTGGCATTTTGGAAGAAGGAAGAATGACAGATCAAATCGAATCTGATCTTGGTTGTTGAAGTAATCGGATCATATATTAATGGCATGAAGATGTTCTGCTATTTTTACCAACCTAACCTTCTCAAAATTAGGGTTTCATGTCTCCATGGCATAGAGGATTTCGAGACCTTTCCAAAAGGTCTTCTCCCACCCAAATCTGAGCTATCTTAGTCAAAATATATGGTTTTCTGAAGGTCCTCAGGTGGATTGCTTAGTGTGGCTTGCAATACGCAAGGGTCTATCCATACAGGGGCCATGTGGTAGCCCCCTACACATTTGAAAAATTTCCCCTTCCCTCGCTCTTGAAATTACGCCCATGAGACACGTGGCATCATCTGTGGGCTCCCCTATTTCCTTTGTATTTTTGGATAATTCCCCTCTGCTTAACGGGGCCACTATGCCCGACCCTGGACACGTGGAGGCTGAACACACATTTGAGAACTACCCTGAATTTTACCTTTGAAAGTTATGCCATGCAGACATGTGGACCTTCTGCTGACTCTTGCACTATTTAGAATTTTTAGCCACCCTAATTATGCTCTTTTTAGGCTTTGAGACACATGTTGCGAGTTAGCGCTCATTTGGGGATTACCTTTTGGGCCACACCTTTATTTTTTACCTTGAAACATGTGGCTTCCACTTACCTTTTTTACTTAGCCCGATTTCTTGGGCTAATACCCTTTTGGCAGTGTGCCCTATATCTAACCCTGAGACACGTGGAGGCTCATTGGCACTTGTTTGGAAGTATCTCCATTTTGGATTCTATCCTTAGAGTTGCACTGATGACACACATGGAGGCTTCCGCCCGACACCCTATTTATTCATTTTAAATGGCTAAGCTCTGTCCCCCTTTTTCATTTGGACCTGGGACAATGTGGAAGCCTTGCATTCATTTAAGGTCTATCTTTCGGGGCACCTTCTTGAATTTGTGTTTTTGAGACACGTGCACCTTTGCTGGCTATACCCCTTTAGACTTTTGTCAATGGTATGGGACACATGGAAGCTTCTGTTGACCCTCCCATACTTAGCCAATTTGGGCCCCGACTCTGTCCCCCTTTTTGACTTGGAACACGTGGCGAGCCTGGTGCTTGTTTGGAGTCTCCGTTTTGGATTCTATCCTTGGAGTTGTGCTGATGAGACATGTGGCACCCTCCATGGGTTTTGGGCCTGACTTTTCAATGGAGCCGATGAGACCCCCCTTTTAGGGAATGCCCTTTGATTTGATCCTTTGGAGCACCGATTGAGGAAGATCCATTGAGGGACTGGCCCTTGGGTCTCACTTTTAAAGTTTGCACCGATTGGACACGTGGAGGGTTCACGCAAGTTTGGGACCTACCTTGATGCACAAATTTTAGAATTGCACCATGATTTGACACATGGCGCCTTCCGCGAATCTATTTTCTGCCCCGAGTCGAACTCATATGTGGCTAAGTCTGAAAACTTGAGATCTCCTTTGACTTTTTTCTTCCTGTGAGCCTCTAGTTACCTTTTAACAGCCGTTTGATCCTCCTCTATCGACCCTACTCCTCTTGAGTTGTAGAGTCCTACCTGTTACCTTGTTTTTTGGATTTGAATGTGAGTTCTCAGGATAGAGCCGACCCTGTGATTTTCTTTTGTGCAGGGTCATGTTTGACCAAATTTTCTGGGGGAAAAATTTGGGATAATAGTTTGGCGACTCACAAGGACATCTGCCTGCTAGATGAAGGGACCATCAGCCTTGTTGCATCCATTGGGCATGGAGTCACAAAAAATAGCCTATACTGACCCTTTTCTTGAAATGGACTCCCCAACTACTTACACTTGATGACCCTGAGTCTGCCCCACTGTCTATACTCTCAATTTTCATAAGAAAATCTTGGAAATGGGGCTTCTGAGAGTAGAAAATTGTATAACCTGGGGCTTTCACCTATCCCTGAATGGACTGTAGGCATACTCAACTACATAGTGATACAACCTTGGATTAACAAAACACAACAACACACTATGTACAAGACTTTAAAATCATACATGCCCCAAGTGGAACATGAAGAGTGTGTAAGAAAGAAACTTCTTCTACTGAAAGAAAATCTACTCCTACTCCTAACTAACTAGAGAGAAAGGGGACTTAAACAAATCCTACAACTGGTAGGGAGAAATAGATTCCCTTTCTCAAAAGGGGCATCCATGTAAATGCTTTGACACTAAATATGGCTGCTTGTATGAGTGAAAAAACAACCAAGAGGCTAACCTTCCACCCAAATCATTAAGGTATCAACTAGAAATGGAAAAATGCCTCTTTTAGTTGATTATGCATTTGGACTCCTGAAGAGGCATGTTGATAGCTGACCCTTGGTGCTTTAATACTCATCCTCATGCCCTAAAGTGGGCATGACAAGTTTTGGCTTCTCCCTTGGCTCCAATGAAGCCAAGTACTTGATTGGGAATGATCTGATCCTTTGAAAGTATCCATTGTTCTGAAATCTAATCTCCAAGAATGGAGTCTTCTTGCAGACCTTCCTAGGTGGATGGTGTGAGAGAAATGGGAGAGATGGGATCCTCATTCCCTTTTACTTCCTCTTCCTGAGCAGAGTATGGAAGATTCATATCTTCTAACCTTGGTTCTAGAAGGCTATCATGAAGTGCAGGTTGTTGTCCTTGAAGGCTCTCCTCTATGGCAGCAGACTCATGTGCTTGGAAGGTGAATGAGGGAGGAAAAAATGATGTGATCTCCTCGGGCTCCTCTCCATCAAAGCACTCCTCTAAGTGAGACAAATAATCTTCCTCCATGTTATCCTACTACATATTTTCGACCTCCTCCATGGTGTCCTCCTGATCTAAAATCTTCTCACCATGGTTCCCCTCATCCTCAAACATGAAGTTTTGAAAGCTCAAACTCTTCTTTGACATTAGAGCTTGAAGGGGAGGAAGTGGGAGGAAGAACTTGAGGTTCTTCTTTGGCCTGCTCTGCAGTTGGAGCCTTTGAAATTGTATGGTTCCTCCTCCATAGCCCAGAATGTACTCCTCTTCCTTTGGATTTGGAGTAGCTTCTTCTTCCCATGCTTGTGCCTCAGCTTAATCTTTTACCACTTGTGGTTTGACCCCAACCTCCTCCATAGGATTAACCAATAAGGGGATTTTTGTAATCCCAAACCTGAGGGCCCAAATTTTCATATTTTATTTCATTTCTTCTCTATTGAGTTCCTCCTCTTGATGTTCTCCTTGACAAGTTTTTGAAGTCTCTCCCTGACATGGAATTGGGAGAGTAGGAGGAGTGGTGGGTGGGGTCTCCACTAGTTGTTTGTTTATCTGCGGTGGAGGGGAAGGTATTTCCTTTGGCTCTTGTGGAGGGGAATTAGCTCTGGAAGGGAAAAGGGGAGAAGAATGGAGATGAGATGGAATATTAGGAGATGGAGAAGATAAATCAAACACTTGGGGAAACAACTGAGGGGCTTGAGTCTTGGAAACTGCTAAAATGATAAAGCTTGAGAAAAAGAAAATGAAGGATGAGGAGTTAGTGATTGACTTACCCATTAACAAGGCTCCCTGACACCAATTTTCTCATATGTCTCTAATCTCCTCAATCCATTGTGAAAGTTGGGGAAACATTTTAGCCATGTAATTAGTCTTCTCCCACAGGGTTGCAATGTCTTGGCATAGGGACGGCCCATGGACAAGGTTCCTTATAGCCAATTCTGCACAATTTCATCTGAGTTATTGTCCTTGATTGTACCATTCGTGCCTCAATTTCTTGAATATTCCCTTACAAATCAGAATTCTCCATGTAGTTGATTTCACCTCATGCATATCCCTCTTGGTAGGCTCCATAGCCAAAATGGTTCTGGTATGCTCATAGGGGTAGCCATAGTGATTCAGAATCTGATCATAATGCTGATCTGGAGGGGTTGAGAAATGCATTGGAAGTTGGATGTATTGTTGTTGCTACAAGTGTGAGTTCCAAGATGGAAATTAAGTCATGATTGCACAACTTCATGGAATGGGAGAAAATGGGAGATGTGGAAAGAAAAGTGGGTGAAAATGGATGGAAAAAAGGTCTGCTATTTTAGAGATGGGTTGTTGACCAGATGGAGTCACCAGATGTGCTTGTGTATGCCTCAAAAGGTTGAATCTTAACAAAAACACACCAACCTACTTACATGAAGTGGTAAAGTGCTTCAGATCTATCCCACCGGGGGTGCCAAAACTATTAGTGCGGTCATACGGTGGCTTAAGATTTACTGTTGATAATGAGACACCTCAGAAAGATGAGAAAAATATAACCTTAGTGTCCCACCGAGTGTGCCATATCTATTAGTGAAAAATCACAACACCCCCATATGGCCTCGAATCTAAGTGGGGCATTCATTGTGATTGCACAACATGGGACCATCTCTCAAGTTGTGGGAATTGCAAACCTGCGATGGCCCTTTTGGTAAAGCCGGTTCATGCTTCCTAATCTACCTGCCACAAGCTACTCCAGTGCAGGAAGAGATAACCTATCCTAATATATCCATTCCAAGGGCACAAGGAGGGAGAGAGTGAAAGAGAGAATACACTAAGCGGTGGTAAAACAGAAAAGGAAGTGGCTTATCATGGATCCGACTACCTGAAGTAGAGAGAGGTGAGAAGAGGAGAGGGTGGAAAAGATGCACCACTGACCAGAGATAGATTTCACATAGAACACAACTTAAAAAACCATTAAGTTCAGTTCCCATAACCTAAAATGAAAATCAAAGTATGCATGGTATACCCGACAATGGTGAGAGGTAAGAAGAGATGACAAAATAAGCAAGAATGGATAGAAGCATCATGACACATATTTTATTGCTCCAAAAGTTACATAGTACATCATCAGTGAGCAAGAGGAAAGAAAATGACATTACAAAGCCATGGGAAGAGGTTTAGAATCCACATTCTACCCTAAGGAAGAAAGAGAGAGGGAGGCCGTGGAGAAAAAATGACCAGCCATTTGAATATGCACCTCTTTTACAATATATTGAAGAATGAGAGAGAAAGAGAGAGGGAAAATTGAACTCTATTCCAACCACACATGTATTGCATTGAATATGGGTATGAAAAATCAACCATCATTCCTCAATGCCCCCTGTGAATCCACCTACAATTTGTCAAGTTTTCCGCTCTATGTCTGTTGGCATGTTAGAGAAGGAAGAACGATAGATCAAATGGAATCTAATCTAGTTTTTGAAGCAATTGGATTGTATATTAATGGCACAAAGACATTCTGCTATTTTTACCCACCTAACCTTCTTGAAATTAGGGTTTCAAGTCCCCATGGCATAGAGGATATCGAGACCTTTCCAAAAGGTCTTCTTTCCTGCCCAAATCTGAGCTCTTAGTCAAAAAAATATGGTTGTTTGAAGGTCCTTGGGTCGGCAGCTTAGCGCGGCTTGCAATATGCAAGGGTCTGTCCATACAAGGAGCCACATGGCAGCCCCGGGCTCATGTGATATTTTTCCCACTACCCCTCACTCTTGAAATTGTTCCTAAGAGACACGTGGCATCATCCGCAGGATCCCCTATTTCCTTTATGTATTTTGTCTAAGTCCCCCTTCTGCTTGGTGAAGGCCACTATATCTTACCCTGGACATGTGGAGGCTTCAACACATGTTTCAGAAATTGCACCGCTCTGAATTTTACCCTTTTAAATGTATGCTGTGGTCGAGACACATGTGAGCACCTTCTACTAAGTCCGCCCTATTTAGTACTTTTCAATGGCCAGTTCATAACTTTTTAGGATCTCGGACAACATGTGGTGAGCCAGTGCTCATTTTAGGTTTGCCTCTAGATTTTTATTTTTTGAAATTGCACCGATGAAACACAGTGCTCCTTCTGAGGCTCTATGCTTACCTTTTTATATTTTAGCCAAGTTCTCTTTCCTGCTATTGGGGCCATAAATTCTGACCCTGGGACACTTGGAGGCTTGACACTCGCATTTGGAAACTACCCCCAGATTTTAGATTCTATCAAGTTGCGTCAAGTTTTACACGATGAGCCCCATCTGGAGGATTCTACCAACACCCTTATACTTAGTCATTTTAAATGACCAGCTCTGATTCCCCCTTTTCAAGACATGAGGACACATGGAAGCCTCACACTCATTTGTGTCTCAGTACTTTCAGGACACACCTTTTGAATTTTTTTCATTAAGACACATCGAATCTGCTGTTGGCCTGCTGCCGATTAACATGTGGCACCTTTCCGACCTTGGGCTACGTGGAAAGCTGGCACTCGTTTACGTCTCTACTCTTGGCTTCAATGACCCTGAAGGTGCGCCATTGACATAGGTAGAGGCTTCTGTCTGGTCCTTCTCATACTTAGCCGATCTTGGCCTCAGTCTATCCCCCTTTTTGACTTGGACCACGTGATGAGCATGTGCTTATTTGGGGTCTCCGTTTTGGATTCAATCCTTGGAGTTGCACCGTTGAGGCATGTGGAGGCTTTCGCTTGACCCGAGACTTGTCAACTGCTGACTCTGTTTGTTTTGGGTCATGGACATGTGGCAGGCTGGTGCATGTTTGGATTTTCTATTTCGTTGCGCATTTTGGAATTGTGCCAAGATGATGCATGGAACCTCCGTGAGTGTTTTTGTTCTACCCCAAGCCAACTCATATTTGAATTCCGAGACTTCAAATGTTTTTCCTGATTTTCTCCCTTCAGTGCACTCTAGACTCTGAAACACATCGTTGGTCTCCTTTGTTGACCCTAGACATGTGGATTCAAGATTTCCCCCCCTTGTTTATTCTATTCGAATGTGAGCCTGCTGGCCTGAATCTTGTAATCAATTATCTGTGAGGGGTCGTGTTTGACCAAACTTACCGGGGGGTGCATTTGTGATAACACAACCTTTTCTATAAAATATCTTGTTAGAGGTAGAGAGTTTTTTCATATAAATTCCTTAATGCATCCATAAATTCTTTTGTAGTGTTTTCCTTTAAAATGTTTTATAATACCAAAGATTCAAGATATAGCCAAATCATCCCAAACGCCTTCCTTTCTAAAAAATCCCAATCTGCATCCAACATGCTTGAGGTTTTGTTCCATTTTTTAGACAATGGAATATAAAGAGCATTATTATAAAAGTAATCTTCAATTTGAATCTACCAAAGACAAAAATTATGCTCATTGAATTTATAAACTTTTGATCTTCCATCATCTTACATATCTCCCCTTCAATTTAAAAAATTCCCTACAATTCAACACTTCAACAAACCAATCCAAGCTCTAATACCAATTGATAAGAAAAAATGGATAAAATATGTGGAACAATCCCACACAAAATCGCAATAGTAGAAACTAATATGAAAAAAAATATCACATATCTGAAATAAAATTTCATAAAAAAAAAACACCGATATGGTATTTATTGTGGTTCAAAAAATTTGGGATATGTCCAGCAAGAATCACTTGCTCAAATTTTATTACAAGCCACCATCTTTCTCTCAATATGATACCCAAATTCCGTTTGGAGCTATAGCTCAACAAACTCTCACAGAATTCACAGCTTGAATTCAAAACACATCTGCAATACATTTGCTTGTGATCTATCATATGCATAAGACCATATAAATAGACAACTGCTTAAGCAGTTTTACAAAACTGTGGGTATCTAAAACCATGGGCCAAAAACCTGTCCCATAAACCTATGGGTCAAAAAACTCACCCATATGAGAAAAGCACGTTTCTTCAACCCCGCCGGGTGCATTTTTCGAGAGTGTAAAAATATTTTACGCCTATACATTTTTTTTTTTCGGGGGCTCTGCCCCCGAACCCCTGCTAACCGGGGGCTGCCACAACCTCGGACCCCCGCATCGGGACATCCAGCCCGGCCATCGAACCCCGGTGAGGATACATGAAAAGTGTTACAGTAACTCTTAGCTGTATTTTGTCTTCAACACTTTCATCACATGAAAACTAGGCTCCACAACTCTAAGTTCAATTTCTCTATTTCTATACTAGTTCATCAACATGATTTAATAAACTTCTCTGGTTATACATGAATATTGTCCATAAAAACCCATAGGTAAGATTTGAACATTAAGGTCTTGTAAAAAAAAATTCAGAAGAAATGATTCTACACTCTCATATAAAACACTTAAATGGACTTAATCAGGTTGAGCATTAGGCCCAACAACATAAACTAGCTCTCAAGGCCTAAAAACATTATCTTCACACCCAATGGTCAGCAAATTTGACATCCACTTGGGAATTAAGTACAAGTTTCACTTTATCTCATTTCCACAAGCTCTACATGGATTTTATCTTCATAAACATCTTTTCTCAACACCATCTACAAGCTCCATCTACCTACTGTAACCTTATTTTACTCTTTCATGGATCCTCATACTCAAGAAGACAAACACCTCAAATTAGGTCTTCAAGCACCTAAAACATCATCCTCTAGGCAAGTGAGATATCCTCTTACATAGAAAATACCTCAATCAAGGATTACTTTCTAACATCGTCGACTATAAATAGTATCATCTATCATCTTACTCTAAAACAACTCATATTCTTGTTCCATCCTAAAATCTTGACTTCGGTATCCTCTAAAATGCATTCTTGAATCTAAAACTGCTCCAACTTGTAATCTTTGGTTTCTAATTGTCCAGTCTTGTGGCTAAATCAAGATCCATCACCTCAATATTAACTATCTCACACTCAACCATCAATATCTGAACACATCACCAGGTATTTCTCAAAAACATTGCTTCAAGCACACATAACCTTGGATATGTCACATGAATAATTTCACTGTTATGCACTACATGATCCATCACACCTTCTTGACAAGCTTCGAATAGGGTTCTATCTCAGGCCACTTAGGGACTTCAACCTGAAAAAAATATCATCCTGATCAAAATAAGACCTAAATCACATCATAATGGGCCTCCATAAGATATTCATGCACAAATACCATTGCTACACCATTCTTAAAGAACACTCAATACACACCTTTGATCTATAATTTGAACCAGTTTTGTACCTTTATACCCTTTATACATGGTAGGCAATTAACTTAAGAAGTTTAATCAATAATTTATCACCATATGATCTACAACTGAGCATCTTTCCCAATGGTGTAAAAATGATTTAAACCAGCAATATGTAATCCAAATATTCTTGGAACAATTTTTTTCTCTCAACATCAAAACCTGTCTTACTCACAATATGAAATAAATGTTAATCCTTCACAAAATAGATATTTTTCTGTCCTCTTGGGAAAACTCAATTTGGAACATAAAACTTTTCACCAAAAGGAGTCTTCAGATGAATTATTTACTAACTCTTCACTATATTAGGTCACATTATCTGTCTTTTATAGCATTTCATGACCTCATACTCAACCTTCTACCATGTTCCTCTATCTCTCTACAACTAGGTTCTTGGGGAGGGTTATAGACAATAACTTATCTGAGTTAACAAGGTTCCTTCATAAACTGACTAGGGACATCATCTTAACCAAAATTTTCTATCTGAAAAACACTCTTAGCTCAAACTGTCCTCAACTATGATGAATGGCTTAGGTTCCCATGTATACATATTATTTCACAATTGTAATTGATCACTACCAAACTTGACCTTCATAGGTGGGAATGCACTGATTTACGAGCTAACGATATGATCCAAATTAAATAACATTTTAATTATGGAATTTAAATTCTATCACTCTTTTAACTTGAAGACTACTGACATCACATAGTTTGTGATGGATTCTCAGTCCATGCTTGAAAATACTTCAACCATGCTCTATAACCTCCGTAACTAATCAATCTTCCATGATTAAAACTCCATGCTTTCAGAATTGCCTTTTTAACCTATAATTGTTCTTAATCATTTGGAAAGGACCTAAAAAAATCATTACAGTTGTCACAATGAACCTGAATAATGACCTTGTATCCACCATCTCACACATAGTTATGCCATGTCAAAATCACTCCTCACATGACTATAACAATTATCTACCCTACTTTTTCCATCTAAATGCTATAGCATCATATTTCTTGAATCTAGGTCTAGGACCGAGTCGAATGGCTTGTTTTAACAAACGAATCTCATCGAAATGACTTAGGATTACCATTCAATGTAGACCCTCTAACACCTTTAACACATCACCCTAAACATTTCTTGACACATGTATCAACCTTCATATAATGCTTAAGCTCATTCATGCCCATCTACTATGCTTGACAGTCATACTAATTAACAACCATACAATACCTATTGCATATATCTATGACATGTCACTTCACAATGCCACTAAGTCCAGTGCCACTAGACACCTAATGTTGATGTGCAATGAACATCAATAGAACATCATCATGCACTCAGACTACCCTTTGACATCAATGAAAAACGAAAACATGAGTTTCATCAATGAAAATAACACGTTTATGTCATGCATCACTATATCCTGTATATGTTGCATACCCACTCTGACAGTTACTTTATCTTTCAGTTGCATTGTAGTCATCGCTACTTCCTCAAAGAATGTCTTTTTCACTAACTCTTTCTCTTCTTTATTCAAATTTTAACCCTTCCATGTAACTTCTTGTTGAACCCTAACTACTTTTTGTTACTATACATATTCCACTCAAGCCCATGGAAAATAATGAAACATTTTTCACATATTTCTTAACATTGTAGGACTTGTACTTCACCTTAGAACCTCTAAAACATGGCTGGAAAGATGTCCTCTCTTAACAAGTTCATATTCGTTTACTTACATGCTATATAATTTGAATTACTTTTTTGGAGGAAAATGGACAATTTGAAATTTCAAACTCTCTTAATAATCTCTCTCTCTCTCTCTCTCTCTCTCTCTCACTCAATCTTCTCATAACCCTCTCTCTCCCTCTCTCTCTCTCTCTCTCTCTCTAATGACCTGAAAACTCTCCCACACACTCAAATTAACCTCATGACTAAGAAATTTTTCATTTGAATGCCATCTTGATGATGTTATTACATCATACTCCCAACGTGGAGAAAATTCTTCATACACTTTGCTTGTAAACTTGAGTCTTTATCTTCTTTGCTTATTCTTGATCTTCTTATTATCATTGATTGCCTCAAGTCCACTTGGGTTCCATATCTTGTCCTCTTTCCTTACATTTTCCTTTACTTTACTTCATTTCTTCTTAATTTCCGTCTTTATTTCCATTATCTTCAATCTTTCACTTTTTGTATGCAGACATAAAAAATACAATAGTAAAAAAACACTTTTCTTCATGTCTGATCACCTCCTCCATCTCTTTATATCTCATAGAACATCACGTATTCAATTATTTCTTTGTCATAGTATTCAGTTTCATTATCACTACTTTTTTTACCTAATTTTACACCATGTTAAACAACTTTAAACATGTACCTTATTATTCCTTTATTTAATTTTTATCATCTTGTGCCCAAGAAACCACTGCATTCTCAGCTACAACTTCAGTATTTTAATCGTCATATATCTCATCCAATAAAGTATGATAGAGATCATTAACATCATCCTTAAAAAAATCATTATATCATTTCTTATCATCATGCTTATCAATCTAAGATACATAAATGGATTATTATTATACAATTTGAATTAATTCACTAATTTAATAATAAATATCAACCATCAAAAAATCATTTTTTCTTACCTTTCTATAAAATTTTGCTTGCTTGTCTTCCCTGATCTTTGAAATATTATTTTTATCTCTGATTTCATCATCTTCTTTCTTCATTTCATCTTCACTTTTTTTCCCCTTCCTTGTTTCCTTTCATTTCCATACCATTCTTGGTTGCTTGTGTCTTCAAAATACCTTATTTATCTTATTTTCATTTGTCCTCGTTCACTTATTATTTGGACAACTATTTTATTTCGCTTGTCATTTTCTCTCTCTATTGTTGGATTTTACATCCACTTGGGCACTCTGTATCCATGTCCTTTATCTAGTTTGAAGAGGATATACATGGATATATTTTCTTCATGGACTTATTTTCTTACAACTTTATCTATTTCATCAACTTGCCTCATATTATTTTCCTCATTCTTGATCCTCTTACTCAACACTAATCTTTGATTTCTTCTTACAATCAGCTTTATAAGATGTTGAGATTTACTTTTCATAAAAACCTCAATCATAGTTCTTTCTCTCATCATCAACTCTCATATTTTCTCTATTACTTCACTTACCTTTCTAAGTTCTTCTTTCTACCCTCTCTTTTTTTCTTCTTGCTTCTTCCCTCTTTTTTAATTCTTCTTTCTTCTTTCTCTCTATCTCTACTTTTATTTTCGTATGGCTAAAAACTTCATCAACTCTCTTAAGATCTCTTTATTGTCCATATTCTCTCTTTATTCAAGCAATTTTTTCACCCTTGAATTTTTCACACCTCACCTTCGATTGATGAGATTATATTTTTGTGTTATCACTCTCTTCTATTACTCTTAAACTTCTCTTCTTCTCAACCACTTGGACTTCAACCTATCTCTTTCATCCATACACTTACATAATATAGTGTTAGCCATAACAACAAATATATTTTCAATTTTGAAAGAATCCTAATTAATAGTGGTTCTCATAAACCACAATTATGTAGAGCAATACAATTTTTTAATGCATTTAATCAAGTTAATAAGGTTAAATAAAAAAATCACACAAAATCTTTTCAAAGGAGGATCTTTCACATAGCCTCAAATTGTTTAAAACTTAAATATTTGATAAAATTCTCCTAAAATGGATTCCTCAACAACATAAATTTTCCGATACCCTTAATTCTATGTCGATCCTTCCATAAAATTCGATTTATCTTCTTGAAAAAACTCAATTTACCTTAAATTTCTCTATTGGCTTTTCACCCTTCTCTACTAGCTCTTCAGTCATACAATAGTTTTTTTTACTATTTTTAGAATTCAATGACCCTCATCAACCTTGTAACCTATTCCTCATTCACAAACTTTGTTATATCAATCATATTTTGACTTCAGAAGGATAAAAAATCACTTTTTAGTTATCTTACCCCAACTAAAAAAAATTTCTCTTAGAAAACAAACAGTCTGCAATGATTTTTCTTTCATGTATATATTTTGCTGCAAAAATCCAATTGCTCAACAAATCTGATAGGTTTTAGAAGTATCTATGAAGAAAATATGATCCAAATTACTTCCATTTTAATTATTACATTTAAAAGTTATGAATTTTTTCTTAAGAAGACATTACATAAAACAGTTTGTATGCATTCTCAGTCCAGATAGAAAGTACTTCATTGTAGACATAAAATCATACACTTTAGGCATTATTTAGCCCATTATTATAATACTATTAAGAATGTTCTCGAGTGAATAAATTACTAATTAATCCCACCTTTTTTCCATATTTTTCTTATATTTTATTTCATCATTCCCCCATATTTCTCTATACTTATCCATCTGTTACACAATTTCCCCGCCATTCTAGCCCAAAATAAAGGCACCCAGGCCTATAGTGTGGCACCCTAGGGTGCCATGGTCACACCTTGGGCATCTCGATCTATGTTTTTCTTTTCCCACTTCTTTTTGGGTACTCTCTAATGTTTTTTTATCCTTATCCTTTTCTCAGTCGGCCGTCTCAGGGTTAGTTACAAAATCAAGCATAAAAACCCTATAAATATAAATTTATAAGACCGTAATGAGGGTCCTAGCATCACATAGTATTATCACTCCATCTAGAGTTATAGTCGTTGCGTAACTTGCATCCACATAGTGACATGCATCAAGGCTAGGATATCTGCACCACATACACACAAAATAGGGGTAGGGATTCTATTCTATTCCATGCACACATGTTATTTACATTTTATATAGTTATTATTACTCGTTACTTCACAAAGTGTGACTGGCACAAGAGCACCTAGGGCATGACATGCACACACTACACCAAAACTACATCTAGGTATGAGATGTAGTGTCAATGCTCAGTGATAAGACCACTAGTTTAACGGCTGAGGTCATTCCAACCCATTCATTCTGCATCTTTATTTTTCCTAGGGTTTGATACTTCCTTTTGTATTGTAGGTCATCATTTGATTATTCACCACATTTGACGTAGTCCAGTGAATCTAGTGTGACAGACAGACAGAGTATCGGATCATCCTATGACCATACCAAAATTACATATTTCATGAGCATTTACAGATATCTAGGGCACCTCAGGGCACCTTTGCTGCCCCAGTAACTTCCTAGGTGCCCTTATTAGTTACAAATCTTCTAGATCTGGCCTTCGCATGACTTCTGAGTGATCATCTACACTTCAAGATTGTTTTTTCAGACCTACGACAACATGTGAAAGTCTCTTCTAATCAGCTAAGTCATTTCTCTTCATTTACTTGCATATTTAGGGTTTTATTTCACTTAGAATATTTAATTACAATTGTTCCATACTGTTTTAGTTTCATTTATACATCATTTTAGTTCTCCTATTTAGATTAACTAGTGGCATTATACTTTCATTATCATTTTATTTTAATTTTAGTTAATCATTATGGTGAACCTTACAATATACATCCCTCCCTTTGATAGGATTTCCTCCCCCCCTTTCCCATTGCTCCATATTGTGATGAATTTACTGAATCGCATATTAAGGCCAACAATGATCACCTTGTTGAAGACCCTCCATATTTAGATTTACTTTTTCATGTGGCTCGTGAAGATGTTACCAACTTGGATGAACTCAATGCTTAGTTAGATTTACCCACTTTTGTTTCCACTCAACCCCTTTCTTCTATGCTTCCACCTATTCCTAATGTTCCAATTTTGGTCCCCACTACTTCCAATCACTTCACACATCCATTGGTTTCACATCAATGATAACCCTCCTCTGTTGGCAATCAAGATTTAACCTATCGATATCACAATCTCCAGGATCAAATTTCCAACTTAAAACAGGCCACTACATCTCCTTCTTTAGATTCTACCTTATTGTTTCATATTGTGTTTGCACCTATCATATCACTTACTTATCCTAATTTCATCACTCCTAAATTTCCAATTTTCACTGGACATGGTGATTGACAAGAGCATCTTTATACCTTTCATGTGGCCTATCTCAATTTTGCTAAAGATCATCTTCTCTTAACTAAAATATTTCCTTGTAGTCTCCATAAATACGCACTGTGTTGGTTCTACCATTTATATATTCATTTAATATCTTCCTTCACCCATCTAGCATGTGTGTTTCTCACACATTTCTTGAGCAACATCGGTTCTAAGATGTCCTACGCCCAACTAGTACAACGTAAGCAAGGAACCAATCTATACTTTTTACTAATTATGTCTTAAGATATAAAAATAATCTTACTAAAATGACTAATGTCCTCGGTGATTTAGAACTGTAGGATTTATTTATACAACGTCTTTTACCACCTCTCTGAGAAAGATTTATTTTGAAACCTTTTCTTCATTTGATACAAATTTCCATACTCTTAAGCTCCGTTAATCTAAGCTTCTATCCATTAACAAGCTTAAGTATCAGCAACAACCTTCATCCTCCAATCACTTTCAACCCAAGACACCATTAAAATCCTCTACATCTAAACCAAAAAACAATAAACTCACTGTCAATGCCATTACCCCTTCAAATGAAGTCTAGTCCCCACAACCTAGAAATATGTTTACATTCCTTCCTATGGTACTACATCTTATATTAAAACAAATCATTGAAAAAAACCTCAATACCCTTCTTCCATGACTCGAATGAGACCCATGCACTGACCTAAAGGACTCAATTACAATGAAAATCTTACGTTGTGATTATCATCGTTGTGCAGGAAATTATACTAATCAATGTGTAAAAATTTGCAAATAATTATCCAAGATGTCCTCCATAATGACCAACTCGAATTTATAGAACCTACTCGCCCTACTCCCTCTAAGGATAAGGGTAAAATTAGAATTTTTAATAATGATTCCAATCAACGTGAAAAAAAGACCATGGATTCTTTAGGGACCCATACCTACCATGTTGCACCACCTCCAGATGCAAGCCTCATTTGAATTCTTAGTTACTAACAATGAAACAACAACACCTATCATTTATTTATTTAACACTAACTACAATGCTACATTTGTATCTTATCATTTACATATCTAGGCATCTATCGGCTCAATATTTATTAACAACACTAAGATTGATCCATCTTCTCCTATTAGCACATGTTCAAGTTTTCATTCTTACAGTCTATAGGTTACCCTCCATCACAAATCGACTATCCATTCAAGCAACCATATGGTATTGTTAAGTTACATATAATAGTTGGTCCTCTCACTCTTTTCATCCCTTACCTTTTTAGTCAAATAGTCAAAGGATTTGATCTACTTCTTGTCCTCAATTGGATTCGTAAATACCAAGCTATTATTTCTATGAACCAATTGTGCCTTAAGTTTAATTATAACAATCAAGTTATTTTTGTTAACAAAATCCCTCCTTCACCTCCCTTATCATCATCTTCTAACCCTGCTGATCATCCTTACACATATCCTATGGTGTTTCCCACAAAGCATTTTGCACATATTTAACTTCCTAAACTATCCTCTCCACAACAAACTTTGTGCCATTAGTTCCACATGCAAACAAAGCCTATTTTTCACATATTTAACTTTCTAAACTATCATCCTGCATCCAATCACCACCTTCGTTCTATTCTACATGGATCATTTCCCCCTTGAAATATGCACGATAATTTCCTTGATCTCCATGAACCCATGCACTTTACTAAACGAGGATATTCTTCTTATGTGCACCCATCGCATACATATTAGCTTCATTATTATGCACAACATTTTGATACCATATGACTTTTACTCAAGTATGGTCTTACGCTTTCATCATTCAAGAAACTATTTGATCCCTCCTTTATAACCTCTTCGGGGAACAATCATTATACTATACCCCCTTCTTCATAGTGCATATTTGCATCTCTCATCTTTACATTCTCATTCATTCATTTCTTCGCATATACACATACTTATCACATGTCATAGCAACCTCATTCCCTGATGAGAAACTCTTATCATTCGGTCCACACTAGACAGTTGAGGGATTACCATGAAAATGAACGCCACACACTGCACTATAGAGTCTACACACTTAAATTCTATCATACACACCATTTTTCCTACATCACACATCTTCGTAGCATATATTTTTCATAGACTACACTAGTCGTCAGTACATATGAGTCTAGCTTTCCATTTTCATCCACCTATTCTAAATTGATGCTAGGTTACATTATATATGGGTTTATATTTACACATTATCACTCCATATTTTATCTAGATCTATTATCACATCTTCCATATTCTACACACCATACATTTCCGACATGAGTCACATAGTGCATCTATTCATCATATACATTTTACATGCTACACTAGATTTCCTTACATATTGTTCTAGCTTCATCTTATCATCCTTACATATTCCATTTCTATGTACAATTACTATTGCATCTTATACTTCACATATTTTATACACACCACATATCTTACATTGCATTTCCCACACTATGCATTTACATACCATCTTCATCACTTGGTCATTTATATACTATATTGTTTTATATGCGCTACACTCATTACCCTATGACACACTTTAGTTCCTCGGTTCATACACGACTATGGAGGGTTTACCAATTACATTTACCTTACAATCATAATGCGACATTACCTCCTATAATATATTTCTCAGAAGACACTTCCAGTGTTAGTGAAATACACCTTAGGTTAAATTGTCACCTATTTTATCATCTTATTATGGTATATGATTGAGGAAAAATCACCACTCCCATTCTCAACTTGAAGTAGCATACACCTTAGGGTACATCACCACTCCCTCCTTCAAGCTTACATTGACATAAACTTAATCCTAAATTATCACTCATCCATTCAACAAGTCATGGTGTACACTTAGGCTATAGGGTCAATGCACATATTTCCATATGTCTCATCCCCATATAATAATTCTATAGTGATATAATCTTAGGGATAAATCATCACTCCTCCATTCAAAATATTTGTGATATACCCTTCGACTATAGGGTTCACGTACATCTCTCCACATATCACATTTCATATACACACTCCTCACAACTTGCTCGCAACTACCAACACTACTCGGATATTTCCCAATGACATTGTAATGCCCGCTAAAAACAACCCACTTGAGACCCAAGAACAACCTAGGATTAGTTAGGAAAATTATGGAATATTTTTTATTTGTTTAGAAGAGTCTACAACCAGGTTATAAGACAACAGTTATCATTAACAAGTTCCAGATCAATTCTAATCCACTAGAATGTACTTTTTCTTTTGTTAACATATATTATAAGTCACACGGTCAAAAATTTAGGGTTAGAAGGTTCAATTAGGTTCAGAGGGTAATTCCTCACCATACCCACTCTCTAACATGTTTAAAGATTAAACTGGTTTTTTCTCAAAATTAACACATTCCAAATTTCCCTAAATCATTCCCATTGGATAAAAAATTTGTTAGGAATTATTATTAGTGCTCACATTATTATAAAAGTTAGATTATAATTATGTTGAGTTGATATTACAATTGTTATAATATATTGTTTTAACAATATATTATTCATAGAGTTTTGTTGTACCCGTAAAGTTATAAACAGGTAAGTGGTTTGTTGACTTTCCTATTTTATAGGAAGTCAGTTTTTCTATGTATATGGCTATTTAATAGCCTATGTATGTAATTCACAAAGGCTGAATAAGATATCAATTTATATTTCTTTTGTTAATCTGTTGCTGCTCTTAGATTTGGTATCAGAGAAATGGCTCCCTGAGTTTGTGAGGGGCTGATTGTTTCTTGTTTATGGTCAGCCGTATTATGAGAGATTCATTTTATTAGTTTTTTGCAGTAATAGTTTATAGGTAGTTTATTGCAGACCTGGTCGTGTCATCCTGCATAGATAAAAGTGGACGAGAGAAGTGTGTATGCGGCCTGATCCAGTGTATCTATTCTGCTGGAAGTGGGTTCGAAGTGGTTTGATATTTTGATCCTGCGTATTGAAGCATTATGTCTGTGATTTTAATCATTTTGCGTGCATAGTTGCTTGTGCGTATTTCATCGTGCTGTTGCAGACACATTGTATTGACCGACTTGCGTATTGCGTTGCGTCACCATTTTGGTAATTGTGATCAGCTTTATCGCTGTTTTGGGCAACATACCAAAAAAAATCACAAGGAAAAGAAAAAAAATTGCCATTTTTGGAAAGGGTCCGGAAAGAAGTTGGACTTAGAACTTAAAAGTGTTATATCTTTCACCTCATAACTCAGATTGAGGTGATGTTTTTTTTTAAAATGTATATTTTTTAAAGATATTTGCATTGATTATATGCTTTTTGCTGCTAGACCAATTTTATTTTTTTTGGAAAATATTTCAAAAATTATATATATATATATGTATTTAAAAAAAAAAAATTGTGTCACTTTTGTCTAGACGCACTTTCGCTTGTACACGACGTCCATAGTGAGGGGGTGCATTATCAGTTGAAACCGACATCCAAGAGAATTGTAATATGAGCCTCAAAGATAAATTTGCTAACTAAGTAGCAAACTGATGGAGGAAGGAGGTCGAACAATGACCTCTCGTCAGTCACCAACGATGGGGGCCGCACAGAAGCTATGGTGGCATATGTATGGTGTGAGTATATGATTTTCAGTGTGGTTTCCATTTTGTCAGTGTGCTTCAGTTTGCAGTGTTCCTGTTAATTTGAGTGGTGTGTTTTATTGTTAATACTGGAAAAGCATTGTATAAGAGAGAAGAAAACTAAGGAGATCCTCTGACTTCCATACTTCATTGGAAGATGATCGGTCAGTGAATACGTTCATTGCCAATGGTGATCATGTGCAGCAAGATCAAGACAGCAAGATCTAGTTAGTATGATACAACACAATACATTTTTCCCTTTCTGATTTCTTATTTGGAATTTCACATTATGGGGGGGAATACATACCAATGTTCCATTCCCATTCTGCACCCAAAACGACTTAGTCAAGGAAAGCTTCCAGTGGTAGTGGCAGTTTTCTATGTTGTTCGAGATTGAGTGGCAGCGATCAATGACAGAGACTACAATTAAGAACATTACGATTCTTATAGGAAGTAATGTGAAATTTTTTAGTATATCTTCTATTGTGCAGTTTTGTGATATGCATGTTTTGTTTCCTACATAATTCCCTGATGTATAAGCATAGTGGTGAATAGTATCACCAGAGTAAGTCAGTTCATGGATCTTGAAAGGGTTTGTGGGATGAACCAGAAAACCACACGAGGTGGACAGTTGATGGGTTCCTGTCATGTCATGGTTTGTGGTAAGCTTGTTTAAAACCATGGAAGGAGAGAGCCTTTCTTTTGGATCAAGGTCATGAGTCATAGAGTTGGACATGCCACAGGGGTGAGCATACTACAGAGGAGTGTGTGGATGTTTTTCTACCATGTTCGGACTAAGGGGGGGGAATGTTAGGAATTATTATTAGTGCTCACATTATTATAAAAGTTAGATTATAATTATGTTGAGTTGATATTACAATTGTTATAATATATTGTTTTAACAATATATTATTCATAGAGTTTTGTTGTACCCGTAAAGTTATAAACGGGTAAGTGGTTTGTTGACTTTCCTATTTTATAGGAAGTCATTGTTTTTTTCCTATGTATATGGCTATTTAATAGCCTTTGTATGTAATTCAGAAAGGATGAATACAATCATCAATTTATATTTCTTTTGTTAATCTGTTGCTGCTCTTAGAAAATTTTTATCACCTTTCCAATGATATAAGGAAGTCCTCCTAACTCGTCATATTTTTCAAGTTATGGGTTGGCGGGCCTTGGGGTGAAAATTTTCCCCAAAAGCAAGCCTGTGGTCCTAGGAAAGAAAATTTGCCCAAAGGGCTAATCTGTGGGGCCGTGGGAGAATTTTGGAAAATTTCCTATGCAGGGGTGAAAAACCACCTTTGCACTCATGCTCCCAAGGGTCCACAAAGGACACCTGACACCTCCTAATCCATGCGGGGAAAATCGGGGCAGTGGGAACATTTAGAAAATTTCCCATGCAGGGAGAGAAGCCCACTTTGCGCATGCACTCCCGTAATTCCGCAAGGGAGACGTGGCATCTCCTAAGACAACGTGGGAAAAGTAGGGTAATGGGGAGAATTTTTTTTTTAACGTGCCGAAGGGAAAAAAGGATCACATTTACTCGTGCCTCCACCAATGACTTGTGATGCCATGTGGCAGCTCTTGATTGGCCGCAGGTCGGTGGGGCGGTGGGGAAAATTTGAAAAAAATTCCAATTTTTTTTCTAAAAAACCAAAGGAAAAAAGGAACCCACTCCTCCGTCAAAGCCTCACGATGCCACGTGGTAGCTCCTGATTGGCCATGGGTCAGCAGGGTGGCGGGGAAAATTTGAAAAAAATCTTAAAATGTTTTTGAAGCGCTAAGTTAAAAAGTGAATGCGCCCCTCTGCTCAATACCTTGTGGTGCCAAATGGAAGATTTTGATTGGATGCAGGGCGACAGGACAATGGGGGAAATTAAAAAAAAAATCTCAAAAGTTATCTAAAGCTCTAAGGGAAAAATTGTGGACCGTGGACGTGCCAAGGAAATTTTTCCTAGTTTTTTTTTTATGCCAAGTGAAGAAAAACTTGTGAAGGCCATAATTTTTTATAGAGAGTTCAATTTTGGGAAAACAAGGACTTTCTAGAAATATCTCGACGTCATCTTTGCACAGGATTCATTATTTTTAAATTTTGATAGAGTTTAAGGGATCAATTTTTGAAAATGATCTGCGGGATTTTAAAGTTCTAATTGGTAAATTTTAACTTATAAAATTTTGTTCAATTTGTTCTTATTCCTCTCTCAACATGTCATATAGACATGGAGAATTTTTCATAGGTAGATTTAGGATAATTTTTTGAGGTAGATCTATGTGATTGAATTCCAATTCAAAAGTTTACAATTTTGCTAGCAAATCGACTATGACATCTTTAAACTCAGTTTTGCCATGTTTTGGAATATTTCCTTTAAGTATATTTGTCTAATTGGATTTGTTTAGGGAAAAATACTTCATTTTAATTGTTTAGTTTGTTATTTCATTGTTGTAGGTTCGGTCTGTGCATTTTGGATTAAATAATTTCCAGTTTGAAAATACAAGACAGAGATCAAATTTTTAAAGGGTTTATTTGACATTTAATTCATCCAAGTATTATAATATGTTCCAATCCTAATCTAATAAATTTAGTTGATTCAAAAACTAAAATTCCAATTTTCACATATTTCAAAAGATAGATTATTACACTTCCTCATGCACATTTATTCCTTTCAAACAAAGATTACAACTCACAAATAGATGATTAAATTCAATACAATGATACAATTTGAGGAAGGTTATGAAATCCTTTATTTATTCCAAAGACAACTTTACAACTTCCTTCTTTTATTCTTTCCATAATAATATATTATATACAGGGTAGAATGATACATTTTCTTCTCATGTGTTTCATTTTTCCACTTTCCAAACAGGGATTACATAGTGCATGCTAAACACAGATTTCCAATGGAATAATATCATATGGATAAGACAAAACCACATCTATTAATTCAGATGGAACTCTTATAACTTCCTTTCCATTCGATTTCAAAATATAACATACAAAATACATTTCATTCTTTCACATTGTTTCCAAAAAAACAAAAACCAGAGTATAACTCTTTTACATTTTGAATTTCAACTTTCATTGTCAATACAAAGTATCCACATACATATTATCCATAAGCTATTGTTTCATTTTTGACTTAGCATCTTATACTACTTGTTTATACATGCTTTGAAATGTAAGTTATCACTGTGACATGCGAACGGGTGTTCCATGTGTAACACTATTTTTTTAGGATTACATGTTTCCATGAATACCTCTTCATTTATACATGTTTTCTTTGTTTTCCTTTATATGAAAGATTTTCCCCTTGTTTGTGTGCACACTTGTTTGTTGTTTGTGGTGATGATGGTCTTGCATGTCTTGCAACATTGTGAGTGATGTCTCATGTTTGCAACCCACTTTTTGTGGTCTACTTGTTTTCTTGTGTGTTTACACTACTTTGTTTCATGGTTCTTACATTGTATGTGTATTTTACACTTTTCTTCTTGCATGCATGTGTTTATAGACTAACACTTATTTTGGCTAGCCATCCCCTTTTGTGCATGCCTTGGTATTTACCAAGTGTTTCCCATTTTACCATACAAGGGATAGTTTTATAGGTCAAAGTGTGGTTGGTCTTCTTTTGGGGCCGGATTCTCCTCTCAACAATGTCACATGCACCCCCAAAGAGACGGGGCATAATTGATGGTTTTCTACTAACACAACATATTTAAACTGGTTTAGTATAGTGCACTTTCCATCCTTGGCATTGTGGGTTTACATACAATGAGTAAGTAAAGACAAGACTATGATCTTCATGCACAATGGCCTCTATAAGACATTGTGTCCTTTGGAATTACAATGGGTGTGCCTCTCTATAATACATTGTCGAGTGGCATTTCATTACCCAAAAAACTAGGACAATACTGATATCTGTTAACACATTTCAGCAGAAGCGATTAAAGGTTGGATCGGACAAAAGATTTTCTCTTTATACTTCTTTAGCCAGGGTGGCATGGTATCACCCCAAAAACTCGAAATAGTACAATATATCCTTAAACACCATTTATCTTGAAATGGATCAAGTGCACATGTTCCATTTACACTTTTATTTTAGCATATTTTACATTTGTGTACTTTACACATTTTTATATACATGTGTATTTTACCTAACATTTTTACATACATACATATTTGACTACTTCATCATTTTCTCCTTGTAGGTCCAAATATATGAGAAACAACAAGTAAAATTTGGGGAAAAAAAAATGATGATGATGAAGATGATAGTGACAACATACTACTACTTGAAATTTCCCTTACTATCAATGCAAGTACACTACACATCATAGTAGCCACACACACATTCCACCCTAGGTTCACTTTCATCAGTTTTTATTAGCATTTTTCATCTCATGAATCGACATTCCTCCACATTTTTTCTTTTTTCCTTTCCATGCTTTATTCTAGTCTATTGGCATGTCTTCTTCTACACTTTATATGGATATCAAGTACTTATCTCTATCTACTTATGTTACTGAGCTTTCTACTTAGCAACATAAAGAGGGGGAAAAATGTAGACACAAAATCTTTCACTTTAGTCATTATTTAGCCCAAAATTAAACTACTATTTAGAATGTTCACAATTTTGTAAAGTATGAATTTATCCCACCTTTTGGCCATCTTTTTATTATATTTTATTCCACCATTCTCACGTATTTCTCTATACATATCAACCATTTTCATAACTAACATGTCATTCTATCAAGAAATTAGGGCACCCAGGCCTACATTGGAATGTCTCATGGCACCCTGGTAACCCCGCTATATGTTTCTCTTTTTCCGCTTCTTTTTGTAGCCTTTTGAGTCATTTTTAAGCATTATCCTTTTCTTAGTCCGCCATGTCAGGGTAGTTATGAAATTAAGCTTGAGAACCCTATAAATATAAAGTTATAAGACCATAATGAGGGTCCTAGTGTCACATACTACTATCACTCCATCTAGAGTTTCATCCATTGGATCACCTGTATCATCATAGTGAGATGCTTCAAGGCTAGGAGATCTACATCAATACTAACAGAATAGGGGGAGGGATTCTGTTATATTCCATGCACACATGCTATTACTTTTTCTATAGTTATTATTACTCACTACTTCACAAAGTGCGATTGAAACAAGAGCACCTAAGGCACGTCACACAAAAATGTACTAGAACTTCATGTAGGTCTGAAATGTAGTGCAACGCTCAGTGATAAGACCACTAGTTTTGTGTCTAAGGTTAGTACTGACCCATTCATTTTACATCTTTATTTTTCCCAGGTTTTGAGACTTCCTTTTTTATTATAGCTCATAATTTGATTATTCACAACCTCACTGCAGTCTAGTGAATCCTGTGTGATAGAAATAAATAGTATTAGATGATCCCATGACCATACAACATTCAATTTTTGAACAAGTAGAGAGACCAGGGCACATAATCTATAGATGAGGATTCCCCAGTACCTTCCCAAGAACCCAAGTCAGTTCATATCTTCAGGATCCTTCATTTATAGGACTTCTAAGTGGTTTTTTACACTTCAAGATTATATTTTTAGTCCTGCAATAACCTTCAATAGTTTCTTCGAATCAGCTAAGCCATTTCCTTTCCTTCTCTTACATACTTAGGGTTTTATTTCACATAGAATATTTAATCACTATTGTTCAAAATAGTTTTAGTTTCATTTATTCAACACTTTAGACCTATTTATATTAACCAGTGACTAATACTTTCATTAATTTATTTTAATTTTATTTAATCATTCACAACTCCAAATATACTTAAAATTAAAGTAAAATATTACAAACCTATCTGGAAACTGACTATCAAAACCAACAAAAAAAATTTAGAATCATTTGGAAATTATATTAAAAATTTATTGGTGTTGTCCCAAAGCACGGTAATGATTTTCTCCATAATTCAAATTGATTTTTCATACCTCCTTCAAGAAAATCATCATTACCTCACAAATTATCCAATGCAAATACAAAGTTTCTTTTAAATCATTTAGAGGCATTTATCAACATTATTCCTTCCAGAATTTTGGTCTAGATTCAATGGTTTAAGGTTTTAGACATTTTTTTTTAGTGCTTTACACAATCCCATGGATTAATACTTATACCATTCAAGCCAACTAACATACATTGTCATAGTCATTATATGCAAGAAATAAATTGTTTATATCTGAAATCTACATTTACCTTCTGTTGGAGACAAAAAATTTACCTTTTCCCAAGTCATAAACAACCTGGGATTTTGAGGCAACATGGGACTGCCTCTAACTTGTTGGACTTTCACTCTAATATATACATTTTAGACAAGTTTGGTTCCTCTTTCAAATCTTAATGATAAAAATAATCCTAATGATGATAGCAAATCCTAAGCTAAACATTCCAAATGACCATGGTTACAAAGAGATGTAAAAAAGGGAAATCCTAAGCTAAAATTTGTGTATAACACCAAGAAAAGTGTGAAAGACATTAAACATAGTCAAAATGGATCCTGTAAAAGTGAGAGATATGAAAAAAACTTACAAGAGTAAAAGAGAGGCAGGAAGTAAATAAAAAACAAGTATACGTAGAAGAGAACAAAAAAATCCATATTTTATTTCTTGAAAGCATGGAAAGTGCATTACTACTCAAAAGAAAGAAAGAACGCATTTATAGAGGCCAAATCGAATGCTTCAAGTTCATAGTTTCTTGGTAGAACATTTTGACATGGTTCCTTTGTAGATAAGAATGTCCATCCTATTCGAAATGAAAGAAATTACAATATATATCTCAAAGAGAAGAAAGAGAAGAGGAAAAAGACTTTGAAGGCATGACTATTTCAACTTTCAACCACCAAAAGTCTACATTGAATTCACCTACAAAGCACATGGAATAACCCTGTAAGATCATTACTATGTCTATTCCATTTTATAGTAGTAAATTAAGCCATTACTTCATCAATTCTAGTTGTTCAGCTATTTGATTTGATCATTTGTGTGCTCAAGACTTCTATTTTATACCTATAAAGTTGTGTTTTCCATTTTAACACATCAACAGTCACTAGAAATCAAATCTGATTAAATCAAAATTATGGCGTCACGGAGACCTTTCTAATAATATAAATTTTGTAAGATTTGGAGGTCGGAGTTGAAACATTTGTCCTTCTTGAATCATTTTGATGTCGAGGAGAAAATGAACTTGACATGTGGTAGCCTTTGATTATCTCGGAGACTTCCTTCACCAACATATACATTACTATTACTTTTTCCATGTGTTGGTCTCTTGATGGGTCACAATGTCAAGCTTTACTTCTTCTCTCCTTTTCTTTTTTTGCATTCCATAATGAAAAGTGATGCCAATAATACATTTTTATACTCCTTCACAATTTAGTTACGTCTAACTTTTCTTTTCCATCAGATTTTTCATAATGTGAAAAGTGATCTAATTAGAAGGCTCCAACCATTCACGATGTCAGAATTATCTTTTACATATTATGAGATAGTGTGAAGTTCCATATCTAACTGAGGAATATCCATGATTTTCACAAATGTCAACCTACATCAAACATTCATGATAAACTTGATAGACCATTTCGAAGAACGATCTAATAGAATAGTGTCCACACTACTTCACATGTTAGTCTGTTTCATTTAGCCTCTAACTAAAATTCACTAAATTAATCAAAATGCATCTATTTGAGGAAGTTTCAGAATGGTGAAGTTATTTCCTGCCATGGACTATTTATATGATTCCATATGGCCTTCTTTGAAGCACTACTTGGGCATGGAGCCAACATTTTTCTTACATTATATTGCCACTTCTGAAAATTCGTTTGTGTCATAGGTTTTAACTTCTTCCAATGGTGATTTAATTAAAACCATCTTAAGTCCAAGAATAATCCTTTGGGAGTTGTTTCATTAATAATTTAGGCAAATAACCTATGGAATACTAAATTCCTACATTTCAGGTGGTAAACTAAATTAGTCTCCAGTGAGTTTCTAGGAGAAAAAGGGATAATTCCTTTTTAATGAGTTATACAAATTTGCAAGGGGTACAATTAATTGACCCTTAATAGTATAGGTGAATTTAAGACCAACATCTTCCTCCTAGATGAAAATACATGATAGCCAATTAAATAATCCATTGGGTATGGATTCAAGCCAAAAACTTTGAAAAACTAATAATTTTCTTCTAAACCCATTATGAACTTCCAGATGAACTAGGAATTCTGGATAGTTAGATCTATGGTCTCTGAAAAAATATTGTAAATTTCCTAACTATCTGAATCGGCCCTAAAATGGACTACCTTCCAATAATGGACTATCAAAATAGAAAAAAACCCCACAAAACTTTATACAAACATGCAAAATGCATACATGTTCTAAGTGAAAACATGCAGAGTGTGCATTAATGCACTTAGCTTTCTAAAAGAAAACCTAATCCACCCTACTAATAACAAAAATTAAAGAGAATCTAAATAAATACATCAAAATAAGAAGGGAGAAATAGACTTCCCTTTCTTATAATTTTAGACCATGTATTTGATTTGACTACTGAACATGGTCTTAATTGAGAGTGAAAAACTTACTTGAAATTTATTTTTCAACCTTTTTTCGTAAAGTATCAACCATAAATAAAATGAATTCCTCCTTTTTTTGTTCATACATATGGTTAGAGGTGTTGTAACTGACATTTGGTGCATTAGAAGATCATCCTCATGCTTTGAATTGATGCATGATTAGTTGCAACTTTGAATTTTTCTCTAAACTAGTACAAATATATTATTGGGCATGGGTTGATTTTTTTGATTTATCCATTCTTATTTTAAATTAGGTCCAAGAATGGAGCTAGTTTAGACTCTTTCCTCTTTATGGTAGATTTTTGCAATCTTGTCATGGAATTGATATTTCATCTTCTACAAACAACTTTTATCCACCCTTGTGATATCATGTTGTGCTTCATCAAACAAGAAGCTAAAGATCTCAAAATCATCCTCTTTGAAACGTTAAGGACCTTCCTAGTTCATTACAGTGAGTAGTTATGTTCTTTATAGACCACTGTGGTCTTCAAAAAGTACAATCAAGTTCTAAACATGTAGAGTAAATGAGGATCATTGTATTCCTTTGAAACATCTTTAACACTTTGCAAAAAATATTTGGCAAGGCCTTGGATGCACATAGTGTTTAAAAACACTTTCTGCTCTCATCCAGTTCCAATCCAATTATTGTCCTCCATATTTTCCTTATTTTATCTTAAAATTTATCTCACTCCTTTTTCATATGAACATTATCCCCTCATCCTCCCAATCGCAATCAGACCAATCTTCAACAGATATGGAATTATCTCCTATTGGTAGAAGTGGTTAGAGAAGGAACATAGGAAAGCATCTACTAATCTTTTTCATGTTTGGGATGAAATGATTTGTTGCTCAAGAGATGTGATTTTATGAATTGGAGAAGGAAAATGATCCTCTAAGACATGCTCCCCACTCTGCTAATTTTCATTCTCTAAAACAAATGCATGATTTTTCCGTTATTCCTTGTTGTTTGGAGAGTTACATGGGCTGCTCCTTTTCTCCATAATCATAGAAAACATCCCTTTCTACCAAAATTGTAGGATAACTTGTCTTACTGAGTGTTGGGTAGAAAGTAGGGAAAACATATGAAATAACACAACTTCTAAAAACATTAGTGCTTGGTTTACAGAAGTTGGGTAATGCCTTCGGTTAAAAAAATAGGGGATTTTGTAAGCATTATGGTGAATACTTTGGGCATAATAAACATTTGGAGCATCAAATAAAGGACAAACAAGAAAATTATCTTCCCGATTTTGGAAGGAAATAATGGATTTTTCAGTAATTGGGAAAGGGGAGGGAAGAATTGGAGGTGGTGAGGACTTAATTGTAGAAATAGAGATGGGTTTTCTTTTTCCATCATAAATGAGTATCTTCTTAGCTTGTGATGCAATGGAAAAATCTTGAGGAATATTGATGCCTCCCAGGGATTGAATTAATACAAATAGATAAATATCAAAGTAATATATTAGGTTCGGATTGAAAAAATTTAATATACTAATAATCAAATTGTCTCTTAATTCATTCGAGATAGAAAAATATATAGGAAGAGAGTTTCCTATAATGTAGGAAACTACTCTTCTATTCTAGCGAGTTGTTTCAACAACAAAACAAAATATTGTTACAACTATATAATTATGCAATTCTAATAATGAGACAGTATTCCTATTATTCCCCCTTTAGTGCGAACATGGGGAAAAACACCATCTTCAAAAAAGGAGCAAGTCACTCTGTAGCTTGCACATGGTCTTCGATACTCAATACAGACTGTGAGAATTACAATATCCATGAATAGGGACCCATCAACCTATCTAGGTGAATACATGAATTGGGACCCATCAACCAATTCACATCAATGATCAATTCACATCTGATCAAGAAATTTGATCTACTTGAGAATAGTATCAATGGTACGAATCTCCACATCATCATCATCACAAGGGAAACACAAACAATGTACTACGCATAGTAACAAGGATGGTCATCTTTTGTTATTCATCACACACAACAAAAGGGTGTCACTAAAGCATTTTATGACATTTGAGGTAGTGATAAACTTGAGGACATTGATCACCCTCATGCCTTTGTTGCCTCCATCCTACAATGAATGTGTTGCTAACTCAACTAAATAAATATTTGAAGCTCAACTATTTAAACATTTTTTTATTACATCCTCACTCCCGCAATATGAAACACTTTATTTTTCATGGGACTTCAGGTTACATCGAAAATGCATTTGACTAGAAGAGAAGTAAATTTTTTATTTATTTTTGACTCTTTTTATAAATTTGATGAAAAAATACAGCTACAACATGATAATAAAATAAAATAAAATCACCTATTTAACTTGTACAACATTTAACTTCGACATGATAACATGTTTTAACCTTTCAACCTATTATTACACCCATAATAGGATTCAACTAATTTACATGGAGTCATGGCTTCTCAATTCATGATATGATACAAAATGAAATAAATAATATGAATTTGAAAAACTAACATGTGCTCTGTATATATGAGACACAATACTTGAAATAACACACTTTTTACTAATAACACTTGACCGATTAAAACAATGACAAAAAGGGTAAGAGAAATTTCTAAGATAATTTATGAGACAATACGAGTACATCGAAAAGACACACTTTGGCCCGTAATGGAAAGAAAAATAAAATAAATGGAGACATGTTCTAAAATTAATAGTGACATCAATTAACAAACGAACCTAACATACCATGGAATATAAAAATGGTGGGAAATTAAAATTTTTACATGTGGATATGACAACTATCCTCTAAAATTACAATTGTGGTCTGGATAAATATGGCCTTCACTAGATTTGCGTACATGTTGAATTATTTCAACTATTCCATGTTCTAGACGTTTGTTGACACACGTTTATGAAAAATACCGCCAAATATGCGAACTCACACAATCAGAATATCAAATTTTATATGATGCAAAAGATCGAATTGGATTCTCAAAACCAATCCATGCCTGACAATGAATGCATGTAGAACCTCTGACATTCCTATTCAAGTCTTCTTTTCTTTCCCATAGATACTTTAGATATCAATTTCCTTTCCCATGAATCTCATGGAGGTTGAATTTTGGTGCCATATGTCCTGATGAACTATTGACGCTAATATATTATTTGATAACCATATAAGCTTAAAAAAAATAGTCGATTCCAATAAACTATGGATGAGAATCAGAGATTAAACAATGATACGCCGTTCAAATCACTACAATGTTCAGTTGTGCGTTGTTTCTCTTAAGAATAGATGCACATATAATTCAATATGACTTCGATCAGTTGGATAAAAGATGTTTAGAATGATAGTGTAAATGATTCTTGGAGATCTAATGAGCCTCGAATGATCAAATTATACATATGGGATCAACTATTGACATGGACAAATCCAAATAGAAGAGGAAGAGTTAGCACGTTGCATGCCATCAAGGAATGAAAAGGTTTTGTAGGACGTGATCCATCAGAGAATTAATGGTTATTAAAAAGAGACCCAAAATCTTTACATAGAATAAATAATAAAAATATCAACGTAAAACAATTTTGTAATTAATATAGATTTCATACACATGGAAATCAAGTGCATTGATTTGACCTTCTAAAACTAAATTATTTTTCTCTGATACTAAATAATAAATATTTTTCAGATTAAATAAATGAAATATAATAATAATCACAATGTGCCTTTATTCATTCAAGATAGAAAAATATATTGGAAGAGAGTTTCCTATAATGTAAGAAATTACTCTACTATTCCAGTGAGTTGTTTCAACAAAAAAACAACTCTATTACAATTAGATAATTATGGAGCACAAAAAAATTTAAATTCCTAACACAAAAGCCCTGAAACAATACAAGAATGCCATACCTTGTTGGGGTCATAATTCTTGAGAAATTCTATACCAAGTCCTTGAAAATTTGATGTTGACATCAGAGAAGAAGTCCATTGGAGCCCATTGTATTTTGTTAAGATGTTTGGTGAGGAAAAAAATATCTACATCCTCCTTGAATAGGTTATGTAGTTGTTCTCCTAGCTAATTCCATGTGGAAATAAATTGTGGAGCCAAACTGGTATACTAATCTCCTTCTTTTCCTCTGAATTATGAAACTAGAAGTCTAAGGAAAACATTTTCTTTAAAGATATTGTGAATGAAAAATGGTTTGATATATATTAAATGTGATCAATGGGAGATTGATCACCATTTCTAGGGAAAAGAGCCAAGTTTTTTAGTGTTATTCTAGGAATATCATCTCACTTATGCAAATGGAGAGGGCTACAAGTGAAATGTGAGAATAGAATATCTCCTTAGAGATCCATCTGAAGATAAGGGAATCGAAATGAATGACGGGATGGAAGAAAAAGTGTGAAACCTGATAATATGGGTCTTCTTGAATTAGTGGAGTCACCAGATATGTTAAGAATTGCCTCCAAAGGATGAATACTGTAGTGCCAACTTTCCTTCAACACTTTTGATACTGATAATGACTACTGTTGACTTTATTGTGGACATTATTATAGTTTTGATTTATTATGGTGTTAGATATCAGATCATGGATTATTGTTGACTCCGATTCATATATGATGCATGATGATTGTTAGAGACATTTTATGTAGATGTTGACATGCTATTGGACATGCTTATGATATATTATATATATATATATATATATATATGGTTATATATATATATATATATATGTTGTTAGGACATGTGATATTTGGATATATTGAGTAGAACTGAGAAATTGAATTTAAAATTGATGATTATATAGTTGTTGATGAAATTGGAAGTGACATTATTGATTGTCTGGATGTTGATGTGATTCATATATATATTGATGATTTTCAAATTATATTATATTTATTTGGATGTTCTGATATGGCCACGAGGCCGAAGGAGGTATTTTTGTTTTGCAGGTTAAAAATATCACAACAAACATCAGGGGATTGGAGACCAACCACTTTGGAATTCTAGATGAATTCAACAAGGTCACCATGGCAACTTTATTTGTTTGTGTGTGTTTGATAGTTGTTAGGGATTCCCATGGGGGGGATCACCTTCAAATGTGACCAAGGGGTTTTATGTTTCTTTTATTTATTTTCCTTGGGTTTATGTTGCATGTGTTTATTTTGTGGTGCTTTGAACCCTTTCCTTATTTATTAAATGATGTGTTAATTAATGTGAGTAATCATATTGTTAAAAATTAATTAATCAAATTGGGTCACAAGAAATTAATTATTAGAGCTGTTGGCCTAAAATTAAAGTGTTGTAATAAATGTGTAAGTGATGTGTAAGAGATGTGTAAGTTGATTTTGGAGTATGAAACACTCCATCTTCTTTGAAATTCGAAATTTTCCTTGGAGGCTGATTTTGGAGACTTGTGGGACAAGTTAAACTTGTCCCATGCCTCTTAAATTTATATACCAACCTTACCTATGGTTGGAGAGTTAAATTTAGCCCTTCTTTATTCATTTTTGTAAGTCAAGTTGAATGTTTTTATTGCACTTTTCTTACATGCTTTTAATTTCAGTCCTTTAGGGTGTGGGCTTGTTTTGGAGTGTGTAAGTAAACTATCATTTATTCACCTACTTATTTATTGTGCCTTGGAGATTGAAGTTGACTTATGAGTTGGAGTTGAGGATGTGTGATGTGGCATCCCACATGGATCCACCTCATCCTCTTCTCTTTCCTCTTCTATTTATTAGAATTCCTTGGCTTGTTTTGGGGGTTACTTCACCTTGCATTGCTTCATTTTGGGCGACTTCTTTTGTTTTGGGAGCTCTTGTAATTTTTGGAGAAAGTTGGAGATGGTTGAATGCTTGTGGATTATTGATCTTGGACCGTTTTACATTGGAAAGCTTGTTGTTTGGAATTTTGGAAAAACTCCATCATGGAGAGGTAGGAGCTTGGCTCTTGTAAATGCTCTTCTCTTATTTATGCATATGTAAATTGTTGTGGATGTTTTGATATTGCTTGTTGGTTGGTTGGATAGATGGCCTAGGTATGGTGTAGGAGAAGACTATGGGGATTCTTGTGGGGAGGCATAAGTGTTTTGGGGAGGTATAAGTGTGGAGGGAGTTGGGATTTGGGTTCCACCTTACAAAGAAATAGCTTGCATTTCTTTACTCATTATGGGGTGCCATAAGAGGTTGGGGAGGCATAAGGAAATGTGAGGAATAATGGGTACTATGGGCAGGCATAAGGGTGTGTCAGGGATTTGAAATGATATATATTTTGGGAGTTTGATTTCATGTGGTGATACCCATTTCCCCTTTGAGAGGCATAAGTAGCTTCCCCCATTGTTCTTGCTCCTTTGGCTTACATGATGAAGCTTGAGTTTTTTCTTGTTGTTTTCATGTGGTTGCAAACTACATTATGTTTTAGATTGTGTGTTGAATGTGAAAGATTAATTTTGTGTTGTTGAATCCTGTTGTTGCCATGAGTTGAAAAACATTTCTTATTGCAATGTGGTTGGGAGTCGGGGGCCAATGAATAAGGATGGTTTCTCCCTTTTCATTGGATGTCTTGGTTGGGTGGAGAGCATTACTTTTCCCCTATTTTGTTGTGACCAAATTGGATAATGATGGAAATTCATATTTTTGTTCTTGAACTGAGAAAGAAGACAGTTTGACAGTCCTTGCTGAGATCATTTCTTAATGTAACCTTTTCCCACTTGAAGTGGATGATCTTGTATATTATTTTGTGATGGAAAGATGGTCTGTATGGGTTATGAAAGTTGTAAATTGAATTGTTAAAGAGATATAATTTTATCTCTATTTTTGAATAAATGTGGAAGAAATTGTATTCTATATATTGTAATTGAGGCAGAAGAAAAAGTTCTTGCAATCCCTTGCAAAACTACTTTTGTAAACCATTTCCCCACTTGATGTGGATGTCAATTTAATATACATTTTTTTACTTAAGAGTTACTATGTTTTGGAAAAGAAATCTCCTTTGAATGTGAAAGAAATATACCCTATA
This sequence comes from Taxus chinensis, assembly GCA_019776745.2. Taxonomy (NCBI): domain Eukaryota; kingdom Viridiplantae; phylum Streptophyta; class Pinopsida; order Cupressales; family Taxaceae; genus Taxus; species Taxus chinensis. Next base: position 952,208 of record JAHRHJ020000455.1, read on the forward strand.
TTCTGTTGTAAAAAGGATTGTAATGAGAAAGAGTTGTGATTGTAAAGTTGTATTTGATCTATATAAATAGAAGTGGTTACTTTGTTCAAATGATATTGCTTTCATTGAAGTCTGATTATTGAATGTAATTTGAAATCTCTGTTGGAAAGATGAAAAAAAATAATACATATGAAGAAATGTCATAATGCTCTGTTCTTTAGAAATGAAAGTTTTGAAAATCAAAATTTATAATTCAAAATTTGAATACATTGATTTGAATCAACTTAATGAGTTAGATTGGATCTGGAATGATTTCTAATACTTAGAAGATGATAAATGGAAAATAGATTCTTTCGAATTAGATCTTTATTAGATGTTTCAAAACTTGTAAATGTTTTATCAAATGCATAGAATGAACCTGCAGACTAGGAAAGACATTTGAAACATTAATAAAAATAAGAAAGACCAAAACAATCCCAAACAAACTATAATACTTAAGAAATTTTTTTAAAACCTTTCAAAATCAGCTAAAGGCAAATTTACAGACTTCTTGCTGTAGAAAATTGATAAATTTTGAATGCAAATCAATCAAGAAAACTTAACCTTACAATCTATCCTAAAATATTCCAAGTAAAATCCTCCATGTCTATTTGGCATGTGGAAAAAGAATTAACGATTTTTTTTGAACAAATTTGATAAGTTAAAATACCAGTTCACTTTCTAAGTGATAGAAATACCTTTTCTCAAAATTGACCCTTTAAACTTTATCAAAATTAAAAATTAAGATGTTGTGAAAAGAGGACGTCAAGAGTTTTCCAGAAAGTCATTTTTTTCCAAAAACCAAGTTCCAAACAAAATGTTATGGCCTTATAAATTTGTTACTTCATTTGGCTTCAAAAATAATATAACTGTCAAATTTTAAATGAATTAAATATTCTTGGGTGGACCTGCGGGATAAAAATTTCTTTTTTTGTTTTTTGTCCAAAAAGCACAAAGTCATGAACTTTCTCGCCACTCCACTAATCTGCAAGCCTTCATTTTATCAAAAATGATCTAAGTCCAAAAAGTTAATTTGGAAACTTTTCATCCACGGCCCCACCACCACGTAGCCAATCATTGACTGACATGTGGCTTTATTGGGCATCGGTGGAGGCTCAGATCAATTTTAACCTTAAGCACTTTCAAAACTAAATTTATAGAAATTTGTATGTTTTCCCCACAACCACACTAGCCTGCAGGTAATCAGGTGCTGCCACGTGGCTTCACGAGGTGTCGGCGGAGGAGTGAATATTTTTAAGCCTTAACACTTCAGAAAAATTTGGGGAAAAATTTCCAAATTATCCCCATCGGCCCACCAAACCGTAGCTAACGATTGGCTGACACACGACATCTTCTCATGTCGGTAGAGGCACGGGTTCCATTTAAATTTTTTCCCTTCCTTTTGAATAGTCAAATTTTCCTAATGTTCCCCTGCTGACCCACAGCCAATAAGAAGTTGCCATGTGGTCTCCCGAGGTGTCGGCAGAGGTGCGGGTATAAAATTTTATTTGTCCCAAAAGGGAAAAAGTGCTAAATTCCTTCCTCACTACGCCAGTCCGCTTTTCTCCTCTAGGTGAATTTTCTCTCCGATGTCCGTAGGCCCGAGTTGGGGAAAATTTTCCTCCCCTGGCCCGTAGGCCTGCTCTTGGGAAAATTTTCACCCCAAGTTCCGCCAGCCCATAACTTGAGAAATATGAGGAGTTAGGAGCATTTCTTTATATCATCCGAAAGGTGAGGAAATTCCCTATCTAATGGTAATGTTTTTGGGAAGCTTTAGTTGCATTAATCATGGAAAAAATCAAATTGAATCTTTAACTGAGTTCTAGGAGTGGGTAAGTAAGAATTTACTTTGATGATTTTAATATGTATTCTTTTCCCCCACTGTATTTATACCTTGATATTGTCTTAGATATTTTTGAATTAAATATCTTGGGTATTTAATTGTTTTGGACCCTTAACCCTAAAATTTTAATCAGGGAATATTTAGCTAAAATGTCAATGTAATCAGTGAGTAAATTAATACCTAAGGACATTTGAGCTAGGTGTGGAATTATTACACTTGTTGTTTTATAATGTGGAATCAGTAATTATTTTAATGGGAAAATTTATTTGTTGAATTTAATTGTCCTTGAGACTTTGGTTTTTAACACTTTAAGAAAAAAAATATTCCATAATTTTGTAACTAAACCTAGGTTGTTCATGGGTCTCAAGAGGGAGATTTTAGCAGACGTTACAAATACCACCAAGAACAAATCAACCTTGCACTTATGAAGTTGTAGAGAACTTAAAACCTCTCTAATGAAGCATGCCAAAAATGTTGGAGCTCAAAATTACACCCTACCCCGAGTCACAGACAACCCAGGAATTTGAGGGAGCATGGGATTGTCTCCAAGTTATGGGACTTGCACTATGAGATAGACCTTCAGAGAAGGGCAATTCCTCTACCAAATCCTAATTTTGAAACTACTTCTAATGTAGAAAGAAAATACTAAGCTAAACATTACAAGGGACTAGGGTTTGAAGGAGATGTAGAAAATAAAAATCCTAAGATAAAATGCAATGATAACACTCAGAAAATAGTTGTTTAAAGACATTAAAAATATTCAAAATGAAGCCTGTAAATGAGAGAGATATGCACAACACATTACAAGAGTAAGAGAGAGGAAAGAAGCAAATAAAACACAAGTATAGGGTAGATGATAGAAACAAACTCCATATTTTATTGCTTATAAGCATGGACAAACTATTACATCTCAAAGGAATTAAAGTACAAATTTACAAAAGAAACAATGAAGGCTCTAATTTCATTGCATCTTGGGAGACCATTTTAATATGGTTCCTTTGTCGATGATCAGGTTGATCCTTTCAAAAGGAAATATTTTGCAATATATAGTTCAAAGAGAAGAAAGATAAAAGGGAAAATAAAAGGTACATATCTTTCAACTTTCAACCACCAACAATCTACATTGAATTCACTTGTAAAGCACATGGGAACCGTGAAATATCATTACTATGTCTAATCCATATTTCAACAAGAAATGAAGCCATAATTCATAAATTCTAGTGGTTGAGATGTATGATTTGATTGTTTTGCAAGCTGAGGACTTATCTTTTCTCCCTATGAATCCTTATTTTTTATTTTCACCCACTAACCATAGTAAAAAATCAAATTTTATTGCATAAAATTTAAGGACTCGAGGATACCTTTTCAGCGATATAAATTTTGTATGATTCGTGGTTCACTTTCAAAAAACACCACCTTATGAAGATTTACATGTCGAGGAGCAAATGAACTTGAGATGTGGCAGCCTTTGATTATCTTGGAGATTTCCTTTGGCAATGTGTGCATTAGTTTTCCTTTTTCCATGTTTCTATCTCTTGTTGGGTAGCATTTTCAAGCTTTACTTCCTTTCCTTTTCTTTTTCTATATTCCTTCATCAAAAGAGACCCAATAATAAATTGGCACACTGCTATCCAATTCAGCTATCTCTGAATTTGTTTTTACATACAATTTGCCATATTATGAAAGTTTAGACAATGAGGGGGATCCACATCTTCACAATGTCAGACTGCTCTTTTATCTCTTCTAAAAGAGTGCAAAGTTCTAGCCAATGAGGAAGCTCCACGCTCCTCACAAATGTAAGGCTGCGTAATTCTTCTTGGTAACCTTGACTAACCATTTCAAAGCATAAGCCAATATAAAATATCCACACTACATTGCATGTAATTCCATTTGATATCCTTGACTGACAATAGAGAAATGTGAGCCAATAAGAAAGCTCCACAGATTTTGTAGTGTCAGGATCCTTGCCTTCACATTTTCCATTGATTGATTTATTCCTTCGCATTGTAACTTCTAACTTTGGAGGAAGTAAACTTTTTTCTCTAAAAAAATGCTTCCACGTAGCTTTGTTGACCATGCTAAATTTTTTGCCCCACTGCAGATCTAAAATGCTTTTGAGCTTGATTAATTCTTCACACATGAGGTTCACAAAATGTATCTATTTGTGGAAGTGTTAGAATGGTGATGTGTGTCCCGCCTTAGACCATTGATCTGCTAGCATCTGGCCTCCTTTTATTTGTAGTTTTGAAAAGGCTACACCTTGGTTCTATGGAACCATTCCACTTTATACTTCCACTTATCAATCCTTCACATTGTGGCTTATACCTTCTTCTCACATGTTTAATTAAAAATTTCCTAATTCCAAGACCAATTATCCTTTATTTTGCAGGTTAGGAAAACACACATAACACTAAGTTCCTACACTCCATTGTAAACTAAATCAGTCTCCAACAATTTTCTTAGAGAAAAATGGATAATTTAAGTTTGATGAATTATCCTAATTTGCAGGGGGAGAAAATTTGGGATAACACCAACCCTGAGTGAGTATTAAGCAATTATTCATGCGCAACAAGATATCTCAAAATATAGGCAAAACTCAAACTATAATTCAAATCATTTATAACCAAGAAATAAGTTTCATCAAAGAAAATATATTTCCTCATATAAATCTATGAAATTTCATACAAAATTTGTAGGTTACATATTTCACTTTCCTTCCTCTCGTCCTCCTTACTCGGGGAATGTATTTTCCACTCACTCACTCCCTCTTTCCTTCATTTGAATTTATAAAATTCCATATAACTTCTTCTTGAATCCTAACTACCATTTGTGGCTCTTCAGATGTTACTCAAGCCCATATAACATGATGGGACACTTTTCACATATTTCTTATAATTTGATTACCTATACTTCAGCTTATAACCTCTAAAATATGCATATACAACTTACCTCTCTTAATAAGTCAATATTGGTTTAGTTACATGCTTTATAATTTGAATTACTTTTTTGGAGGGAAATGGACAATTTGAAATTTTAAACTCTCAAACACCTAAGACTCTCTCTCTCTCTCATGACCTCAAAACTCTCCAATACACTCGAATAGACCTCATGACTAATAAATTTTTTATCTTAATGTCTTCTTAATAATGGTCGTACACCATACTCCTAAGGTAGAGAAAATTCTTCATATACTTTTCTTGCATACTTTAGTCTTCATAGTTTCTGTTTATCCTTGATCATAGTTCTCATATCTGTCCTTCAATTTATGGATTACTTCATTGTTTGATGTCAGGATCTTTATATGTCAAACAATAGAGTGAAAATAATTAAACCTCATGTCTGATACCTCCTCATATCTCTGTTCGCTATGTACCTTGGGATATGATAATATAATATATATGGGTTGATGGAGATGCCGACATGTGGCACACATCCCCTTAGTTATGTGTATGGGTTCACATGGGATATAATATTATAATGTATATGGGTTGATGGAGATGCCGACATGTGGCACACATCCCCTTAGTTAGTTATATGGGCTCACATAGGAATTAATTATATTGGGTAATGGGTCGGCCTACATTGGGATTAGGTGTTACCCATCCTATTTAAAGGATGTGAGTATCATTATGAGGGAGGTATGTATGAGTTAAGTCTTCTACTTGGTAGAGGTATATTGGAGGTGTCCCCCTCGAAGTGGATTCCCATCTTGGGAGATTGTGGAGTTACTCCTTCCTTAAGGAGCATTGTATGGTGTTGCCCTACCTTAAGGGTATTATTCTGAATATATTGATATTAGGGCATCTTGGCCCCCCATATATCTGGTGTTGTGTTATCTTCTGCAATTTATTGATTTATTATATGCAAGGTTCTTATCAAGTGGTATCAGAGCAGTGATCCGGGCAATTTGTGGGATGAAACCCTAATGTTGGTGATTCGTTTATATCTGGAGATCGACTTGGAATTTTTCAGATATTTTTTGTGGGGAGTGGATACATAGTTCAAGTGATCTTCCCTAAAAATTTCAGATTTTTTGGAGCTGATTTGCAAAAGTTGTGTCCGTTTTAGGGTTGAAACCCTAATTCTAAGGTTTCATCTATATCTTCTGAATAATGACGAATTAGGAGATTATTTTTTTTTGGGTTGTTGGTAATATATCAAACGGTGATACCACTGAAATTTCAGAACTTTTGGATCTATTTTGACAGATTTATTTCAGTTTTATTGTTTTTCACTATTTTGCTCCACAGGCCGCAATTTGAGGAATTTTTCTGAATTTCTTACATTTTCGGAAATCTCTCAAAATTTTAGCAGGGGTTACTTCTTTGTGATTTCAGATTTGAGGCTGACTGATTGACGAAATCATCAGGTAAAATATTGGTCAAAGGAGTAAGTTTGTGAAACCCTAATTTTTATGCATCATGGATATACCAATTTTCTATGGTAATGGGGAAATTGATGCAAAAAAATGGTGGATACAATTTAAAAAAATGTATTTTGAAGAATGTTTAGTATGGGTTAGTTTTTATCTTCATCTTGGTGGGAAAGCGCGACATTGGTATTCTTATTTGGATATAGATCTATTGGATTGGGATTGGGAGGAAATGGAGGATATTTTCTTAGCTAGATGGGAAAAAAAAAGAAACATATTTTTTTTCAAGAAGAAGAAAAAGAAGAAGAAGAAGAAGAAGAAGCAATAGAAGAAGAAGAAGAAGAAGAAGAAGAAGAAGTTGTTACGCATGATAGTGCATCTCCAAAGAAGGAAGCTTCAATATTTCAGTTTGAAGGGTGTATTCAAAGAAAAAAGGTAATTGTTTCCATAAACCCTAGCAGCAAATATAACTTCATCAATATGGATGTAGCTCAAAATCTACAGGTGCAAGCCAAGCATATCAAGGAATCTCAAATGGATGGTAAGCAGATTCAGGTTTTTGAAGATTTAAAGCTTTCTATGGATAAATATGTTTTACATTCAGATTTTTATGCTTTAGATATGGATGGTATGGATATTGTTCTTGGATATCCTTGGTTAGAGAGCTTGGGAACAATTAATATTAATTTGCAAAAGAAATTCATGAAATTATGGTACAAGAGAAAGAAAATTACATTGCAAGATATCACACTTAGCAAGGAAAAAAGTAATGTAAAATTGGATCATGAAGATGAATTTGAAGATGGTGAAGAAGGGAATAAGGATGAATCAGAAGGAGAGGATGATGAACATGATGAAAAATTAAAAAATAAATAGCAAACAAGTTAGAAGAGGAAAAGAAAGTGGAGGAAAAGATTGCTACGGTTGAGCATACTAAGGTTGCACCATATAGACACCCACATCATCATGACAGGAAAAAATCATGGAGACATGCCAGGCCACACAAGGGCAGCAATCTATATGGATATACAGGGAATTGGAGGAGTAATAATTTTGGCTATACATGGAATCAATGGAACAATAATTATATGCCATGGAATCACATGAATAATAATTATGGATATACATGGATGCCGAGGAGGAACACATATGGACCAGGATGGAATCAGATGAGCACAAGGGAATATGGAATCAGGTTTGGAGCAGCATCACCCCCTATGATTTCATATGGGTGGTTGGATGATCGAGCATGGCGACAAGTGTGCAATAATTTACAGCGCACTCATTATATGGCTTCTTCTTATGTTTCGGGGACGAAACATGTCAAAGAGGGAGGCAATGCTATGTACCTTGGGATATGATAATATAATATATATGGGTTGATGGAGATGCCGACATGTGGCACACATCCCCTTAGTTATGTGTATGGGTTCACATGGGATATAATATTATAATGTATATGGGTTGATGGAGATGCCGACATGTGGCACACATCCCCTTAGTTAGTTATAGGGGCTCACATAGGAATTAATTATATTGGGTAATGGGTCGGCCTACATTGGGATTAGGTGTTACCCATCCTATTTAAAGGATGTGAGTATCATTATGAGGGAGGTATGTATGAGTTAAGTCTTCTACTTGGTAGAGGTATATTGGAGGTGTCCCCCTCGAAGTGGATTCCCATCTTGGGAGATTGTGGAGTTACTCCTTCCTTAAGGAGCATTGTATGGTGTTGCCCTACCTTAAGGGTATTATTCTGCATATATTGATATTAGGGCATCTTGGCCCCCCATATATCTGGTGTTGTGTTATCTTCTGCAATTTATTGATTTATTATATGCAAGGTTCTTTCACTTCCCACCATGTTAAACTTCTCTAAATATGTACCTTATTTTTCTTTGATTTAATTTTGATCATCTTGTGCCTAATAAAACACTGCATTCTCATCTTTGCTTGAAATATTTTTGTCTTCATCCATCTCATCCAACAAACTTACAAGATATCATTAACATAATCCATAAACAATGTTGTCATTTTTTATCACCATGTTTATCAGTCTCAGATATGAAATAATATGCAAATTTTTATTTACAATCTCGAGGAATCTACTCCTATAATCATCAATATGAACCATCAGGTGATACTTATTCTTTACCTTTCCTTCACTTTTTTCTTTCTTGTCTTTCTTGATTTGTGAATTGTGCTTGTTCGTCTCTAAGTTCATCCTAATTTATTTCTTCATTTCATCTTCACTTTTTCGGACCTTGCTTATTTCTTTTATTTACCATACAATTCTTGTGTATTTAAAATACCAAATTTATATTATTTTTCTTTTCCTCTTTCACTTGATATTTCAACTATTTTCTTTGGCTTTTCATCTTCTCTGGTCTTATACTAGATTTTGCATCCACTTAGGAACTATGCATCCATGTCCTTTATTTGGTTTCAATGATCTCTACATGGAAGTTTTCTTCATGAAATTATTTTATAATCAATTTCTCTTCTTTACCCACTAGCCTCATCTACTTTTCCTCTTTCTTCATCCTCTTACTCAACTATAATCTCTGATTTCTTCTAAAAATAAGCTTTATAGGCCACTGTGATTTCCTCTTTATCACAGACTCAATCCTCGTGCTTTCTCTCATCATCTACACTTTTAGTTTCTTTATATCTTCTCTTAACTTTCTTAGTTCTTGTTCCATCCTATATTCTTGTCTCTTCTCTCTTCTTTGCTTCTTATTTATTATTTTTGTCTATCACTACTTGTCTTTTCCTGTAGCTACACAACTTCATCAAATCTCTTACTATCTCTTCTTGGTTCATCTTCTCTCTTTCTTCAAGCAAGTTCTTCCACCTTCCTTCTTCAATACCTCACCAATAACTATTGACCTAGTCTTTTAGTGTTATCACTCTCTTCTTTCACTCTCACACTTCTCTTCTTCTTAACCACTTCCACTTCAACATGTCTCTTTAATCCACCCACTTACATAATACAATGTTTTCCACAAAAAAAAACAAAATTTAAAATTCTTAAATAAGACTAAATAAGAACCTTTTTATGATATCAAAATTATGTAGATCAATATAATTTTTTCATGGATTCAATCCAATTATTAAGTTTCAATCAATAACTCACACCAAATCTATGCAAAAGAGGATCTTTCACTTAGCCTAAAATGGATTAAAACTCCAATATTTAATCATATAACCCTAAAATGTCTTCCTTAACACCACAACATATATTACAACCTTCATTTAATGTTAATGTGTCAATAACATTGATATATCTTCTTGAAAAAATCACTTTACCTCAATGTTCTCTATGGGATGTTCATCTTTTTTCACCAACTCTTCACGCAAACAAGTAACTTTTTTGTATGTTTCGCATTCAATTACCTATATAAACATTTTAACCTATTCCTCATTGAAAATTTATTTTAGTTTAATCACAAATTTTAACTTAAAAGGATCAAAAACTCACTTTTAAGTTATCTTACCCAAAACTGCCAATTTGTGCTAGCAAGAACAAATAGACTGCAGCGAACTCCTATCATGTATATCATTTGTTACATAAATATAATTTATATAAAAAATTGATATATTTTAGACGTCCCTACAGGGAACATATTCACCAAATTTCATCCATTTTAATTATGGAATTTAAAATTTATGACTATTTTCTCGGGAATACATTAAGTTAAACAATTTGCATGTATTCTAAGTCCAGATAGAAAATACATCACAAATGCAAAAGTAATTAGCATTAATGTAAAATATTAAAAACCATCTTCATATTTACCTCTTCAACCTATAAGCCATATTTTTAATTATTTTTAAATTATATCCAAAAGTTATCGCTGCTATCCAAAAACCTAGTAATGATTTTCTCCACAATTCAATCTGAGTTTTCATACCTCCAATATTGTCATCATTATCTCAAAATTTACCCAATGGAAAATAAAAAATTTCTTTTGATGTTTTTAGAGATCTCTATCTAAATTATTCCTTCCAATGGTTACGTCTAGATTTGATGGTTTAAGGCTTCAATTATAGTTTTCAATCCTTGACACAATCTCATGCATTAACACTTAAGCCATTCAAGCCCATGTACTCATAATCATTATATGCAAGAAACAAAGTTTTTATATCTCCAAATTATATTCACCTTACGTAAGTGAGTTCAAAGAAATAATTCATGTGCAAAGAAGATAACAAATATCAAAACTCAATCTACAATTCAAATCATTCAGAACCGAGGCCTACATTTCATCAAAGAAAATAGAGTTCCTCATATAAATCTATATCATTACATAAAAAATTTTTTAACTTGCATCTTTCACTTTCCTTCCCCTCATCCTCCATCCTTGAGGAATTTATTTTCCACTCACACGCTCTCTCCTTAAAATCAAATTTTAACCCTTTCATGTAACTTCTTCTTAAACCCTAACTACCTCTTGTGACTCTTCATGTGCCACTGAAGCTCGTTAAAAATGATGGGATTTTTTTTTCAGATCTTTCTTAATAATCTATGACTTATAATTCACCTTAAAATCTCTAAAAAATTCTTGTACAACTAACCTCTCTTAAAAAGTCCACATTAGTTTACATACAAGCTTCATAATTTGAATTACATTTTTGAAGGGAAATGGACAATTTGAATTTTAAAAATCTTTAACACCTAATACTCTCTCTCTCTCTCTCTCTCTCTCATGAGCTCAAAAATCTCCAACTCACTCAAATTTACCTCATGACTAGGAAATTTTTCATTTAAATGTCTTCTTGATGATTTTCATACATCATTCTAGTTTAAACCAAAGAATATGTATATGTGTGTGTCTATGTATGTATGTATGTATGTATGTATGTATGTATAGTAATACACACATAGTTACGGGGAACATCCTATACATAAAAATAATAATAAAAAAAAAATCTTCGCAGTGGTTGGAGGGGCCGCGACCTAGACATGCACCCCTCCCCCAAATAACATCACATCTCCGTTGGTTGCCTAGGAACAACCCACACCACTATCGCCACCCTCCTCAACTCCTCACCAGTAATTCTCCTCTCCCATACCACAAACAACCAACACTATGGGTCCCAAAAATAGACAGAAAAGGTCACCCCTATTGTCCCATACCTTGCGCATAGACTAGCTATCTGGCCACAGAGTATGTTTGTTTGTATGTGTATATATATCTGTGTGTGTGTGTGTACACACACACACGCACGCACGCACACACACACACACACACACACACACACACACACACACACACACACACACACACACACACACACACACACACACACACACACACAGAGACACACACACACACACACACAGACATCATCCCTACCATATTAAAAAAATTCAAATGAAGGTTGAAAAAGGCACAAGAAAATCCATAGTGGAGAGTTGGTCACCCCATTGAAAGCTTCTGTTAGACCTTCAAAATTTCAAATTTCATGGTCGTCACCCCTGGTGCTAGTATTTCTATAACAATAGAAAATAGTACATTAAACCTTGTTTCTTCCTTCTCCCATGGGATTTAATGTTTGCAAGAAAATGAAATGAAAATAATGAGGGGAAAATATGAAAGGGGGAAAGTAAAAATATAGAAATAAATAAAACTTTTCTTTAGCTAAGGATTAGGGCTCCTTGATAAATCCTTATATCTTATGTCTAGGATGTAATCAATCAATCTAGTGGCCCAAAATTTATCTCCTAACTCTAATATTGGCAGGAGTGAGTTTTTTAGTGGGAGATAAAATTACTTGGAACTAAGTGAGATTTAAGGTTAATTAATTCATATGGGTATAGTAGTGGGTTGGGTTTGATGGGTTGGCATGGGGCTCATTTATATGGCCAAATTAAATTCCATGACTCCTCTGCTAAGGAAACTATTATCTTTCATGTCATCTAAATTATTATTTTATTTAATTAATAAAATAATTAAATATATTTAGTAGATTTATTACCTTAGTAATGTTACCTTAGCAAAGGAAACCACAAATCCTTTCCAAATGCCAAACCTAAAGTGTCATCCATAGCCTTCAGAAACCTTGACTCCCTTAAATACAAATTTAATATCACCTTCCAACTTTTTTCGTAATGGCTTAGGGAAGAGTGAAAAAAATAATAAATAAATATTTTAAGAACACATTTGATTAATTTCAAAAAATTACCGCACTAGGATTTGATTGTGTTGATTCATCATAGGTTTTTTTGGGCTAAATTTTGAGGCACTATATGTATAGGGATTGAGATACATATCAATACCATTTTATTCTAATGTTATTAGAATTTAAATTTGTGTGTAACAAAGTGAGAAATGGAAGAGTGATAAATACGCATCTTAAAGCGAGAATCATATAATTGGATAAGAAATTACCTTGCAATATAGATGAAATACTAAATAAACACAAGTTAAATATTAAATAATAATAAAAATTATCAAAAAACCAATATCACTTTAGTGTTATTTTTCTTGTATAGAGGTATTTCTTCTTCATTGAATTTGTAACTTCTACAAATAAAATCAATGTAGTTGGTCTACATATATGTATTGAATGTACATAGATTTAAGGATAATTACATTGATGAAAAAATATTCTCCACATTACATGTATTGACAAAATGGTCAGTATTGAAAGTGATTATATTATACAAAAATATTTGAATTTGAAATATATTTAGATAATTAATGTTGGTAGAAGAGAATATATATTACAACACCCCCTTATTCTTGAGTACCTAGGTATTTCTATAGTGATATATCTATGACTCCTAAGTAATCTTTGAAATTCTCAAAAATATTATTCATTTAAGGTATTTGTGTGTATGAAAACAACTTGATATTTAGATCTACAAAATTCCATGTATATTTGTTCTTTTCCTACCAACGTCCTAATGAAGTGATATTTTATGTCTATATGTTTAATTATTTTGTGAAAAACACGATTCTCTAACAATCCTATCAGAACATTATAATCATAAGAGATTTTTTTCTCTTCTTATTCATATCTTAAGACTCATTACAGTCTTCTCATCCAAATTTTTTAATACCCTTCTCTCAAACTAATACCACATATTCTATTTCTATTGAACAAATGGTGAAAATTGTTTTTTCTTAGAGTCCCATGAAATTCAATGTGAATCAAAATATAAAATATAACTAGAGATGTTATTTATTTCATCTATGCTTCTTGCATACACACAATCTATGTAGACAATAAACTTGAATTCATTAAAAGTTGAAAAGAAAAACCAATGATATTTTTTTCCTACTACCACATCTCAAAATTTATTTTCTAGGTTTGCATTGAGAATCTTTCATGAATCGATGATCCATTAAGTAATACATGCACTAAACATTATAACAAACCTTTTGGAGGACAAGTAAACTAGATTATACCAATAATTATTTCTAATAATGTTTGGTCAATATTTTAGCCCTTATCCTTAGTTTTAATCTTGTGGCAGCTAGATTTGACTATGGCTTACTCATCATTCTAAACCATCTCAAAACAATCTTGGCATATGTTGAATCACATATTAAAATTCCATTGTATAATTCACTAAATTTGTTGTGAAAAAAACATTCATTGAATCCAAATATTTCATTTCAAATTCTTTCTTTGCTCATGACTTAATCTATTCAATTGACAAATATCCTATTAATATAAAGTAAACCATTATATAAAAACATAGTTAAACTATAACAATGATCATTATCACTCTCTCCAATAAATAAGGTTTGATTTGATCTTTGATCTCGTGGATATCTATGGATAACCAATCGAATCAACCTACCATGTGTATATTTGCAATGTAAATTTCATTTCTCTTTCTTTATAGTTTATATAAATATCATATATATAGAAAGGGACGACAAAAAGAGATATCTAGTACACCCAAGATTCATTTTAAAAATATGGTTTCTATAATGTTCAATCTCACCTAATCAATTTAATGATAAGAAAAAATATTGATTTCTCTTTCTTTCTAGTTTATATGGTATCCATATATATAGAGCGGGTTTATTCAATAATTTTCCCTTATCGACATAATGGAATCATAATTCATTTATCATTTTTCTATCCTACGTGGTACGAGGTAACTTAACTAGTCAATTTTTCAAATAAGAAAACAATTCATTGATCAAAAATTAAATTTCTATGACTCCCATATAGAAATATATGAGCTAATCCCAATATCTTCTAAAGGGGGCTATTAATTCATTAATAGAATTTTTTTGTTTTTATGATTGTCATATAGAAATAGTTTCAATTGTGCATGTAACTTTCCTTAACTTTGATTTCCTTTCCCTTAGAAAGCAAAAGTGAGGATGAGTTCATGCCCACACAAGTAAATAAGCATTGGGTCAAGTGTCCTTATAAATTGTTCCTTTATTACAACTCTTATCTCTTTCCTATCCCCCCCCCCCCCCCCCCCCACACACAAAAATACACACACACACACACACACACACACACACACACACACACACACACACACACACACACACACACACACACACACACACACACACACACACACACACGCGTACACACATACCTATGCAAACGTACACAAACACACACATAGACACAAAAATGTGTATCTATACCTATATAGGGTATGTTGACTAAGGGAAATTAAAGATATGTAGAAGGAGGTTTGGATTGCTAAAATACTCATCACTCAGATATATTAGAGGTACTCAATAATTTGATCACTTGTTTAAGTCCTCTCTTTGTGTTTTTGTGTGTGTGGATTATAGCTCTCTCATGTGTTATATTTCTCATAACTAAAGAAACTATATTTTATTTTAATTCTATATATAATACAAACTAAACTAAATAACCAATCCATACCTAGAAAGAGAAGATTAGATACAATGATCAAAATTCTATAAGCCATTTATATCTATCTGGAAAACTAAAAAAGTTCCCAAATCTTGATGAATATGTGTCCTTTAGATATCACCACCCACCCCCAGATATCTTGTGTATTTAGGATCATATATTATATAGATATGTGAGTCCCAACACTCCCTTTCCACATAGATATATCCAATGCATCCTCATCCCATAGATTGATAGTCTTTAATCCCTACGATTAATTTCTTGATCCATCTTCTTTAGATAGGCTTATAGATTAAATGATGTAAAGTCAAATTGTTAAGGGAAAACCCTTTCTAGTTATCTCTCTATATATAGTTTTTTAACTAGATATATTTATAATCACCACCTAAATGAATCTATATACTGTTATATCCCATTTTCCATATCAATATTCTATCTAGGGGATGGAAATATCTAGATATATTTGGTGTAGAATCACTCTACAAGTTACAATACAGGAAAAGCATTATATTAGGGGAAATCATGTCCCTCTTTCTAGATAGGCATAAAATGGAATTCTTTGATCAATTATCAGTATCTAAATCTATGAATCTATTGCATAAACGTAAAAATTTATATGATACATTTTACTGAAATAAACTTAGTGACCAACCATTCTCTTATACACTTTTAATGAATGGTTAAATCATTTTGAATTCTAAGGGGTTCAATAACAACCCATTCAATTAATGGTCATTTCCTAATGTTAATATATCTACCGACCATAAATAATAAAATAAAATAACCACCTATTCATTAAATAGTATTAATGAATTCCAAAGGATCAACCAACCTCTCATCCATACGGGATACCTTCTGAGTTAATTGAGATATGCATTCTATTATATTCTATACATTCGTCGAGTAAAAATATGATGTTGGAGGTATTAAACTTATTCATTCACCACCATCTTCACTACTAAATATCCTATCGATATATTTAGGGAAAGTGAGAATGGGAACCGGGGTAGGTGTGTGTGTGTGTGTGTGTACTCATAGAATATATATATAGAGGGGTGGTGGGAGGGTGGGAGTGATCTAGAAATAGATCAAAGATGGGGCTATGCATGCGTGTGTGTGTGTGTGTGTTTGTGTATCTAAGGTATTTCATATTGAATATGTTTGAATGTCATACAACATACAAATATAAAGTTGCTTTCTTATTTCTATAAGCAGTAAAATGTCAAGCATCATCTATCTATATATTGGTTGAGTGATCTTATGTTATCAGTATCATTTTTTATCTTCTCGATATGGACTATATGACTAGTGTACTGACATGGTTAGTTATTCATTTGTGTGACTTATGGTTAGACTCTACAATATACATTTAACTCTCTATCATGCAAGGTTGTGTAGAACAAAGGAATGAGAAATACCCTTCATATATGGAATGGTAACATTAGTGACATATACCTATACCTATTAATATAGATATGGAGATTGCAATTCTCAAAATCGGGACCATTTCTATTGAGACTAACTATGGTATACCTATTCTATTGACACTACAAATCATATCAACTTCCTTCCTTATATCTAGAATCCTAACCTTATTCTTAGAGAATATGATTATAGAACTTTATTAAATATCAAACACATGAAGAAATTGATACCCTATTATTATATGATTTGATATTTGACTACCTTTTTATATATTATCTCTCACAGGCATATATATTTATTATATAGGATTGTTAACACCTCTAAATATTTTCCCTTGGCTTCTAATTCCTATCCCTCTATCATAATTCAAAGGTAAAAGTAGCTAAATGGTTTCTCTAGTAAACATAATTCACAAATATATCGTTCTAAATAGACTCAATTTGGTTTCAAAAACAAGTCATATGAATTTTTTTGTGGATTAGAAGATAATTTAAATCATAGCTTATTTATAATGATAGGTAGGTCATAACTATAACATTATTTACCTATATCTATTCAACACTTAGTTCAAATGAATTGTCTACTAAATACGTAGAGGCCACACAAGGATTCCCATTGGGAACTATATTATTTAGGTTCCTACTTGAGTAGATGGATGACCACAATCTCCCTTTGTCCTATCAATGGGCATGAGTGGTTATAATCATTATTAAATAATTATAAAAAAAATTATTTTAGCTTCTTCGATGGTATATTAATAATATTTCTATGAATTCCTTATAACACTAATGTAATGTGATGGTTAGATGGTGGTACTTAAGTAATTTTTATTAACCAATTAGTCCCTTTTATTTGTATGATTCATCTATACTTAACGGTTCATATAATATGACATATTTTGTAAAAAAAAATGTTCATATATCACATTCAGTTGTATGAATGTTTATCATTTATGTTATACTCTATTACAATTAATTCAACATGTTTTGTATTATTCAAGTACATTTGATCGATTGCGTTGGTTATATCTATATATATAGGGTGATATGCCCCAAATTATCTTATCTTATAGTTCTAGATATGATAATTTGGGGTGGGTCACCCTATATATAGATAGAGGTTGAGGGAAATAATCCATGTATAGATGAGATCAAACCCTCCCGTCATACATACTGATTGTATGGTTTTCATTTCATTTTCATAAAAGTTGAGACATATCGAAATTAGAGTTCTCACCCTATCCATACTGTGTTGGGTTCTCTCTATAGATGAATGGAGGATAGAAATGACAACTCTATATATCTTGTATCGATAGGTGTAATTTTAGTATTTCCACTATATCCACAGGATTATCCCACTCTATTTTTTACCCATATATACAACATATAAAGGGGATAAATTGGTCCTTGAAGGATAATAAGAACAATAAATAAGTATTTTCAAAACCTATAATCATGTAATATGTACACACACAAACACATATTGTAAATAATAAATTGATATGTGACTATATATCCCTATGGGATGATAACATCCAACATTGATTGATAAATGGATATCACATATATAATGGATTGAATGATATATTTCCATGTACCTTTATATGATTACAATTGATATCACATAATGTATGGATGACTAAATCATAACCCATCTATCTATCTATCCATCTATATATAAGGTTAAAGGTGACATTAACATCACACACACACACACACACACACACACACACACACACACACACACACACACACACACACACACACACACACACACACACACACACACACACACACACACACACACACACACACACACACACACACACACACACACACACACACACACACACACACAGACACACACAAATAAATGATATAATGACCCCTATATATAGAATCAATGCCATGATATTAATAATCTATGGTACTATACAGTGGTAATTAAACTATACATAATAGTGGTGGGGGAGAATCTATAGGCATTAATAGACTCCCCAACCCTTATCCAATCAATTATATTTTTGTTAACTATATATCTAGCATGTATATTTTTATAAAATGGATTAGATATGTGTATTTTTTTAAATATAAATATAATTAGTTTCTTCATATAGGATTGATAGGTTTCTTCTATTATCTCATCTTCATCATTTCTAGATAGATAGGGCACAAAGATGAGACCATATTAAAATTATCAATCATATAGCATATTAAGATCGGCTTCAAGGGGAAGGCCGTGGATACAAATATAATATAGGAACCATCTCTATATATTTAAAATAAGGAGAAAATGGTGATGGTCAAGCCATATATGAATAGGATCATCGATCTAACAAACAACATCCATCCCATGATACAATTGATGAGTGAAATCACATCTATCATCTCCCTTCATTATTTATATAATTAGTAATTTATGGAACCCTTGTTTTCCTTATCACCCCATGGTTAGATAGGGCCTATGTAATTTATGTATGGATCCTCATAAATATTTTATGTCCAAGGGGAGTGGGATGAACCATATGTCTATATAATCTATGAAAAACATACATAGATATGGAATGCTTGAATTTTCAACCCCTTAAGTTCTTTGCCATACTATATATAAGGTGAAGTTTTGGGGTGTTCCCCTCTCTATATCTTAGGAATTATTTAAATCCATAATTTGATAACATGTGAACCACTTTGAGTTTAAGTTTGATCTAGACAATGGGGGATTTTAAAAACTCATGCCAAACAAAGACACTCACAGGTTTAATTTTTATAAAATATTCCATCTTCCTATATAATAATGGTGGGGAATTTTCTATTTGTATTATAGTGGTGGATATCTCTAGATTGTGTAGGTGTATACATTACCATGGTTATGGATTAAGAGTTTCAATTATTATTCCCCATCTCTATATCAATCCCCAAGTTTTCGAGTATCGGTATTATTAATGGGGAAGGTGTCAATAGTCCAAAATTACATGTCTTAAGATTCTCAATCAATAGGTCATTCCTGGGATATTTATTTCTACATATCTACATCTTTGCATACCTATATAAGTAGTTTAATTAATTGATCAATGAGTCTCAATCAAGGGAACAACCTCATATATCTATATATTTCCCCTTCCTATATAATTACTGGTTAGGGTAGATTTTTGTTAGTTCTTTATAGACAATGAATATTGACCAATTTATTCATCATCCACAATAAATGCATCAATTATATAGATAGATACATTCCCCTCTCTCTGTAAGTGGCCATTTACTGACCCCCTCCTCTGTATATCTTAATCCTATATTTTAATATGTTCTAGTTTTGTGATCCAATTATATAATATGATTATAACCGAACACAAAATCAAAGTACAATAATATGCATGTGTATGTATGTATTAATGTAAATAGGGTAGGTATTTACAAGACACTCGTCTTTGCTCTTCCAACATGGGGATCCTCACTAACTATGTGTGTGTGTGTGTGTGTGTGTGTGTGTGTGTGTGTGTACATATATATCTACATATATATATGTAATATATATATATATATATATACACACACACATATACATATACATATACATATGTATGTATGTATGTATATATATATATATATATATATATATATACATATATATACATACATATACATACATACATACATACATACATATATATATATATATACATACATACATATATAGAAAATATAAGGTAAATTATTGTTAGGCATTAGCATATATGATATTTTTATGGAGGTCGACCCAAGATCTTATGTATCCACACTTCCCCAAATGAGAAGGGGTAGGAGGGTGCGAACATAAAAAATGTGTTTTGACTCTATATTATATATCACATTCTCCCTTATCTTCGATACAAATATATACTTAGTCACCATATGTCTTGTATTCATTAATTCATCAGTATAGGGATGATGGAGAAACACTTATATCCATCCTATATCTATCGTGATCAATGTAACCAAATCCACCCATTTTATGTTATTCTTTTCTTTTATATCTATCTAGTAATCCAAAGATTTCCATATAGATATATAGGGGTGGGTCATATAGAATGGGACCTTAAATATGGATGTGGATATATATACTTTTAATATTAATCTAATGTACTCTAATTTCTTTCCTAATGGTCAATATATACCTACCATCCATTAGGAAGGTAGGGTCAAAGATCAAATACTAGCATCGCAACCCAATTCCCATATATTTATAATCCTCATCTCTCTACTAGCTCCCAATTCACTTATATCATTTCCCATATATTAACACTAGTGGTCACTCTGAGAGGAAAAAGATTACACTGTTGATGTGTCATTAGAAATTGGAGTCTACTGAAACCTACCAATTTAATGTTCATAATTTTATAAAGTTGTTTAAAGTCTAGTGTGGAAGATGATGATGGTAGTGGGAGTATTATATTGGTGTTGTAGGCGAAGGGTAAAGAGTAATTAGGGTAGTGGGTTTTTGTGGGGTGTTTGTAAGGATTGGGGTTACATGTCATTTTAATAGTGGTATGGTGATGTTTTCAACATGAGTGTGGGTATTCATGCAATGCGGTAGGTGTAATGAGTTGTTTGTGGAATGCTTTAATGGTTGAAGTGGGGTATACAAGCCTGAGTAGGGGTGTGTGTGTGTGTGTGTGTTGGTTTTTTTACGCGTTATAGTAGTTTTGGTTTTTTATTATAGATGTTTGGGGGTTGGTGTAGTTATGTCCCTTTATGGGGAAGAAAGTCTACGCTGGTTGGGGTTTATATGGGAGTAGTTTTATAGCATGCATGTTTCTAGTTTGGTTTGTGGTGATAGGCGTCTATTTATGTGAAGAAGGGTGGTATTTATTTCGCTTAAGTGTGCGTAATTATGCTTTTATTGAATTTAAAAAGTGAGGTAGTATGTGGTTGAATTTTTTTCTATTTGGCACTACAAAATTTGTTAGCTGATGGTGAAGTTTTATTTTAAGAAGGCTAGGTAAAGACATGAAAGTGTAACCCAACAATGACTCAAATATGATAACATGTTTTAATAATTGGTAAATGGTTATTTTTTGTTTTAAAAAGTTAGGATGAGTAATTTAAAGGTAATATAGCCATAGGTTGTAATTTTTTTTTTTTAAATTATGTTTTAAATTTTTTGGTATGTAGATGAGAAGGTTGGGAGTGTTCGACATGGGTTGGTGCTTGTGGTAGGAAAATAGTTTGTGAGATAAACTACTTCTAGAGATATCAATTTTCAGATTGCTCAGTTTAGATGGTCTATCCACCACATTGAGTGGGCTATGTACATCATGAGCAGGTTGTTAGGGTGGGGGAAAATTGTGGTCAACTTGATGGGATGTTAAATGGGTGTCAAGTTTAAGGCTTAAATTTTTGTATAACAATTAAATGAATGTGAAATTTGGATGTTATATTTAGGCCAAGGCATTGAAGTTCTAGAGGTCATTATGTGTTCCAGACTAAAAAGAAAGTGTTTTGGGAAAGCTCTGTGATGCAACGTAAAAAGGGTAGGGAACCATCTAGGTATGTGCTTTTTCAGACAATTTAGGTGTCCATCAATAGGTAAACAGGTATAGTGTTTTTTTTAAAACCCACTAACATAAGTACTCAACATAGTTTGAAGTTGTTATTTGTTAGGTAAAACCATTTTAATTTTTAATAATTTTTCCATTATGACCAATATAGGATGAACATTTCTCTTTGTTATTGTATTATTCACAAATATATTTATTTTATGTATGGGTTGTGAACAAAGTCGTATGAGTGATGTGTAGAAAAGGAACTTTGTTGGAGATCAATTTTTATGATGTGTATGCATTGTAGTATTGGGTATAGGATCATTCCCTGAGGATTTATATGGTGTTCTCTCTTGCAATGGACGCTTGTCTGCAGTGCTTGTTGTGTGTGTTTTTTTTTTCTGTGTGAGTAGCCTTGCGTAAATTGTATCTTTTGTAGTGGTCTTCTGCACATTTTGATAGCAAGTGTTGGATGCAGCTACAGTTAGTGGTAATATGTGGTGCTATGTTGTCAAAAATTTTCACCATCTTTAGAGTGCTTACATGGAGGTTGGAAAGAAATCGTATAAATAATGATATATGAAAGTTTTTTATGTCTATAATGGTTTTATTACATGCATTGTGTCCCATAACGCACTACACTTTAGGTATGTATTATGAAAATCCTTTTTAGTTTGTATAAATGCAGTTATATGTATGGTATATAACTTAAACAAACAGGGAAGGAACTCATTTACATAGAAAACACACAACATAGCTAGTAGATGTATATTTCTAGTAAAGCTTCAAAACTGCAAGTGGATCATGTATTCGAAGAAATTGGTGTCTCACACAATATCAATAATAATTATGTCAATGTCAAGATTTTTTTTGCGTGTGAATTGACTATTTTGTGAATTAAATGGACTAAATAATGTTTGGATTTTAAACTTTGAGTCTTAAAATCACAAATTTTTTCTGTTCTTTGGATTTGAAAGCTAAATAGTGAAAATTGTACCAATTTAACGGTTCATTTTCAAAGCACAAATGCACTACTCTTTTGGTTATTTAATGAAACTTTTAAAAATGAAACTTAATACCTGAACTTTACATTTTGTCGTGTGTACATGTGGAGGCTGGAAGTGTCTTATATTGGTGGTTTCTCATTATGGGGGGTGGGGTTATGATATTCTGTGTAGAGTTGTTCGATAAGGATCTGGGTGGTATCTTTGCATGCAATGGCTACTTGTTGCAGTGCATTTTTGTGTTTTTGGTAGTTTCCATTGTGTAACCAACATTTCATAGATTGTATCACTATCTACATGCGTGGCATCCATGTAGTGTTCTTGTATGCATTTAGATAGTAGTTTTATGTGGATACATTCAGTTCCAACATGGGATGCTATGGCATTAAATTTTCTCATCATCTTCAAAGTTCCTACAAAGAGGTGTATATACAATGTATTAAAGGTATAGATTTGTAAATTCAAATGATTGGTGGAAAAAATAGTTTTGGAGAAACCGTAGTTTAATGTACAAAAACACAATTGCCTTGGTTTTCGCATAAAGTTCTCTAATAAATTGGTATTTGTTTGAGTAGGATGAATTTGTGCTATAGATTAAATGGGAGTTTTTTTATTGAAGAGAGACAAGGATTCATTACAAATAAGAACATTGCTACATACATCATATTAGATTGATGGGGTCTGAGTATTTAAAGTATTTTTGTCGAATGGTTTAAATGTAGTAATGTTTTACACCGTTTTGAATTTTAGTGTCATGTTTATTTAGACCGAATATGTAAATTTCATTGATGTACATTTTGTGAGGTTTCAGTAATAATTAGTTTTAATTTGAAGTTATCTTGAATGGAACAACATGATCAGTGTGAGTTTATAATATAAATATGGTTGCACCTTAGATTATAGTCAAGTTTGATCAGATGGTAAATTTTTTCCCTTTTATTCATATCGCATTAACATTTACTGTATGTAGATTCAATATTGGAATATTGTATTCCATTTAGCTGACTGAGGATTTCTAAATACAAGATTCCAAGAAATTACAAACTAAAATTTTAAGAAATATATATGTAAAATACTTGTAAGAGCTATAAAACTATGTTTAATTCTAAATCATACTAAGAAATGTAAACAATTTCTGTATAAGTTAGGTTGTCAGTTCTTTTAACAATTACATTTTCTTAGTGAATCTTGGCTAGACATTTCTCCACCTCCTTCTGTAATAGACAATGATATGTATGTCAATGAGAAACAAAACTAATTCTTTCCCAGTTGCTTCTGCTGGGGATTATGAGTTATATCTGATAGAATCATTACAATGATGCACCAAGCAAATCAGAGACCTAAGGATGGGAATTTAACATTTTTTCAAAATTATTCTAAAAAATATGTAGTACATGGATTTAATATAAATAAATTACATTAATATTTCCTTTGATTTTATAATCTATGTTTGGAATTCTTGAGTTTTTGTGTAGTGGTATGTTTTTTACTGAAATTTAGTTTAGTAGGATGTGCACATTACTATTGAAATTGTATTTAATGTAATTATTTTTAGTAATTTTTCCATTGTAGTAGTAAAATTTAAATAAACCTTGTATTAGCCTTGTGTTTTTGGTCTATATGATAGGTTTGATACAATATTAGAGGTCAATACTAATTAGGAAACAGGGGGATGCAGATTTCATTTGAGTTTGGTAAATCAAATACTCTGCAGATATGTGTCTTCAACTTGATGAGGTTGTTCAAAGTTGTTTAAAATGAAACATAATTTTTTGAGACATTAACCTTATTCTTATGCATCAATTTGTTGTGCCACTAATAAAATGGTTTTTGTGGCCATTATTTTGCATATATTGTTAACATTTTTGTTTGTAAGTGACTTCATTTTTGTGTTTAGGTGTGTTTTTCTGGGTAAATGGACTACAATATTTCTATATTGAATCCAAGGACATCGAATGTTTTGTGATATCAAATAAAGAGAAAATAATTATCACTTCTAATAAAATTTGAATATACTATAAGATGTAGTCATGATTTACACCATCCATAGAAACACATGCAAAAAAATGTGACTACTGATACAAATGAAGCTTTGTTCCATATTGAAGCTTGATTACCCTCATGTACTACAACAGCTAATTGGTTTCTATCACTTAGAAGATATACATTTTCATCAATTGGAACTAAAATTAAGTGTTCCTTTTTTATATGCATGATACAATGACCATTACGACTATTTAATCTAAACAAAAAACATATTTTCCCTCCACTTTGAAGGCTAGGTGAAGGAACATCTATTGTTTATAAGTGTTTTTTAATTTTTTGGTTAATACCTTCCTTATCTACAACAACATTGTTAGTGATTTGTGTATTGGCCTATCATATAATATGTATAGTATGGAAGTTGCAATTAGTCGTTGAGCTAGCTTGTTGAGTCCTTGATAGAAGATATCCAAATTTATTGTAGATTTTGGGGGTGATGACAGTCAAATGTTGCTTACGTTTTTGAGTATGGCTGAATAAAAATTTATTATAATAATTTGATAGATTGAATATTTAAAAAAGAAAGGATGTTTCATTCAATTATAGGTCGGTACTATTTTGTAAGGTTGGTACTTACTATCTATAGGATAGATGTTGAATTTTCAATTTTGTAGGATGAAATAAAAATTAATTTGACATTGCAAGGGAAGGGATTTTCATGAACAATTTGATTACAAGTTAGCCTACGATTGCATTGAGCAAGAATTATATCTATTTTCTTAGAGGCTATAGGAAACAAGCGTTACGTAGATTTGAAACAAATCACATTACATTTGCTTAGTGAATCATCGCTACACATTTTTCCTCCTCCTATTGTAATATGCAGACGTATAGATTTTAATGAGTAATAAAAACTAATTCTTGGGTAGTTTCTTTAATGGGATGATGATTTATACCTGATTGAATCCTTATAAATATACACTGAATAATTTAGAGACCTTCAGATGTAAATTTAACAGGTGTCCAAAATAACTCAAAAGAAATGATGTAGTAGATGAGTTGAATATAAGAAATTATATTAATATAGGAAAATCATTGGAAACCAACCAAAACATGTGCACATTAATACTAAAATTGTCTTATAATACAACTTTTAAAGGATTTTAGGCATTTTAGTATTAGAATGTAGATATTCCCATTATTACTCCTATAATTTACCTCGATATGAATTTTTTTAAATAAAGTAGATCAAAATACTAATATTTGTAAACTTGATGCATTATTTATGATGTTTACGAATGATGTAGTATTTTGGGTGGATGTTGGACATCCAACCATAATGTTAACCATATTGTGCATGAAATTGTGCTTTACAAAATATTTTTGACAAAAATAGGACCTTGTAAAACCTTTTTTAAGTTTCCGAATGAGTGTTGTTTCTTATGTGCAACATATAATCCCTTTTTGATCAAATTTGAACATCTTAACATTCGAAATTTAAAGATATTAGGAAGACAATGTCTTAGGTTCTTTCTTAGCACATGGATTAATTACAGCAATTAGTCACCCAAATGTTGTAGTTCGGAAGCAAGTTTTCATGTCATAATATTAAAGTTCACCATAATTATCATGAACAATGGTATGATGCTTAAGTAGGAATAAAGTATAAATGTACATTTGGTGGGGCTTGCATATTTGTACATTGTATGTTCATTTTAGAATACACCTGGTTTCTGTAAGATGAGAATATAATTTTTCTTTCACAATATTTTGGGTGCCCTCAATTGTAATTATTATATTTCTCTAAAAAAATTGCTTGTTATATCCTTGTTTGAGTCATTATCATGGTGAAGAGCACATCTTCGTCGAAAATTATTTAAGTTTTGCAATGGTCTTCCACACCGGCATATAAAAGATGGTGTAAGTAGTTGGTGTCATTGTCAATACAAGTGGGTACGTTGTAGAAGTTACTATCCATTGTAGTTAGCCTATATGTAAGGTAATATAAGAATGTATGTTAATAAGAGGGGGTGTTTCGTTAGAGGCATTTGTGGGGAAAAAGTGCTTGTCATTGGAAATTAAAGCTTTAAGTTTTGTAAGATATATGTAATGTATGGATGTTATGCAATGGAGTTGCTTGCATAAGATGTATCAAAGGAGGTACATTTTTTGGTGCATGCCTCTTGTTATTGATGGAATTGGAACATGTTTTAGGTATGTGGTGTCCCATGGTGGTTTTGTATAGGCTTTGAAATTGACAATTAAATACAATATCAATGTTGGAGGCATGCAACCTATGACATAAATTATATATTTGACCTAACTTTGATCACTGTTAACGAGTTCATCTTGAACCAATAGATTTGTAGTCATGTACTACACATTACAAGAAAACAAAAAGTATAACATTTTAAACATCGTTAATGGAGAATCTTGTGATTTTTGTAAAGAAGATCATTACACTCAAACAACAACAATAATAGTGTATACATTACTACTGATAAGTAATAATATAAGAAACAACATGAAGGATTCAAATGTTGGTGATTCTATCAAATCCGTGAATGATATTTGAAATAGAATATACGAGTAAATTTGATGAGTGGATGAAGTCTCAAATCTCAAAGAAAATTCATATTGATGAATTTGTCTTCGATGGATAGATGTTAACTATGCATGGTTTGAATGACACATTCCTCTAATGCTCTAAGTTTTTATGTCTATATACTTTTGGCCTATGTTCATAATACATTCATCACAGTTGTGTAAATATTGTTATGAAAGTGAGAATCTGAGATTTTTTTTTCTCTCATTATGGGAATACTCATGGTATGTTTTAATTTTTTTATAAATGTTCACAAGTATGATTGGATAAAGATAGTTTTCTAACTTCATTACAATTTTATGCCTGTTGTATTTTAAAGTTGTCTAAAAAAGTTTAGAAGGAAGATTGAATATTGGGATGAAATTATATAAACTTATTGATGCTATGTTAGATTAATATAGTGGAGTATTTAATATGTTAAGAGGTAGCTTGTTTTTATTATTATTATTATCTTGATTACAAAGCTTGTGAAACCATTTTTTAGGAGAGACTCTATTAGATGAAGGAAAGCAATTTGTTTTATATAGTCGAGATATCTTTAGGAAAATATAGTTATTAGATTAATCAATCCTGTTCTTAAATGTATCATCACCATAAACATTATTATAGGGTAGTGATATCTGTATATCACGTATATTAAATTAATTTAACAATTTTAAGAGTTGAAAAAATACATCCATTTTTTATATACAAATATCAACACAAATAAATATCAAAATGAACACATTCTCTGAAAATTTTCTTACATTTTAGCTTGAAAATATTCCTATTTTTTTAGTTGTTATTTATGTGCATTAATATATATTATATTCCTCCATGAATGCAAGTGTTGATCAATTGGAGATACAAGAGCATTTAACATTTTTCCATGCCAAATAGTAAGGGAGGTCGAATATCAATTGCCACAATTGGCATTACCAATGTGTGCTCCATTTTCCACCTCAGGATCATACAAGTGATTTGTTGACTCAAGCGAAAGGGATATGGTTTTCCAAGAGGGGAATCGAATCAGCAGCTGATATCCTATCTTATTTTCATCAGATTTCTTTCCTGCAGTAATTTCATCAGGCATTTTTCATCCCATCATATGTCAAACATTTGGCAAGAACGCACCGTCCCTTGGAATTGGTTCTATGAATCACCGGCATAATTACAAAAATCATCATTTCCCATCCGCTTGCTCTTTGTGTCTGTGGTCGCACCTAGTTACTCGTTAACTAGCCAAATGGTATGATGTGACTGTAGCCTGTAATGGACGACATGCATTGTGAGTTAACAGATTCCTGCCAATATTTGGTAATGTTAATGGGCTTGACATCCCTATAAACACTCAGCAGAATGCAATCATGGAGAACATGATATAGCTGCCCTAACTGAGCGAGTAGAAAAATCGAAGAGTAGAAGCTCAGTGCAGTTGTGACAGATTTCATTATTCGAGCTACCGCATCCACAAAATTACTCTGAAGCACCAGATACCTCTGACATCAAATTATAAATTCATTAGTTCAAACCCTACGCCACTGGCTCAGGAGAGGAATACCTATATCCCTTGGTAAAATACGTGAGATTCGTCTCCCTCGTATTTGCTAGCAAACAACTCAAATGGGATAACTACGACCAAATTTACTTCCTAACAGCTGGAGAGCAATGGATGACGAGCTGGTCAAGCTGTTGAGCGTCCTCATTCAGATCTTACCGCGGGGTAGTAATGCGTCAGGCGTAATTAATTTGGTTAGCCCACCATATCTATGTGATATTAGCTTCAAAATCAATTCATATATAATTCTATTCATTATCATAGTAGGGATGATGTACATCACGTTGAACGTACTTGATCTCCCATCTGTATATTTACGGAAAAAACCATATAGCCTCAATCAATTGATATTAGTTATAATATAATAATGCAAATAATTATATATTTTAAGCATGGTAGGATAAATGGTTAATAAAATTGATGTGCCCAATTGATCAAACAATATTTAGGTGATTGAAGAAAATTAATGCAGTCCTTTATATCTCTATATCCATGTTGCATCCCGAGATTTACTATAGGTGATGGATTAAAGATTATAAATACATTCCTTTCTATACCTACATCAATTTTATTCCTCCTAACTTTATATAGGATATGTAGTGAATAAATTTATTGCATTCCTTTCGATCCCTATGTCAATGTCCCTCCCCCTGATTTTATATGGGATATGTAGTGAAAAAAATTACTGCATTCCTTTATATCCCTATATCAATGTCCCTCCCGTAAATTGACTATAAGGGATCGAAGAAATTTAAATAAAATAATTGTGATTTTTTTCATGACTCAAGTCACTAGTATTGGTAATGATTCCATAAATAGTTTTCATTTCATATTAGATGG
The DNA here is from genome assembly GCA_019776745.2 of Taxus chinensis. NCBI lineage: Eukaryota > Viridiplantae > Streptophyta > Pinopsida > Cupressales > Taxaceae > Taxus > Taxus chinensis. Next base: position 982,221 of record JAHRHJ020000455.1, read on the forward strand.
TTTCCTCTGCGGTAGTGAAGATCTATAATTCCATATTATGATGTAGTTATTTTAGCATATATATCTTATTAAAATCTATGTAAAATATACACAGAGGTATAGTGCATTTTTTCTTATGTAATTAATGAAGCATAAGGAAAATTTGTTTTTTATTTAATTATTAAAGTGCAACAAGTATTTTTTTTTCACGGGTATAAAATAAAATTCACCAAAGTGCAGCAAGTATTGTTTATTTATGGGTACAAAATAAAACTCACCCTAATTATTACTTATGGGCATAAAATAAAATTCACCATAGTTTTTTATTTATAGGTAGACAATAAAATTCACCTGAATTTTTTATTTATAGGTAAAAAATAAAATTCATTACATTATATTTGTTTTTATTTTTAAAACGTCAATGGGCCCTAGGTTTTTTTTCATGGGAAAACAATTAATTTTTAGACACGGGCACAACATCTGACTCTTTCAGTCCATATATACAACTGTAGATTCCTCTCGGCATAATAGAGTATCCCTATATATATATATATATATATATATATATATATATATATATATATATATATATAGTATGGTTCTATTCACTATGAGCATCATTCATATCATGTAATATTCAATTTAGCATAGTTCTGGTATTCACATTTGTAGTTGCCTCATTAATATGTTGTCATATTCATCACTAATCATCCCAATGGTGGAATGGTTTTTATTCCATTCACAAACCCATTGATGTATTCTCCCTCCCTAAATATAATGTATATATATGGGTATGGTGTTGTGTCAATCAACTCTACCAGATATATGGGGTCATTTATCCACTATCTAGATAGGGTCAAGAGGTCCCACATATATATATAGGGGGTCCTTGAACCCACTCTATACATGGTCCTCATATATTCAATCATGTGTCATATAATCACGTTAGTATATATAGGGCAACCCATATAAAGATACGGTATATGTTTCACCCTGAGCTATTGTATCTAAGGTCCCCTTATCCCCTGTCTTTATATATTATGTTATGTTTATTAAGCTTAGTGAGTTTGGAAGCATAAAAATACAGAATAAAGAGCTAGGGATTTATGAGAACTATATATATATATATATATATATATATATATATATATATATATATATATGTAGTAAAACTATCTATTGGGGGGACATAGGGTGACATATCATAATCCCAAACATCCTTATAAGAGAGGACTAAGTGTATGTTAGGGTAGCTACAAGCATGACAATGAAAATATCTATATGGGTGAAGAACAATTTATACTATTTTGTACAATACCATTCAGGAGTGGGTCCCCCAGCAATATCTCAAGTATCATTGTTAAGTCACTAGAGAGAGAAATTCCAACTTGTATGCCAATATTTTCGATAGCACACAACTCTCATTGTCAATAATATACTATATATATATATATATATATATATATATATATAGCCCCATATGAATATGTATTATCATGATTGTATGATTGGTAATGAGATGAAAGTGGTTTATTGCCTAGTTTGGATACGTACTAACAGCCATTTTGCAATCTTAGACTAGGATTTCTAAGGATAATATAGAATAAATCCCTTTTATAAATATTTACCTTATATATTTATCCGAATATTTACGGGGCCTATAGATCTACTATGTTGACTTGGGCCTAACGTCTAATTTCACCCCTTCCCCAGATATCTAGAGAGATAGATATTTAGATGTCCATATATCTAAATTGTATATATGGGGGAGGGGAAAATAGAATGATTATCGAATGGGAAATATTCATTCATTAATCACCTTCCACATAGATATATTGAGTTTAGTGTTGGGATTAGATTATGTGCATGCCCCACCCAACCTATAGATATATGGGGTGACACCCTATGTTGTGGCGTAGGACTATTTATCAAACATTCCCCAAATTAAGGGCCTCATGGATATAAAGTGGGAGTTTCTCATTGCTCTATTATGACTAGATATGGGTATGGTCCCATATATAGATATGTAGTAATTAAGAAAACTATTGAATAAATATATGCCTAATTCTAATTGTAATGTGGCTATAAAATGAATATGCAGTATTAATAAATCTGACCCAAGAAATTAAAAAATTAATCTTTAAAACCCTAATTGGAAAGAGGAGGAAAAAAAATACTTATTTGTTTCGTAATTAATCTTGGGTTGTGCTGATGTGACAAACTCAAAAATATGAAGTGTAGATTGTCACAACAAAACCCAAAAAATGCAAAGATAGAGGAGTATACTGGACTGGGGCACCCAAAATGGGTTAGGGGCACCTTCTGATTACCAAAAATATTAGAAAGCCATCTTTGAATAGTCAGAAGGCATTTTTTCTCCTTCATTTCATTGTCGCTAGTATGTCACATGATGATCTTGAATGTTGCTGGTAACGTGCAATAAAGAATTGACATGCAAAACCCTCAAAAGTACGTCAAATACAAAAAATAAAATAACTCAAATGAAAGGTCAAACTTTCCTCAATTTTCAAACAAGTGATCTTATGATAGAGCATTGCACTACATTTCAAACCTAATGTAGTTATATATGTGTGTGTGAATCATGTCCTAGGTGGCTCTCTTTTGTGTCTCACTTGATCGAGGGTAAATAGCTATATGTAGAAGATGTAAGTAGATGTTTTCATGGAAGATAATTGATTTCCCTTCCTATGAAGTGCATGTAGAAGAATTTGTCCCCTTGTCCCTTGTGTGGAGCTAGAATGGATGCTTGAATGCTCCATAATAGCCTTTAGATGTAACCTTAGGTTGTGATACCTAATATTTATTTTCGGTCCTTTATTATGGTGACATAACTTTATATTTATATAATACCTTTTTCTTGAATTTTGTATTTAACCCTAAATAGACATATTACCAAAAGGATAGGATGCCCAAACGGCTATAAAGAACCCAAAATATGTGAGAAAAGTAGAAGCAGGTCAAGGGTACCCAAAGGGGATAGGGGCATCTACCACTAGTGTCACGGATGGGTGAGGGTTTCTAGAGTGAGAAATTCCAAAGAATGAAAAGATGGATTGGGAAAGCAAGAGTTTAAGATCAAAATTAGCAATAAAAAGTAAGCAAATATGGCCAAAGACATGGGTCAATTTGTAATTTTCTTATTTAGGAATCACATGAATAGTAGTGTCTGATCAAGATAAGACAGATACCCAATGTGTGTGATTTTATTTCTATAGGTAGTCCTCACATATATTTGTCAAGGCCCCTTATGCATGATCAATATAATCACATGAATGATCCATCATATGATGTATTTATTATATATGTAGCATGCCACATATCTAGATATTGTTTCAGATTAAGGTTACATGATTAATAGCAATTAATAGCATAGATTAGTCCCCTTTATATATATATTATATATATATATATATATATATATATATATATATATATATATATTCACATATCCACATCCCCATAATTTTTTCAAATATCAATTTAGGGCCTTAGATCATTTTATCACCCTTATCCATGTGTTTATGAGTGTGTTCGTCTGTGTGTGTGTAAAGAGCTGAATATACTATATATAACCATATATTCAAGCTTTGTGAGACCCTATTCATATTTGATACTCCTCTTTAATTTAGTTTTCCCCCTTATGTTATGATATAGGTAGGGATGGCACATGCGTGAATCATTAATGTTTGGATATAGATATATGTTTTCATGCAAAATCATTTCCATAAAATATTATGTCAATCATGATATATAAAACTATCCTCTCTTTTTACACTTTTCACTCATTTACTCAGAGGTATAAATGAATATTAGCATGTGGTTAGTCCCCCATATATATATATATATATATATATAGAAATATGTGTATCGATATGATATCTAGATAGAGGGACGGATAGCCTCATCCCTGTCTATTGATATTCAATCAAATCATTTACAAGAGAAGAGCCTGAAATCATTTATAGACATTGCATAGTCCAAGTACAAATAAATAATAAGTTTGTCCATGTGTGTGTAAAGAGCTTGAATATACTATATCGGGAAACAATACAGACAAGCTAATATGTTGCAGACCCTATGCATATTTTAAAAGCACATCCGTATAATTTAATTTTCCCCAATATGTTATGGTATAGGTAGGGACTGGCACATAACTTGAATAATATAATCTACCTGGATTTACCTATATGTTGTCATGCAAACTAAGTTAGCATAAGTAATAGAAAATGTACAATCATGATAGTTAAGATGCATAAATTGAACTATTATCATGTTCTTACTGTCAATATTCAACCCCCCTTAATGACTTGTATTGATCTTGAAGGTATAAAGAGAGGAAATCTCTGATTAAAACTCAAAATTATCACGTGCAAGTGAATGTTTATGAAGATAGTTGTTCATTTTTAAGATGTTGGGAAAAATCGAAGTTGTATGTTGTGTTGGTCAAGATGATTAGCATGCGTATGAAATAAACCTATCTCTCTAATGTTTTTTGTTCTCTCATCAAAAACTTGATTGGGAAAAAGTTTGAGATTTAACTATCATTGGATAGAAACATACATGGTGGTTGGTTTGTCTTGTGGTATTCCAATTCCATAAATTATGTGACGTATCCATATCATCTTTTACAGATAGCTCCACTCTGCAGAGCATGATACTCGGCTTCTGTGGAAGAATGAGAAATGAAGTGTTGCTTTCTTGCTTCCCCATGATATTGGTCTAGATCCCATAAAGAATACAAATCCTAGAAGTGGATTTTCTATCATCAATATTTCCTGCATGATCTAAATTTGAATATCCAATCAAGAAGAAGTTGTCGTTCTTCTTGTATTCTAGTCCAAGATCCATTGATCCTTTGAGATATCTCAAGATGCGCCTTGCTACTTTCCAATGAAAAACTTTGGGTTCCTACATAAACCGGGATAGATAGCTTACTGTAAAGTTGACATTTGGTCTAGTGTAGGTTAGGTAAATGAGACTCCCAATTAGTTTCCGATAGAGATTGGCACTTACCTCAAGAGATGGATCTGAATGAGCTAACTACAATCTATTCTCCATAGGTGTAGTAATTAGTGTGCAATCCATCATCCTAAATTTCTTGAGCATTGTCTTGGTATATTTCATCTGAGAAACAAAGATGTGATTATCTTTCTATCATACTTCCAATCCAAGACAATAATGCATCGCCCTGAGATCGGTCATGTCGAATGATCGATTAAGATCTTTCTTCATTACATCGATCATCCTCACTGAACTTCCAGTGATTACTAGATCATCGACATAGAAAACAACAATCACAATCTCTCCACCCTTGATTTTTGAGGTAAAGATTGGGATCGTATGGATTTCTAACAAATCCATGTTGTATGAGATGCTCATCAATTTGGATGTACCATGCCTGGGGTGCCTTTTTAAGGCCATACAGAGATTTCCTAAGCCTGCATACCTTTACTTCTTGACCAAGTATACAACATATCCCTCAGGTTGAGTCATAAAGACTTATTCTTGTAAATATCCATTCAGGAAGGAACTTTTTACATCCATCTGATGGACTTTCCAGCCAAACTGTGTAGCTAGAGAAAAGATCATTTTGATCTTATTGAGCTTAGTGGGAGAAAATGTCTCCTCATAGTCAATGCCCTTCTTTTTGTGCATACCCCTTTGTTACTAGTCTTGCTTTATACTTGTCCACTATCCCATCTTCTTTATACTTCATTTTGAATATCCATCTGCATCCAATGGGTTTCTTCCCTGGTGGAAGATTGAACAAGCTACCAAGTGTTATTTTTCATCACTGATTAATATTCAGAAATTCATGGCATCTTTCCAAGCTTTTGACTGTAGGGCTTCCTAGACTGTAGAGGGCTCATCAAACTCGATAACTCTACTCATCAAGGCAACGTTAACTTCTTCTCTTTCTTTACTGCGAGTCCATGATCCAAGGGTGGATGTATTCAGTGGAGCATCTATTCTTGCATCTTGTAATGTGCTAGTACACCACTTGGGCATACGTTTAACTGTTCCTGTGGGTCAGTGGTTATATCTGATCAACACCCTCATCCCCATCTTCAATTTCATCATCTGATGGGAACATTAGCTTCAATTTTTACAACTGGTGAAAAATCTACTATTAGGTGAGTCTGGGGAGGACTCTGCTTTCTTCTTCTCAAAAAACTCAACATCTATGCTGGTGTAGACTTTTCTAGTCTTAGGATCCATCAATCTATACCTAAGATTCTCTTCACTATAGCCAATGAAGATGAGTTTCTATAACTTTATGTCTAATTTCTTTATATATCTACTTGGGTATGTGCATACTTGCTTTGCACCCGAATACTCTAAGGTGTGAAATAGATGGTTTCTCACTTTGACCATGCTTCTTGTGGTGTTACTCCTTCAAGAGCAACTATGGGCACTATGTTTAACAAAATACACTACTATGTTTTTGTTGCTTCTGCCCAGAATGTCTTTGCAAGTCCAGAATCATCAATCATGCATTGCACCATTTCCATGATAGTATGATTTATTCTCTCAAAAACATCATTTTGTTGTGGTGTGTGTGGAGGAGGAATTTGTTGATTAATCTCAAGAGTTTGTAGGTAGTCTTTAAACTCATTACTGGTGAATTTCCCCCCTCGATCAGAGCGGCGAGTTCTGATGTGACGAACAGTTTCATTCTCAACTGCTACTTTGAACTTCTTGAAAGTTTCAAAAGCTTCACTTTTCTTGCGAAGACAAAAAATCCATATTTTCCTTGAACAGTCGTCAACACATAGCATGAGGTACTAAAAATCCAGAATGACTCAGTTGCATCAGACCGTAAAGATTGGTTTGAACAAGATCAAGCTTACCATGAGCTCGATATGTACTCTTTTGGAATGATGCTCTGTGTTGTTTTCCTGCTAGGCATTGAGGACACTTGTCTGTATCCTTCTGAAGAGATGGTAGCCCATGTACCATATTATGCTGACGAAGTGTCTTGAGATACTTGAAACTTACATGACACAATTCTCTGATGCCACAACTGTGCTAAGGTGGATTTCTTAGCCACAAGTGCTTGATCATCTTTATGAACAAAATCAAGTTGGAACATGCATCCCACATTGGAGGCTTTTACAACTATTTTTGGGCCTCTTGATTTGTCTTGAATTAAACATGTTTTCTTTCCAGAATGACTATCAAAGTCAATTTTTAGGTTGTGATCAAGGAGTTGACTTACTGAAAGAAAATTCCTTATCAACCTAGGGACATATAAGACATCTGATATTTTGTAGTTGCATAAACCAAGGGGTGGAGAAATGTTCCCAATCCCCCTGAACTGTAAATGAAGAATCATCTCCCAACGAAAACATGTTTTTTTGATAGCGTGTCCCTCATTGAAGTAAACCAGCCTTTGTGGTTGGCCATGTATCGAGTGGCCCCCAAATCAACATACCAAACATCACTAGATGACATGGATGGTTCACTTCATCGAGCAGTGAACAAGTAGTCTTCATTGTCTAACTGTTCTTGTTGCTTAGCAATATTTCCTTGCTGATGGGGTCTTCTTTTTCAGCTCCCCTTTTCCTACCCATGATTGTCTTAATTTGTGTCTTAGATCTCTTCAAACTCAAGTTGTGTCTTAATTTTTGTCTTCCATGCAGCATAGTTGTTTCCTCTGAGTAGTTGTGAATCCGGAAGAAAAAATTTGGGGGCATTGGTGCCCATTTTATAGAAAACACTAATAGGGTTTGGCTCTTATCACTCCAGGTATTAGGTCTCCCAATCTATATACCATTAGTCTGATATATCGAACATTTCTATATATGCACCCTTCCGATATACCTGGCGGTACATGGAAGAAGCTCACCCTTTCTATATACCTGGTGGTACGTGAAAGAGGCATTAACGTATGTGAAATAATTCAATACATGGTACCAAGACAGTACTGAAAGGGGTCTATGTGATTATTGACACCAGCTCAAAGAAATATCTTCATGCACGTGCGTAACTTTGCTATATACTCAGATAATTTCTCATTCCAGATTTATGTCATGTAATCATTCACAGATGGATGCTTGGATGGCTCATAGTGTGTGCACTGTGACCTAATTACTCCTGTCAATTTAAAGGGTTGATGCCCAGATGATGTTGTTATAACTATATTAGGTGTTAAGTGTAGTAGTAGTAACAATAGATTTACTCGTAAGCGCTTCCCAGAGGCACCGTATATACTGAACGCTACTCATGAGATCTAGGATCTCATGAGTGTTACAGAACCAATTTTTACTATTGTATTACAATTTTCTGCCAGTTTCTAAGTAGTTACAATATTTTTGGTTGACTATGGTAACCTAAAAATTAGTACAACATATTGAAGCATGTAGTTACTTTCAAAGAATTTCAAAAAATTGAATGGCAGGAAAAAAAAATTGTTTTGCGGGCCCTAGTGGCCTCTGGAGCCCAATACGACCCAAAATGCAAAGAATTGCAAAAAACCAACTGAAAATGGAATTTCTAGCTACCCCCCCTTTGGAAAATGTTGCTCAAAATGAAAAACCAGGCCTAATAGGAGAGAGAAAAAAATTGCCCTAAAATAGGGTTTTTCTCACTAAAATTTTAGAGGTGGGTTTAGCTCTAAGTAACAAGTTTAGCAGAGGTTTTCCACTAAAAGTGCCTCTAACTATGGTGGTTTTTCCAAATTCACCGCTAGAGTTAGAAAAACATGTTGTGAGTGGGATTTGAAACTCACACCTCCCACTTCTAAGGCGTTCTACCTAACAGCCTAGGCTCTATGAGCGCTTATGATATAAAATGGAGGTTTAAATATTTATACAAAGAAACAATCCACTAACCTTTTAAAAATGTGATGTGGTGGGACCTGTAGGATCCACATGGCAGCTAGAGAGTGGAGGGAAAATTAGTTCTCGCAAAAACAAGATCTGCATGCCTTTTCTTTTCTTCTTGTTCTTTGTTTTATTTTCCTTTGGCCATCACTTTATCTCCTTGTTTTTTGTTTTATTTTCCTTTGTATATGGCCACCATTTTGTTTTTTTAATGCAGGAACGTATTAAAAAATAGCCACTATTTTAATCTTCTTCCACCATTTTATTATAGGCTGATCGCAAGGAGTGCATTCAATTTTGCAAGGACGCAAGGCTTAGGACCGCCACTTTTATCTACCTCTTTGTTTTCCTCTCTCTTAGTCTCTTTGATTTACCTTTGAGCTTCTTCTGCAGGTTTTTTTATTTTTTATTACAATCCCATTTGTAGGTATAGGGGATTGTTGAATGTGAATGACCAATGCAGAGTTTGGACCTTCACGAAAACAACCTAAGCCTTTACTTTGCCAATCCAAATATTTTACAGGTGATACTACAGATGTCTTCTCCAAATTTGACAGAGAAAAGAAAAATATGCAGAGATATAATATATATATGGATTCCTTGAAATATATATAACTATAGGAAGCAAATTTCCCTAGTACTTGACACACCAAGGCAAAAAAAATTGTTTTTCTTTTACCTGGAGAATGGCAGGAGGTTATGGGGATGCAGAGACATTTTGGGAAGTTGTTGGAGGCAACACCGGCTCTCCTAGAGTGTAGAATCTCCTCCAAAAACTATATGCTTCCTCTCTCCAACATTCTTTGCTTCACAAGTCCATATTATGGCTCTAGTACCAAATGTAAATTGAGCAACAGGGGTGGAAGCCTGATTATCTTTATTAAACTCAATCAACCATGTATAATAGAATGAGCTGCAATACTTATAGGTATTGTACATCAGAATACAAACAAAATAGGAATTGCAACAATGCAACAACCAATACAGTAGCTTCTAATATTACATCCGGGAAGCACATAATTGTTATAACTACATAACAATTATACCCGTGAAAATAATAAGCCAAATATGGTTGATAAAACCATATAACAAAATACAACAATAATTAATTAATAAATTATTAATTATATAATGCATAATTAATTTAGCCTAATAGAATCCTATCCAATATAGAAACATTAAATTTTTTTTCTGAGACCCATAAGTTTCCTCAAATGGTTTAAAATACTACAATGGTCCCTCTAGGTGAAAGATGAAAAAGGCCCTAAATTTACAATTGAAGGAAGATTTGGGTTTTAAAAAATTGTTCCATTCATCTCTCTCATCAATTTTTTTTGAGTCAAAATAATATAATGTTTGACCCCAAATAACATTCCATTTCTTCTGAGGAAGAATTCTCACTCTCGGTGTCCTGATTTTGACACACTGAGTTAATAAAAACTTTCATAAAGTCGAAAGTTGCACTTTTTCACTTATTTTGTCCAAACTATCCCCTAGGGGATATAAGGAACAAAAGGGACATACAATTGTGACCTCCTTGTCAAGAAATTTTTTTCTTCACTTAACAACTTATAAATATTTCCCCTAGGCTACATGTTTTCAGTCTACTATTTGCCCCCTTTTAGGTCTCCTCATCCTTAGGTAACAATTTTACAACCTAATGGTCCCAACTATCGCCAAGGGTATAAGTGTTACACAAATGTGTGACCCTTCTTCCCATAGTCATCTCTTGGTCACTTGAGTAGCCATTTTCAGCCCCATAAGATCCAGTTTGGTGCCCTAAACTTCATTTCCATCCCTCTCACTCTCCTAGGTTGCACTTTTTCACCATGATTGTCCCAATTATCCCCTAAGGGATGGAGGGGATATCAGGGACACAAAATTTTGACCCATTTCTTCCCATCTAACTTTTTTCACCATGGAACCACGTCCTTCCACTATGTCACAATTATTATATCATATAATCCTAGATGTCCCACAAGGGACTTAGCGTATAAAGGGGATACAAAAGTACAACCTCACCCCTCATGTGTATTTTTTTCTAACTAAGGTTAAGTAACTAGATTTTCAGAAGGGTCATGAAACTCATTCAAATTGAAATTACTCTCACTATACAAACACTTAGTCAATTTCGCATTTTAGGTGCTAGTGATATATCCCCCAAAGTCATTTTTTGTCCAGAAATGGTACATAATTATTTCTATACCTCTATAACCATAAAAAAAATTGTTCATATCTCTTCAACCATGCATATGTTTCCAAAAACATTTGTCAGTATATTCCTCTCCAAAATTAATTTGGGAAGACTTTAAAACAAAATACACTAGTAAAGTATATTTTTAAAAAAAGCAAATCGAAAATATCGAACCGTAAACTTACTTTTCTAGTTTTACGAAGATTCGAAAGACAGAAAACCTCAAAATTTTGACCACAGATTCCTGGGTTAAAAACAAAAAAAAAAATGATAGTGTTTTCATTATAGTCGGAAACTTCTAAGTGCACTTTCTAAAAATAGAAAATATTAAGAGAAATGGATGTCTAAAAATAATAATTTCTCATCATTTTTAATACTCCAAATGACAAAGAAACATTTGAGAGAAAACACAACAAAAATTTACTAAAATAGTACTCCTAGACAAAACCTGCTAAAAATAGAAAGTTTAAAATTTTAGTTTAGATAGTTCAAATAGTGATTTTTGGCATTGTGAAGTTCAAATAATTAGGTATGGAATCTATGTTAAACTTGATCACTCATTATCCACATGGGCGAGATAGCAATGTCACTGACAAGGATATGGAGGATTTGAAAAACAAGTTAGTGGACCTCATGAACTAGTGGAGGAAAATATTTTCTTGAGTGGCCTATTCTCAGCACGAGGTCACTCAATATCCATTCATAGCATTGAATTGGTCCTTGCCTATGTATAACACTATGAAATTAATTCTAGGATAGTTTTTAGCATTAGTTTAGGTTAATACATTTGTTTGTTAGTGGACAGTTATAACAGTCCGTCTCCTCCCATAGCCTTTATATGGCTCTGCTCTCTTTTGTTTGTTACACACGCATTGAATAGAATACATTGAATAATTTTGTATCTATAGGAGACCTACTTGAAGGAGAAATCACAACTCCATTTCTACAGTGGAAAGTTGACTGGAAATGTCTTTGGAGAAGTGGATGTTAGTGTGCAGCGATCTGTTGCTGCGTTGGAAGCAAAGAAGAAGTTATTCTTTGTATTTTTATTGAAATTAGAAACATGGCATTATTTCTTTTTTGTGAAAGAAGACTTGCATGGTGATTTGAAGACTTGTTGATTGTTGGCATTAGAACGTGTGGATGTGGTGTGCATTGCGACTAGTTTTGTCTAGCATTTGGCTGCATATATGAAGTAGAGAATAATCCTACGTTGATTAGAATCCTAAAGCGACAAGTGTAGTGTGCAACACCCAACAATGTCTGCTCCAAAAATATTGCTATCTGATGCCCAACTCTTGAAAGGGCCAAATTTCTCCGCATGGAAAACCAAGATGCAGACAATTCTTCAGTTTGAAGATCTTTGGGGGATCGTTTCTGGCACGAACGCCCCTCCCACAGACGTTGATCTGTTGGCTAAGTATGAAAAGGCCGATGCAAAAGCATTAATGCTTATCACTCTGAGCCTTTCTAATGAGGTTCAACCTCACATTCGGGAAGCAACCACTTCCTCTATGGCATGGGCCACATTGTGTACTGTCTATGAAGCCAAGAATCTGACGATGATGTTGCATCTTCAGAAAAAGCTTCACACGATGAGTATGCATGATGGCGAATCAGTCGAAGCCTTCTTGTGGCATGTGGCCGAGTTACGCGTAGAACTTTCTGCTCTTGGTGAACCGGTGGATGACAAGTTGCTAGTCCCACTCACCTTGTGAGCTCTTCCTTCCTGGTTTCAGACACTGATCACCACGTTGACCATCACTCAATAGGAGGTGAGTTTTGTCAAACTGGTGAATTATCTCCAGCAGGAAGAATCCATTCAGAATGTTCAAGAAGCCTTCGAAGACAAGGCTCTCATCACGAGGCAAAAGCATAACAACAAGCCTCAGAAAGGGTAGTCAGCCCCCCAGAATCAGAAGTAGCATCCATAGCAGCAACCTTCTCAGTGGCCACCACAACGGCCACCCCAAAAGCAGCAGAACAACAAGGTGGATCGATGGTGTCACATTTGCTCCATGAATACGCACACGACTGTGAACTGTTATTACAATGGTAGTAAGAATGGAAACTCTGGCAAAGAGAGCACTTTTGGCCAAGGATATTCTAAGAAATCCCAATGGCGTGCTCGTAATCAGAGGTAGAAGGGTCATATTGCTGCTCAACAGGATGCCTCCTCCGATGAAGAGGTTCCAGAAACAACTCATCTGGACATTTTCCTAGTCTCACAGACTTCACAGCCATCAGAAAGTGTCTGGTTGATTGATTCGGGTGCCAGCAAACACATGACTGGTAATAAGAAGTTGTTCCATACCCTGAGTGACTGGCCCACTGGAGATCAGATCACCATCGCAGATAATCAGGAGTATATTGTGGTGGGGATTGGTGATGTCATCATTCCTCTTGGGACACGAAGATGTACACTCACGAAGGTGCTATATGTTCCAGGTTTGACCTCAAATCTCTTGTCTATGAGTCAGCTTCTTAATCATCGAATGCAGGTCAAATTCTTTGTTCAGAAAGGGGTCAAGTCCTGCATCATTTCCCAGGGAGACTCAGTTATTGCTCGAGCATTTATGAAGGGCCATCTATTTACACTGGATGTGGTCACTTCATCTAACATTTCTCTCTCTACTTCAATGGCGCAGAGTCCACTGCACTATGGCACTTTCGATATGGTCATCTTTCTTCCGGGTCTCTGCATCAGCTCAGTGCCAAGGAAATGGTAAGAGGGCTTCCTCCACTCTCCCATTCCTTACCTGTTTTCTCGGGATGTCTTGCGGGAAAACAACACAGAGGTCCATTCAAATAGAGCTCTTATCATTCTACGGAGCATCTTCAGGTTGTACACACCGATCTATGTGGACCCTTGCCAGCTAGCTTCCAAGGTTTTGAATACTTCCAGCTCATCATTGATGATTACTCACGGAAAATGTGGGTATATTTTCTCTGGAAGAAGAGTGAGGCATTTGCCAATTTCCAAACCTTTTACCAGCAAGCCACCAGGCAGTCTGGGAAGCCTCTCCTTCTCCTCCACTCAGATCGAGGGGGGAATTTGTATCGAAGAAGTTCTTAGCATACCTAAAGCAGCATGGCATTCAGCAACATCTGACTGCACCCTACACTCCCCAACAGAATGGGATTTCTGAGCGACACAACAGGACTGTCATGGAGATGGCTCGTTGTATGCTCTCCACCGCCAAGTTGGAGGATCAGTTTTGGGTAGAAGTAGTCTAGACAACAGTGTATCTACTCAACCGGGCACCCACGAAGATCTTGCAGAACAGGACACCGGAAGAGGTATGGACTGGTCGTAAACCTTCTATCTATCATTTGAGAGTTTTTGGTTGTACTGCATATATGCATGTTCCAGATGAGAAAAGGAAGAAGATCGATCCAAAGACACTACCATGTCTTTTCTTGGGGTATAGTACTACCTCAAAGGCATATCGTCTCATGGATCCTGAGATGAAGAAAATCTACGAGAGTCGAGATGTGGTGTGTGATGAGTCATCCTTTGACTCCCTACCACACAATGGAGATCCAGTACCGACCTCGTCACATAGATTTCTCACACATCCAGATGATGGGCAAGATGATTCTTCTCAGAGAGAAGAAGAGCTGAGTGGAGACTTATTCATTGATCTAGGCACACTAGAAAACACATCTTCACATCAGCAGCAGCAGCACCAACATCTGAAATGGGTCCAGAATACTATTGGGGATGCACACCTGAACTCACTTCTAGGTACTTCTACGGGAGTCAGAACACGAAGTCAAGCCAGACATGAGGTAAATTTTGCACTCATGAGTTCAGTTGTTGATAGCACCGAACCTGACACTGTTCGTGAGGCATTAGACCAACCACAGTGGAAACAGGCTATGAATGTTGAATATGATTCCCTACTTCAGAATCAGACGTGGGAACTTGTCGATCTACCTCCAGGTAAGAAATCCATTGGCTGCAAATGGATTTTCAAAACAAAATATAAGGCAAATGGTTCAATCGACAAACACAAAGCATGACTTGTTGCAAAGGGTTATGCTCAGCAAGAAGGAATTGACTATGACGAGACCTTTGCACCCACTGCGAAGATCAAAACCATCAGAGTTGTCTGTGCACTGGCAGCACAAAATGGATGGAAACTTCAGCAGATGGATGTCAAGAGTGCTTTTTTGAATGGTGATCTCAAAGAAGAAGTATACATGGCCCAACCTGAAGGGTTTGTAGACGAGCATCAACCACACAAGGTATGTCATCTGATAAAGTCACTTTATGGACTCAAACAAGCACCTAGGGCATGGTATATAAAAATTGATGATCACCTATTGTAGCATGGATTCACTCGTAGCCCCTCAGATACAAATTTGTATATCAAGAAGGTAGGAACAAAGATTGTTATTCTGGTTTTGTACGTAGATGATCTTGTGATCACAGGAAGTTCTGACAATCTTGTGGATGATGTAAAGAATGATCTGAAGAAATCCTTCGACATGACCAATTTGGGGCTACTTCACTATTGTCTTGGCTTAGAGATATGGTAGAAGAAGAATCATATCTTCATCTCCCAGATGAAATATGCCAAGACACTCCTAGAGAAGTATGGAATGTCAGATTGTAAACCAATGTCCACACCTATGGAAAAAGGTTTGCAATTATCTAGATTCTAGGATTCACCACAGGTAGATGGCACTCACTACAGGCAGCTTGTGGGGAGTCTCATTTACTTGACTTATACCAGGCTAGATCTTTTCTTTGCAGTGAGCTATCTCACCAGATTTATGCAGAAGCTAAAGAAATGTCATTGGATAGCAGCAAAGCATGTGTTGAGATATGTCTGAGGTACAGTTGAATTTGGTCTGGAGTATCAGAAGAACACTCAGTTCTTCTTACAGGGATATACAGACTCGGACTATGCAGGATCCGTTGATGACAGGAAATCCACTTCAGGGTATGTTTTTCATCTCGGATCTGGACCTATCTCATGGATTAGCAAGAAGCAAACTATTTTTGCTCTCTCATCCACTGAGGCTGAATACTGCACTGCATGAGGAGTTATGTGTGAAGTGATTTGGTTACGTCACATTCTTGCAGATATAGGGATTCCTGAAGAGAAACCTCCCATCATTCACTGCGACAATCAAGGTGTGTTGAAGCTTGTGAAGAATCCTGTTTTTCATGAATGAACAAAGCATATTGAGGTCGAATGTCACTACATTCGTGAACAGGTCTTGAACCATCAAATTCAGCTCCAGTACTGCCCTACTGATTTTCAGGTTGCAGATATTCTCACCAAGCCTCTCGGCAAGGTGAAGTTTGATTTGTTTAGGGGGTACATATGTAGAAACAATGTATTAAGGGGGGAATGTTAGCATTAGTCTCTTTTATTTGAAACAAACACATTGAATAGAATACATTGAATAATTTTGTATCTATCTCCTGCTCCTACTATCAACAGTGTGAGTAGATTAAAATTCAATCCTTACAATTCTCACTCCCACACGAAGCAAATGACACCATAATAAAATCTTGTATACAACTAGTTAATCACAATCTATGGCTTGTAAATTGTCAAAAAACTAAGTGAAGGCATGAATAATATTAAACTATTAAACTAAGGATAAACACATATCACAAAGATAAACTTAGTTTAATACAAAATATATACTAAAAACATACTATAGAAAGGTTAAAAAAATTGTTATTTACTCATGATCCTTTCTTTGCCACTGAGAGTACTGAATTACTCGAAGAAAAATTAGTGAATAGGTTAAGATACTTTTGAAAATGTAATCTAGAGTTTTTATAGAAAATTTGAGGGAAAGAGGAAGAAGAGAAAGTGTTTAGACATGCCAGTATGAGTTGTAAAAATAGAAAAAACATGTGTGTCTTGTAATTTTTTTCCAAAAATAGGTTATATGAGTGAAAGGATCATGTTCTACTTTATCTACTTTAAAAGATAGTCTGATTCCACATTTATTTCTGTCAAATTTTGTGCCCAGAATGAGATATGCCCATAAATAGGAAAAATATTTGTTTTCCACTTTTGCATACTTTGCTCTATTATTAGAACTTCTAGTTGATAAAATAAGTTAGAACTGCATGGTTTCATCTCCTTTTAAAATTTCATGCATCGTTCTTGACTGATGATGCTAAAAATATAATCTAGCATTTTAAACAAGGAAAATAAAATGTTTCAGGATTTTTTTATACATCACAAGAAACTTCTTCCTTTTAATTTCCCTTTGTTGTGCAACTTTACACGCATATTTCACTACTCTCTTGTCTTTGCATTCATTTCCTTTGTGTGAGATTCCATTCCTTCACTAAGCGAACTTCATTTCTTCATTGTGTAACTTTCCTATCCGTGATCCATCCCTTTGTTATGTGGATTCGCGCATATATTTAGTTCCTTTGTCACATAGACTTTCGCCTCTTTGTCATCTAGTTGTTTCGTGTGTGAGTTTTCTTTATTTTAGATATTTTTCATTTCCCTTCGTTTTGCGGGTTTTCTTAGCTTTCTGAATTTGGCCAAACACTATTTCTCCTTACTTTTGATCTTTTTACCTTAAATCAATAATTGTTTAAGTATGCAATATGAAGAATTTATTTCAATAAGCACGGGAGCTTATTTTGATAACAATTCCCTGATGGATGACCACTTTCTAATTTCTGCTGGAATTTATTGATGATATCAGTTTTCTCTTCTTTAGACACGCACCTGAGGATTATGCCTTCATAGTTTCTTCTATATAAAAATTCTTGGTTCATAATATAACTGACATCTTTCAGTATTAACGCTCTTAGGTTTTCGTTATTCTATCCTAGAGAAGAATCACTACAAGTCATAAAATAAATTATTTGATAGTACCATTCAATTGTTTTAACCTCCCAATTAAGAACTTTCGGATTATTTTATCATATAGATTATATGATAACTTTCCCTCTCACTTACTTGGTTGGGTATAATCCAATGTCATATTCCTGAAATAATTCCATCCATCTACGTCCTTTTTCATATAATTCATTTTGTGAAACCATTTTTTTCACTATGTGATCTAGTACAAAAACTTGTACTCTTATTTGCATAATATAATGCAAGAAATTTGTAACTACTTTGAAAACATTATATGTGTAATTTTATAGGATAATGTATCTCAACTTAGCATCCGTTATATTGGTCCTCGTGAAAGAAATGGGATTTTATTTCCATACATATATGTGGAGTAAGCACAATTACAAATGCATATTCATAAGCGAAGGAATACAAGTAGAAGTTTTTTTAGAAATATGGACTAGTGAGCACTTGTGCCTCAATAATGTCATTCTTAACGTTTTAGACTAATTTTTTGACTTCAAGACTCTAGTGAATTTTTGCATCCTATTTCAACATCAGGTTTAGGGGTTTTACAAACTTTGTAAATACTTAAATAAACTTGCATACAAAATTAATCTATCTAAAGAAGGATCTCAGTTCCCTTTTTTAGTATGGAAGGGAAACTCTAGAAATAAATCAATACCATCCATATAGGTTGAATAGACCCTACTAGACTAGTCCTTGGTTATCACTTGAACTATGAATATGGGACTATAATGTTACTTGAGTGCTTCACCTATTGGGATAGAAATGAATATTGTTGTATGTTGTGCATCTTCTCATGCTCACTTTTTTCAAATTATGAACATGTTGTAAATTCTACTTGGAGAAAACCCTCAAACCGTTATACATGTAACCGATTATGAATTTCATACAAAACAATCCTTCCAATGTCTCTTTGAAATGTGGCATCCTACATTATACAACCAATAATGTATACTCAATACTTCTAATTTAGATGTTCCCCATAAAATAGTGGATGCTTTCTTAGTCCTATCATCCTGATATCTACCATAGTGCATGATAAAAACATCGACAATCCATCCAGAAAGGACAATGCATATTATTACCACTGACTCTTTTTATAACCTGCATCTAAATACTTGGGACAGGGTCATTTTTCTTTCTTGTAGAATCTTTATTCAATTATGGGGACTCCTAAACCTGTTAGGAGACTATAAAACTATACCAGGGTGTTTCCCTAATAGTAACTAGTTTGCCACCCATTTTAATTTTCTATCTAGGGAGAAGATAGGTACTTGCTTATTAATTTATCTGTAACATGAGTAGAAAATAAAGTTATAGCGACTCCTAAATGAGGTATGCTTGACTCTCAGGTATATAGGCTTCTTCTAAAGTTATTTAGGTCATGAAAGTATGACTATGAGGGGATATTAGTCCATTATGAACTACTATGAAATTAAGAATTTGGTCCTAAAACATATTGAGGATCAAAAAGCATATAATAGGGTCATAGATTGGCATGAGTCAATTATTATTATCGAAACATATGGTGTTGTACTATGATGGATTCCAAACATATTTTGACATTTATTGGTATTTCAGAGTGTATGAATGTTTCTAGTTGAATTTTATGATATAAACCTTGGTATCTGTTTAACTCAAGATGTATGAAAAGACTATGGAAGTAGGTCTGAAAATCTATCAACCTTTCTAATGACATAATGTCGTTTAGAATTCCGTACTTCTTCAGTTTCAACACTCTATCTTCATAATACTCTTGATTGTGATCTTTATCTACCTCACCAATAACTAGAAATTCCAACACATTTGTAGAATTCATTAAGCTAATGATCTATTGATTCATCACTAAAAACATGAAAGTGTTCTACTTTGGTCTAGATCAATAGGGTAAGAAATCAACTCTATTTTGAACTTTTGTAATTTAGAATCAACATAAGGCAATAAATTTGCACCTTTCTAATGACATAATGTCGTTTAGAATTCCGTACTTCTTCAGTTCCAACACTCTATCTTCATAATACTCTTGATTGTGAGGATTTATCTACCTCACCAACAACTAGAAATTCCAAACACATTCGCTTGCATTCATTAGAGCTAATGCATACACCTGATTGGTGGATCACTTTAGAGATGAAAGTGTTCTACTTTATCTAGATCCATAGGGTAAGAAATCAACTCTATTTTGAACTCTTGTAATTTCCCACATCAATTCACAATTTCCAAATGATTTTTCAGCTCCATAATTTCCCAATGACAAATAAGTTTTGGTTTTCTTCCCTTTAAATAAAGGATATATTAAATTCATCAGTGAAAATCATTTTACTCCCAATATATTTATATGAATGTCTAAGCTCCATAAAACTAGTTTATCAAGAAATATTGCTTTTGACCTCATTAAAAACATTGATTCCATGAGACACTAAAGATCCACAAATTTTTGACAAAGTGTTCTATCTAGAGAAAATTAATCTCCTAGGAATAAATGATTCATATTTAACTAAGTATCTTGTAGACATGGAAATATGTTATTTTTAATCCAACAACATCTAGAAACTCTTGAGGATTAATCAGAAATTATTCTAATTTTCCCACTTCCCTTAGACCAAAATCTAGTTTTTCTCATTCTAAGATTCGCTGATTCTAGACACTCAAATTTGGCTTATTTGATCCTTCTGATAGGGATTGTTATATCTGTATAATATTCACATTTGGACATTATTAGTTTGGTACTTCATGAAAGATTCTTTTTGGACGGTATTGATGTTTATATTTTGTATATATTGTACTGTAATTTTAAAGTTTGATACAGGGATTCATAGTATGTATATCACTCATATTGATCCATCCCATAAAGTGATTATATGGTGAAGACCATGATGTTCTAACTTTTTTATCTTGATGGAATTTTACAGATCTAAAAATGCCCATACTAATGCAGTTGTGCTCAAATTTTGTGTGTTGAATGTAATTGTGTTAAGGATTTCTATTGATATTGATGTACATTGAGTTGCAATGTTAATTATATATGAGAATGTATGATTTGGAAATATTTTGGATGGATTTGATGTGTGCGTGAAGTGTGCATGTTTAAATAAAAATAACACACATGGGGACAAAGGGACCAACATGCGAAAGATGCACGAGCCAAAACCCCTTAGCCACCTTGAGCAACATTGGTTGTGGGTTAGGAGAAGTGGCTAGGACCTTTTATTTCTTGCGGTTGTTGAAATTATTTTACATATCTTATATTGTTGGCCCTCATTTGAATTTTAACCCTTGCATTTTTATAATTTGAAATTTATGTGCTCTCCCATGGGTTGATGTGACATTTGCTATGACATTTTGGTAGGTGAAAATCATATTAATGGATCCCTAAACCCAAGGAAATTATGAAGGGGTGGATTTTGGTTTTGAGTGAGAGGAAAACCTGGAAATCACCTAACTTTGTCCTTACCACCTTAAATTAACCCATACCCCAAACCCATCATGGGTAGATTATTTTTGAAGTCTCATTTATTATTTTGACCCCTTTTATGGCCCATTTTTCTGATCTTAATTGTACTTAAATTTTCTTGTTGAATTTAATTATTAGAGGATGTATTGCTTTTATTTTGATGTGCATTTTGGAGTGATGGATGTGAAATAAGATTTCTTGCTTGAATTTCCTTTATGGTCATTTAATTTTATTGGATTTTGTGGTGTACTCTTGATTTGAGGAGTAATGGTTATTTCACTAAATTTTGGAGGAATTTAAATTTTTCATGGGAGAATGGTGTGTACCTTAGGTTATGTGGAGTGAGTACACCTAGTTGCATTATCCATGTGGAGCCAACTCACCATCTCCCCTTATAAAACTCTATAAATAAGTATTTTGCTTTGATAAGGGGGTTGGCTAGTCACACTATCTTGTTTTATTTTTGGGAGTTCTTGTGCTTGGAGGGGACCTTAGGAGTAGATTGGAGTTTGGAACAAGAGAAGACTATTGCTATGGCTCCAAGGTAGGGTCTTGATCCATTTTGTTTTACATTGTTGTTGTATATTGCATTGTTTTCCTCATGATGATGGTATTATTTGGTTTTATTTTTTCTCTGGTTGTTTTCCATTTTTACCCTCTTATGGTTTTTTTATTGTTACAATAGAATGTGTTTTGGGAAGGGTAGAAAACCCATAGGTTGGGTATTAAAGGGGAGTGTTTTTGGTTGGTTTGGTGGAGGGAAAAGGATATTATGTTCTTATTATGAATGCGATCTAATTAATTGTAATTTGTCGGAGGGAGTTTGGGGTAGATGGAGGTTAGGCCTTTGGTATAGAGAAAACGGATGTTTTATTGAGGTATAAGGTGTAGTCAGATGAATAAGGAGGGTTGGTATAATGGAGGTTTTAAGGCCTAACCCAATACCCACTTGGATTTATAAGGAGACAAAAAACATATCTCCCTCTCCCACTTGTTTCCACCTTGATTTCAAGCCATTGTTTTTTGCTTCGTTGTTTAGATGCATTTTGTGTGAGCTTTTGTGCTTGTTTTGGGTCTAATGGAGAAAGACAAATGTTAGTGTTACTCAATTGGGGGTTTTGGATCTTCATGGTTAATGTGTGTTGGGGATTCGGGGGCCAATTGGGAAGTGCTCCCTTTCCTCATTAGATACAGTTGGGAGGTGAGCATTTTTTAGATCCCCTCATGTGTTTTTGGGAAACTTGAGAATACTAATGACTCCATTATTGCAAATCTCTTCCTCTTATTATTTTTGGAAAACTTGCTCTAAATTTATAATCTTACAAGTAATCTTATTGTGAGCACTATTGTCTTGTAATCTTAAGGGATGTATTTGAGATATTTGTAATCTATGTAAACCAATTTAGTTTTGAGAAATTTATACAGTTGTTATCATTTTGTAATGGAAGAGTTGAAATAGGAGTACAATTTTGTAAATTTTTTAAGATGAATCTAGTTTTATTTTAGAAATGGTTAAGATAATTAAATTAGAAAATTATTGAGTTCTTGTTATGACAAGAGTTTATTAAATATTTGTGTGTTGAGTTAGTTATTAAGTGATTGGACCTTGGTTTGTAAAGTGATCTAAATTAGTTATAAGCATTCAAATGTAGCAGTTGGTGCATCCCATCTAGTAAGAGGAGACTTGCATGGTGAGTGTGCTCTTACTATTCACGATACATATGGTTATGGCCATCCTTCTAACAAAAATCCATCCAAGGGTATCAATATTACATCATGTAAATCTAATATCAAAGGCAAATCTAATGATACTAAGTTATTGCATTCTAAATGAACATCGTTAATGTTGTTTCTCAACCTACTAAGATCATAATTACAACCTAAAAGATGACAAATTTATGTTAATTACCTTGGTCCTATGTGACATTGGTCTTAAAGTAATTACTTGATGCAATCTTGTATCTCTCCCTCCATGAATTTTAGGTTGATTTATGAGAATATGAATCTTGTAATTTGTTAAGACCAATTTGATGCTAATGATTTTTGTGATTAATAATTAGACTGCATTGGTCACTCCATGAATAGTTGTACACTTAAGGTTTCGGTATGTTGCCAAATCACTGCACCCCTCTGAATGGCCATAGGCTAGTAAGAAGGATTGTTTGGTGTGATTGGGACACATGGGATCACCTCTCAAGATGTGGGAATTGGGCTCGAGGTGAACCTCCAGAGAATGCCAGCTTCCATTTCCTAAAATAAGTGTTGTTTACTCCTAGTGTAATAAAATTGCTATCTAAATGTACGCTAACATTTTCATAGGTTTTAGGGAAAGAGATTTCATGAGAAATGAAATTATACTAGGGATGGTGATGCACCAAATAAAGGATATTTTCAACCTCAGGAAGGTTTAATTTGAATAGGATGCGTGCACCACTAGTCACCTTCACCTATTGCAACTTAGAAAGGGTACAAAATACCACAGACTAGGAAGCATGTGTTCCTTTGTTAGACTTAGAGTATTCATAAGAGAAAGATAAAAATTTGATAAAAAACACAATCAATACACCATCAAGGATACAACACATGCACATGTCAAACATTCATCTCATAGATGATAGAAAATGATAATACAGCTTTTAATAAGAAAAGGAAAATAAACTTTCCACAACTGACACCAAAAGTAATTATATCACTTTCCCATAGTATGAAAGGAGAAAATCTAAAATAAAGGAAAGCTAACCATCTTAAATTAAGGAAGTACACATTCACAAAACATAAACTGATCAATTATTCAACACAATAAATCAGGTTATTCTAGGAAAAATATCACTTCTAATATAATTGAAAGGTTTTTAAATATTGAAGCAATCTTCCAAGCTTGAAGAGCAACTTCACCAAATAATCTATCTCTCTATCCCTCCCTCAAAGATTCCATACACTTAACTATTTATAAGTTTCTTAGGCTGAGCCATTATAGGGCCTTCAACTAAGAATTTAATAAAATTGAAATGTCATTAAACTCAAGGGAACAGGATCCCATAAAAATAGAAAATTTTGTTGCAAGGGTTTGACTCAGTCAACCTTGCAACTCTAACCGATCTAGAGCTTGGATTTATCCTTCCATGGATACTTAGCTTTGGCTTAGATTTGCAACATTTTGTCCTTATTTTCATTTCTCATATGCTTCCTCCCACACAACCATTCAATGCTTGTATTCGATGAAACACTTGATAATTCCCTGAATCTCTTCATCCTTTGACCCCATGCGTAGTGATTCACTACATCCACTATCTCGATTTCGCATGTGATTTTGGCTAGAATTCTTCTAAGTTTACCCACAACCTTCTTTGGTCTTCCAGTGAAATCCTTGCATGACACCAACCTATCTATAGAGTCATTGCTAAAATTCCAAGAAAACTCATCATCTCACTTCACCAAATCTTTGAAATTTTCCAATATTTGATCCTTCGGAAGAGCATAAATGTTTTCGTTGAATAACTAAAAATTAACAATATCAAAATCTTCTTATATGTTATTCATAGCATCCATGATTTCTACTCATTTTTCATCCAAATTCTTAATTAAATCTTGTAACACTTGAGACCAAAACTCCATTGCCTTTGATATTCAAAATTTTTTGAATCATCATCAATTACAAATTCATGAAGGATTAGATCTTAATCTTCTTCTCTAATTTCACTCCATGTAGAAAAATTCAAATTTAGGTTATTATTGTCCTCGTAGAAGGCTTCATCCATCTTACAAATAGTGGATCTTCCAATCTATAAATCATTATATATTTCAATATCCTCTTTAATTAAAGGATTGACCTCTTGAAGTATATGCTACATCCATCCATTTACCTATTTTCCCTTCTGACCTATCTTCTCAATATCGTGATAATAAATATCATTGAGAATAGAAGAAATAGTTAGAGCCATAAGATTTGAAACCTCGGTAGATGGAGTTGGCTTTGTTACCTTTCTTAATAATGCATTGAGTTGTTCGACCTTCGCTTTGAGCCCATCCATTGAAAGGATTTTCCTTGTCACATTTTTCTAACAGATTTCCAAGAGAAGCATGCACATCATGTGTAAGTCCTTCATGTGTTTATTTTCACAGTGAAAATCTATAAATTTGATAATCCGCTACTGTAATAATTTCCTTGTTTTTCCCTTCAACGGGAGTAGAAACTTCTACGACCCTTTCTCTATATTGATTCACTGATAGGATGGAAAAAAATTTAGGCCTCTTGTCCTATCTTTTTGGTTTGCATTCCAACACACTTAGGTCTATGACATACCCTAGAGGAACATTCTTCTTCTATTTCAGAGTCTGATGAAACAACCATTATGGAATGGCTGATGTTGATGGGAGTGTAACAACCGATTTGGTACCTAAAAGACTAGTCAAAACAAGGAGAACTAGTAACATTAGTTGGCATTTGAATGGAGGTGGAAATAATGGTTAGGGGTGGATGTATTAATGTCCATAGGAGTGGATACAATGGGATTAGAAGATGAGATGGAAAGAAATGGAAGTGTTAGAGCTAGTGAAGAATAGATACGTGACTCAATCATTTCCCCTTATGAGAGAACTGAAAGAGAACAGAACACATGGGCCATATAAGGGGATGGGAAAGAAGAAATGATTATAGAGGTGGAAGGAAAAGAAGGAGGAAGTGATGCTGAAAGAGGAGATGGTAGATGTAGTGAGACACCTAGAGAATAAACAACTTCAACTATTTCTGAGGCTAGTATGTCTAGAGACATAGTCTTGGAACGGGGAACCTTTGAGAGAGAAGAACTACCAACAAAAAATGAGATCTTCTTTGGAATTTTCTAGCCCCTTTAGATGGACTTATTCCCTTTTGTTGGTGTTGGAATACTCACACTTGATTGTGATCCTGTATTTGTAGGTTGATCTAACCCTTTGGGTGAAATTCCCAAGGTGGCCAACCAATTATAAGTTCTCTGCAGAATGGGACCCTCCCTATCCTTGGAATTAATCCATCATAATGGATGATTGGTAAAATTATTAATTTTATATGTTGCATCCAAAACCTCATCATCATCTTGCATTTTTTTTGGAATATCAGCTATACCAAACTGCGGAATCTCATCCATAGTTAATCTCTCATAATCTCTTTGTCGGATGAATATTTCATCCTGGAAATGAATCCAAATGTCTTCCAGCTCTGGCACATGGGAACTAGACATACCTGTTTCACCAAATTTACCCTAGTAATCAAAACTGGTCCAAGGATGGAAGGTCCGCAAAGTTAGTTCTGATATATCTGCATCTTCGTTATTCACGTTATAAATATTTGGAAAAGTGTATCTGCCGATCGAAATAGGGAATTGAACTCCCATGTTCTACCATTTATTCTTAATCTCATGATAGTCCAACAACTATGAAACCAATTATAGCAAGACCCACTTTTCAGTGGGACATCTTGGTAGCTTACTAGGAGAACCTACGAAACAAGGAATCTGAATATATGTAAACATAGGGAACTATAGGTAGATAGTTCCCCACTTGCATACTTCCTTGAAGGATTTATCAGAAATCCTTTGATTGAATAACTCTTTATCGAAGTGGTAAAGAACGACGACAAAGAAAGAATCATTAATCCTTTGGAAGTGCCTTCTTCCTTCGTCCAATGTAAGATGAAGATTAAAATCATAGATTTGGGAAGGAATTCGTATAGCCTTAGTATTTAGTCCAGTAAAATTCCCCATAGCAGTTGGAGCATAGACCAGAAAAGATGTCATGTAGAAACTCTATGAAGACAATACCTTGTTTAACTGAAAACAAATGGAGCCACTGATATGCTCCCCCCATCTAATAAATTCTTTTTTTCTCTTGATGGTAGCTATATAAAAGAGCATTCATTCTTGAAATTTATTTAAAGAGGGAAGGCCTAAAATTATTCTTAGAAACACAATAATGTCATTGACTTCCTAGATGAAGTTTGATAGACACATAGTCTTGGGAAATTCGGTAACATTCTTAGCCATATATATTTTTAACATAACCTTTGTGCATAATTCTATTTCTTCATCCCAATTCTCTACTTCTAATTTTGGTGAAATTGTTACATAATAGTCAACATCTAGAAGTTTGAACAAGTCGATTACAACCTTGCCATTAACATCTTTGACTATCTTGGATTCTTCATCGAAGTGAGCTGCTGCAGCTAAGAAAAACTCAAGGAATGCATGGACATGGGAAATCCAACAACGACAACAAGTCCACTATCATATATTGCTTGCATCCATGATTTCTTGTTTGGGGCTTTCACCCTTGTCTAAAACAAATGGAGCTACTGATATGCTCCCCCCATCTAATAAATTCTTTGTTTTTCTGTATGGTAGCTATCTAAAAGAGCATTCATTCTTCAAATTTATTTACAGAGGGAAGGCCTGAAATTATTCTTAGAAACACAATAATGTCATTGACTTCCTAGATGAAGTCTGATCGATACATAGTCTTGGGAAATTTGGTAACATTCTTGGCTAGATAGCTTTTTAACATAACCTTTGTGCATAATTCTATTTCTTCATCCCAATTCTCTACTTCTAATTTTGGTGAAATTGTTACATAATCTTTGACATCTAGAAGTTTGAACAAGTCCTCAAAGGAAACCTACTCCAAGTCGATTACAACCTTGCCATCAACATCTTTAACTATCTTGGATTCTTCATCGAAGTAAGCTGTTGTAGCTAAGAAAAACTTAAGGAAATGAATGGACATGGGAAATCCAACAACTATAACAAGTCCATTGTCATATATTCCTTGCATCCATGATTTCTTATTTGGGGCTTTCACCCTTGTCCAAAATCCTGGAAAACCAAATTTCATGAGATTAGTGCCTCTTATACTCCCCAAGTCTAAAGATAGACAAGAATGAGGACCCTACTGATTAATACCTTGTTTAACTGAAAACAAATGGAGCTACTGATATGCTCCCCGCATCTAATAAATTATTTATTTTTCTTGATGGTAGCTATATAAAAGAGCATTCATTCTTGAAATTGCTTTACAGAGGGAAAGCCTGAAATTATTCTTAGAAACACAATAATGTCATTGAATTCATGGATGAAGTTTGATCGATACATAGTCTTGGGAAATTTGGTAACATTCTTAGCCAGATAGCTTTTTAACATAACCTTTGTGCATAAATCTATTTCTTCATCCCAATTGTCTACTTCTAATTTTGGTGAAATTGTTACATAATCTTCGACGTCTAGAACTTTGAACAAGTCCTCAAAGGAATCCTGCTCCAAGTCGATTACAACCTTGCCATCAACATCTTTAGCTATCTTGGATTCTTCATCAAAGCGAGCTGTTGTAGCTAGGAAAAAATCAAGGAAATGCATGGACATGGGAAAGCCAAAAACTATAACAAGTCCACTGTCATATATTGCTTGCATCCATGATTTCTTGTTTGGGGCTTTCACCCTTGTCCAAAAGTTTAGAAAACCAAAATTGGTGAGGTTAATGCCTCTTATACTCCCCAAGTCTAAAGATAGACAAGAATGAGGAGCCAAGTTCCAAGGAATGTATACTTCATCTTTTCCTTGCCTTTGGATGCAGAAGTCGACACCAAATTATGATTTCGTAATCTAAAGAATTTTCAAGAGTTTCAAAAACTCAAACTGGACTGGTCCGAAAACCTGAACTGGAGATTTCCAAAAACCCTAAGTAGAGAGTTCCAAAAACCCAAAGTGGAGAGTTATGATAACCCAAAATGGAGAGTTCTAAAAACATGAAAACACAAAACCTAATATTCTAAAACAAATATTTCTGAAAGGGAAGAGCATAGTTTTAAAAAAGAAGCCAACTTGCAAACCATTGAGTCTCCGAACTCTGAAAATAAAAACTTCCGATAATGCTAACCTTCGAACCCGAAAAAATTTAAAAATTCTGAAAGAACAGATTTCACCAAAGGCACGAAAGGAAAGTAAAATAATCGGAAAAATCTTGATGAAATTTATGCCGGATTCCTATAGAAAATGTGATTATGGAATCGTTAAGATCAAAAATACTATTAGAGGAAACATAGTAGGCAATGTGGATTTCATCTCTGAAACAAAAAAAGGAAGAATAAAGAGAAAATGAGCAAGGAAAAATGAACCAATAAGATCTCAAACCAAAAAGAAATAACTTAAATAAAATACCTTGGAAATGACACCGCAAAAGAACAAGATACAGTACAAAAAAATACGTCAGAGTAAAGTTTCATGTTAAAATGATAGGTTAAATCATGAGTTTAAATAGAAAAACTTGATATTAATTCCTAGGTTTTGACACGTATGGAAGTAGGTAAAAAATAAATGCGCAAATAAATTCTAAAAATCTGAAACCTGAAAGTCTGAAAGTCTAAGATTTCAGACTTTTGGTGTTTCGGACTTCAGAAATTAGGAAGTAGAAATCATGGAATAGTGATGGAAAAAATATGAAACCCAAAAGCCTGAAAGTCCAAAATTTCAAACTTTCAGACTTTGGAAGTCCGAAAATGAAAAAACCGAAAATGGTTGGGAAAGTTTTGAAACCCAAAAGTCTGAAAGTCAGAAATTTTAGACTTTCAGAGTTTTGGACTTTAGAACTCCAAGTGATATTTTACCCAACATGTTACATAGAATTATGAAACCCGAAATCCCGAAAGCCAAATATTTCATAATTTAAAATTTTGAAACTTCGAAACACTAAGTGATATTATCGCCAATTACTGAAGGAAATTTTGGAATTCCAAAAGCCTGAAAGTCCAAAATTTCAGAATTTTAGGTTTTTGAAGTTCAGAACTTTGAAATCACAATTTCAATTCTTTTCCATAAAATTTCCGAAAGGGAAAAATCCCCAAACTCTGAAAATTTTAGATTTTCAGAATTCAGAGAATCTCCAAAAACTACTAAATACTTCCGAGTGAAGTATTTTTTTAAAAAATTGTTTTGATCGATTTTAACACATATTTCCCAAGGTAGATTTTAAAAGTTAACATTTTTGGAAACCTCCAAGGAATGCTTTCCCACTAATATTTTTTTATCAATAGCCTTATACAAACCAATGGGCAAAGGAGTCTTGGAATCATATACATTCAAGGGTGCAAACAAAACAATGTATTGGTGGGTTGGGGTGAATTTTTTCATTCATTGTTTAAAGTGGTGGAAGAAATGCATCTTCTTGTATTGGTGGCCTTTGTAGAAAAGAATGGATCCTATAAGAACAAGGAACGGAAGATTCATGGTGGAATGGTAAGATATGGGATGAAAAAATGGGATTCTCAACATGGGAAACAGATGAAAAGACTGGAATTTGAGATTTATACTAAAATGACATTGACTCATAATTGGAAATAAGACTCTGACGTGGTGGTGTAGGACTTACCCATCGACAAGGTTCATTGCATCAACGTCATAGGCCTTTATCCCTTCGATCCACCCTTCAAATTGAGGTAGTAATTTAGTCATGAAACCAATATTTTCTTGCATGTTGTCAAAATTTGGCATAGGGCCAACCCACGGACAAGGTACCCTGAAGCCTTTCCTAAATTACTTCATTTGATTTGTCGTTTTGGACTGCACCATACCCACCTCCATTCTTTATATCTTAATTTGTAACTTTACATCTTCATCTATAGGATAGCCTTCATCATCTACATGTTATTGTCCTTGAAAAGCTGAATAGTTAATTGAAAAATCAAACTGAACATGACTCTTCTCATAGAGATACACATGCTGCTGATTTATGTCATCAAATGTGGTATCCCTAGATTTCACTTTGAAATCTGAGACTACCCCATGTTAAAAAAATTTGTACTTTTAAATTAGTGGGTCGTTCTGTGTTTTTATTACTAGAAAGTGTTTGTATTATGTCGAGATATTCCCAGAGAGTCATATTAGCCAATTTCACCAAATACCCAGATGCCTAAAATTGTTATATTCTATCACTGGGGTTTGTTTGTGGGAAATTTGTATTTAATTATTTTGAGCCCCATTTGAGGCAAATTGTGCTCTAGTTTAACCCTGTTGTTGTCTTACATGTCAACATTCCCACATACCAGTAGGTTTTTAACCAGGAATGAATCCTGGGCTTTATCTGTGACTTCTAGCAATGTTTTGTGTTTTTGGTGTTTTCCCATTTTGTTTTCTCTGAAATTTCTCTAGGTCAATTCCTTTGTCGGATTAATATGATTTCTTTCCTGGAGTATCTAGAGATCACCTATGGATGTTATGTCGGAAGGAATTTGTCACAGGAGGTTTGGTTCTCTCTAAAAAGACGAAGTCATGCACGAAAAAGCTTCTTCTAGGTAGGCCACATTTTTTGGAAAAAGAAGGTTTTAAGCTTCAATGGGATTTTTGGTAGCAGCAGGTAGGTGGGAATTTTGTACCTATCTAGCAGAGTAGTTTTTCCCATGGAAGCAATGCCACTTAAGTCACAATGGGAAAGTCAAATGCAGCAGGCAAGCCGGAATTTCTTCCCTGCCTTACAGAGTGAAAATTCCCATTGAGAAATAAAAGAAAATTACTCAAGGCATTGATGGGATTTTCTTACCTGCCTTCCAAGGTAAAAAATCCCATTATGAAATTCAAATAGCTTAAGTGGATCATGGGATTTTTGGAGCTGCGGTGCAGGGTGAATAATCCAATTGAAAATTAGCTTTTAAAAATAGAAATGGCTTATGTCGAAAAATGTGCCCCTTTTGGGATAGAAAGTCAAATTTAAATGCATTAATTAATTAATTAATTCTCTAAATTTGGCACCCAAGCATGAGGAAAACTCAACGAAGGGAAAGTGGATAAAGGGAAATTAGAATTAGAATTCTAGACTTAAATAAATATTATTAATTTAACGCAGCCCCTTCATGTCAAAAAGTGCACCCCATATGGAAGAGGAATAATACTTTTTAAGTATTAATTGATGTAATTAATTCCTATTTTTAGTGGATGAGGTCAAAACACATTGTGAAGCTTAAGTGAACTGGAAGTAGAGAGCTAAAATTAAATTAATTTAATTTATTTAATGGCAGCCATGAGCATGCACAAAATAGGCACCCCATTTGAAGAGAAAAACTTGTTAATTAATTAATTAATTTCCTGGAATAATAGGGGCAATAATTAATTATAGAATGATGAGGGTTATATAAACATGGGCTATGATAAGGATGAATTAATTAATTCTTTAGCAAGGAAGTGCAGCCAAGACAATTTTGGCACCCCATTTGAATAGGAATTTTGCTCAGAGGAAGGTGTGTTTACTGCTATAAGCTTCAAAATTTGGCGCCTAGGTTTGAAGGAGCTTGATTTGTGTCTGAATAATTGTCTGCATAGTGGTATAGGTGATCAAGTGAAGTCGATAAAATTCATGCTTGCTTTGCACACAAAGAAAACATCAATTTTTTGGTGCAGCAGGCTTGATATATGCAGATTTTTATAATTAAAATCCAGTGTTCATGTTCTGGTTGCCATCTTTTTCTGAATTAATTATAGGAATTCATTATAGGTGCTTTTATAAGAGAAAGAAATCTTAAATCAATTTCCAATACATTGAACATATCCTTCGAATCTGAAGAAATCTCCATATCTGCACCGGTTGTAAAGAATTTTGGTCAAATAAAAAGGAAAAGAATTACTAAGACAAAGATCACCCCAGCCATGGAAAAGTGGGATGAATGATAAAGATCAATAGAATCATGAATAGATCCAGATCCATAATTGCAAAGGCTTCATCCTTTTGTTTCGAATGCAGCCTGTGAAGAAGTAAGTGCATGGAGAATTCCTTCCATGACCTTGTGCGTGTTCTCCCAATCTTCCAGTTGAAGCCTTCATTGAATTTGCATTCACCCAGAGTGCTTTCTAGAATTTTGAATTCCTCATATGTAATTAAAAAATAAAAATGATAAGTTACTTACGGTAAACATTGCATTGAAGCATGTACTGGAGAGGAACTGAAAAAGTTTCAAGGATAAAAGGGAAGACATGTCAAAGGAAATACCCGCAAGTAAATCACAATCACTTTCTTCCAGATCCAGCCACTTCTAGATCTAGCTACTTCCAAATCTAGTTTGATGAGAATCAAAGGCAAAAGAATCCGTTGCATGCAGAATATGAAAAAGGATAAGACTGCAGCTTTCCTCTTTCTTCTTTATTCTCTTATTTCCTCCAACAAAGTAATTGATCGATCAATTAAATTATACAACTTAAGTGATTGGTTTAAAATCCATTACTTGAAGATGTCACCTACTTGGAGATAGGTGGCAGACGTGAAAAATATAAGGTTCTATTTTCAGTTGTAAATCATGCATGTCATGCAAAGAGGAATTCCAGGAGGGAGATTTCCAGTTGTTTTCTTTCTGACTTCCACATGTTCTAGTTCAGTAAAAGCTTCTGACTTGTAATTTCCCCTCTACGTGTCTATAAGTAGAGGAAGAACCTACGGGTTAAAGAATCGGAATTTGTAATCAGCATTCTTGTGTTCTAGACTTTGAGCTTAAACCGCTGATAGCTATCTGCAAGCAGAGGAATATATAAGGAGTATATTTCTGGAGAACTTTGTGTCAACGATGCATTTTGCTTCTTACTTTCTTGGTCTTAGATCTATTCATAAACTTTGTGTTATTATAGATCTAGATCTGAAAGTTTCCTTTGCTTATGAATTTTGTGTGTTAATGATCTATTTGTTTTAATCTATGTGCATACAATCAACTCTTTAAAGTATTGCTTGGGTTGCACATCCTCTCTACTTTCTTCCATGTCCTATTATTTTCTTCCTCTGCAAATTTTTCCTTTCTTTTACGGCTGCTTACTTGTTGCAGAACCGTATAGCTATTTTTCATGAGCTACATGGTTAAAGCAATACCCACAAATAGATATTAGGATATATAATTGACAAAATCTTACACGGGAGCCTCACCGGTAAATGAGGGAGATTTATCTCATGACTGCCTAGGTTTTTCGACTATGCAGAAAATCTAGCCAACAAAATGGAGCTGGAGGTGGGTTAAAGCATAAGCACATAAGATGGAAGGTACAATGTTGCCTCATATGATTCAGGAACTCAGCTGTTGATATGATTGCATGACTTGCACACAGATCTTACATGCAATACTCATTACAACTGGGAATATGTAGGACGCGAATCTAGTTGGATTTCTGGATCTAAAACTGAAATCCACAAACTGTGAACTGTATTGAGTCGTCAATTCTGCTTGGGTAAACCCTTCCTAAGATTGAACTCTCTTCTACTAAGATGTAATGATGTCTTAATGATATGACCAGTGAACTCAAGTACAGTTACCAATGTAATATATGACTAAGACATGCCATGGGATAAGCAATTAAATCCGTTACAAACATTCACCTAATATCCCAAAAGGCATTCCAAAGAAACTATACATCAGCTAAATCTCTGTACCCTTTGAATGGCCAAGTTCCGCCCAGGGCATTTAACATAATCTGGGTAACATTTGGATCAACTCTAAAACTGTGGGACTTGGCCTTCAATTTTGAATTCTGAATATAGCTAGGTTTCGATGATCCTAACCTTTCATGCCATAGCACGACTTGTAACTACAATAAGAATAGCTACCTATGCGGAAGTCCAATGATTTTGTGATTTGATATACAGGCTTGAGAGATATTTACAAGAGGAGTACTTCCCTCATAATAGAAGTGAGCTTCTGGACCAACACTTCCTATAATGCCGCACAAGTGCTCGAGAATTTTCTAGCTCCAGAACCATGAAATTCCAGAATGGTTGTGCAAGCATCTCAACTAAGAGTTTGTCTGGATTCAAAACAATACCACAGATCTTCTTGAGACAGCTTTACATTGCTCCCAAAACCAACAATGGAAATATGTACAATTGCACAGTACATCTGGTAACATGAGACAGGCCCAAAACAAAGCAACATAGTACATGCATAGGACAAACTAATAGTCATACAACGCACTTTGATTGCTTCAAACAACTACTCATATGCATGATTACATTAGGTTATTTGTCTAGGAACATTGTTTTCCATTGCAATGATTGGCAAAGATTGTGCATGCAAGTTCCTATAATGCATAATTGCATCATACATCCTGTGATAAGGGAGAGAAAGTGTGAGCCTAGTCCTACACATGTGAGCTAGGTGGAAATAAACCACCATTTCAACCTTCTATATAAAATTATGAGTTGTTCAGAGAAATCCTTGCGTGCCAACGGGTATTTCACACCTTCCATTGATCTCCTCCACCTAAGCCAATTCCCTTGCACCCTTTCCTTGACTCTATCCAAGATGACCTCCTTTGTCTTCTTGGGCTGTTTTCCATCTTTCGCCACACCTCCTTTTCTTGTGCATTGTCTTCACGCATTGCTTGCTCTCCAAGATACATTTGGTTTGTACGTGCTCTCTTTGACGTCACACATTCTTTACTCAATTGTGTTTTCCTCTACACTATACTCCTTTGCAGCTTTTTGCACATGACTCATTTATATTCTGCATGGTCTGTTATTTTTCGCGTTAAACCCAATTCTTTTGGTGCGCTACTTTTCTTTCTTTCTTAATGGTTTCATAACGAAATTTTGTCCATACTTCTGCGCTTGCGTTGTATTGGCTCTTCCATCATACACCATCTCCTTGTCAAATCGCCAAGGTCTTCCCAACAATACTTGCATGCATCTGTTGATAAGACATCACATAAAGCTTTCCAAGATACCTCTAGTGTGTGTGATGTCACACATTCTTTACTCACTTGTGTCTTTCCTCTACACGATGTTCCTTCACATTTTTGCATGTTCCTCATTTTGTCTTCTTTGTGCAATTTCTTATCACGCTATCACACATGCTCTGTCTCTTGTATTTTGCATGGCCTGTTATTTTTCGCACTGAACCCAATTCTCTTGGTGCGTTAATCTCTTCTCTTCCTTCAACGGTATTTTAGAATGAAATTCTGTCCATCCTTCCGCACTTGCACTTTATTGGCTCTTCCATCGTACAACATCTCCTAGTCAAATTGCCAAGGTCTTCCCAACAAGACATGACATGCATCTATTGGTAAGACATCACACAATTTTGTTTTTGTGAACAAACCAATCTTCATTTCTACCTTACATTGTTCTCACACAATGCCTACTTGCCCTTTCACCCTACTTGTCCTTTCACCAACCATGTCACCCTTTAAGTACATTGATGTGGTCTTCATCTCAATCTTGATTTCCATACCATTTCTGCAGACACAAAATTGTTCGTGCTTCCTCTATCCACCACTACCATGCAACATTTCCCTCTAGTCTGACATCTTGTTCTCATGATATGTGGCATTTCCTGCCGGAAATATTCTCTTCTTCCCTCAAATCATGAGACTATTCTCATTACGAGTAATGCCTCTGTTTCCTCAGATCTGTGGATGTAATGCTCTGGGGCTTTGCCTTCCTCTTCAATGGGTGCAACATGCGCTCTAGCATCCTCCTCCTTTCCCTCATCTTTGTGTACATGAGGACATTCAAAAGCTTAATGTCCAACGTCTCCCATCGAAACAAGTACGCTAAGTCATGTGTGACAACCTCTACCTCTACCACTTGTGCTTGCTTCTCCCTCTTGCTCTTGTGTTGTTGGTTCTCTAACACTGCTGAGCTTGTTTTTATTCTTTGCCGCATTTATTTTTCGTGGCACACTTTTCTTTTGCTCTAAAAGCATACTGATATGCTTCTTCTACCATCTGCCCCTTCACAACACTTATCTCATCTTGGGTCACCCATCGCAGTCTATTGATGTACCATGCTATCTTTTCCTGATCCATTTTGTTATGGCCGACACGATATTGTGATCTTAACAGAATTCACAAGAGAAATAAAATTCCTTCACACTTTCTTCAAAATTTTTCCCGCAACTTTTTGCAATCTGTAATTGGTGATCACTGGCAAAAACCTTCTTTTCAGCTTGGCAACCATCCGCTCCTCTTCGATTTATATCATTTTTACCAACTTTCTATTGCCCCTGAAATTGATTCTCAAAATATCTTATATTACACAACATTGACCTCTCACTTTGGATATTGTGTAGATCTTCACATTGCATTCTTCCCAACCATTCTTAGATATTTACAAGATATCATGAAGTAATATCTCTTCATATTCTGTGAGCCAATCAATAAGTTCTTCAGCATAAAGTCAATGTCCTTACATAAAGTAAGGAACTTCAATTTGCACTCAGCTGATTTCTGACATAACTTTCAACAATCTCTCTTTTCCCTCATCCAGGTAATTCTGTCACTGGAAATGGTTGGAGTGGTTCTACCTATGAATTGCTTCAAGCAATTTCTTCATACGCATCACTTACCTCATCTTTGTGATAAATCCTCTTTTGCGGTCTTCCTGAAATAGCAATCATATCTGTTTTTCCATTGCAAAACTCCACAAAATCCATAGTGTCCATCTAATCATCCGAGCAACTCTGATTAACCAACGTTCCCCCCTAGCCCAACTCTTTTATGGTGGCATCCTTGTCTGTCACAAATCTTTATTCTATTGTAACACCTCCTAGTATTGCAAGCCTATGAATCACAAACAGGTATTTACGTTGGCTCCTTAATTGTTCTCTGCTCAGCTCATAAAGATCTGAGAATTACAAATCTTCAACCACAAAGTTGTGACCTGTTACTCTTACATCAAATGGATGCAACCATGGTTCTGCTGGTCCTAATGAGAAGTGATATCTTGGAGTGTGTAGTGTTACAAAAATCATGACATTAGAATATAAACAACACAATTGACAACAATAGCCGGATGTGATCTTTATTCAACACCAATAGCTGTAGGCACTCAATCAGTGTCTGTGTAACCAACTAATTTAGTCATACACCATCACAAGTTGTATATGAAATACCCAAAACAATTTTGTTCCAATAACATATGCCTCTATAATTCAATATCCATTTGATCTTTCCCTGACCTACATGACAAATCTTTGGGGATTACATAAACCACAAATAAGACTTACACGCATATAGGTCGTTACTCTATGGGAAATTGTAGAGTCTAGTACATCCGACTCCTACAAGTCTTTAGTACACGTATTTAAGATCAATATCCTCTGCTTAAACCTCTCTTGATTGAACTTCCTTTTACAAATGGTAATGATGTGTTTATATAGACAAAAAAATTGCTTACTATGTAATCCTTGAGACTTTCCAACCCATAAGCAATTAAATCCATTATAAACACTAAATGGAAAATAAGGCCCAAAGGACCCATACATAGACTAAATTCGATGCCAATGCAAGTCAGCTGAATAGACCCATAATTTGAAAGTTGGTTAACCTTCATCGGTCTTCAATTATGATTCCGATACGAGTCAACTTAAAAATGATCCTTGCATATTCGATGCCATCAAAGAACCTATGCGCCATAGCAATGAGAATTTTTTCAACATAGTTACTAGGAGATGGGTAAGGGTACTGGTACCGATGTTCAGAGATGAGAACGAGTACACCATTTTTCAAAAAATATGAATCAATCCTGCTATACCATGCTCTTGGAGATTGTTTTTAGAACATGCAAGGTTTTTTTCAATCTACAAACCTTGTGTTCTTGACCTACAATTT
Organism: Taxus chinensis; assembly: GCA_019776745.2. Classification (NCBI taxonomy): domain Eukaryota; kingdom Viridiplantae; phylum Streptophyta; class Pinopsida; order Cupressales; family Taxaceae; genus Taxus; species Taxus chinensis. Next base: position 1,021,148 of record JAHRHJ020000455.1, read on the forward strand.
TATATCTAGGTGGTTGTAAAACATAAACTTTTTCTTCTAGTATTCCATTCAAAAAATTAGACTTGACATCCATTTGATGTACTTTCCAATTATTTTGAGTTACTAATGCGAAAACAAATCTAACAGTGTCTAGTCAAGCTACTAGAGAAAAAGTCTCATTATAATCAATTCCAGGTTGTTGTGAGAAATGCTTTGCAACTAACCTAGATTTATGTTTTTGAACATTTCTATCTGCATTTAATTTCATCTTGTAGACCTACTTTCCGCCAATTATACTCTTTCGTTCTGTAAGGCTCACAAGATCCCATGTACGATTCTTTTTAATAGAATCAATTTCTTCATCCATGACTTTTACCCAATTTTCATCTCCAATTGCTTCTTCAAAAAATATTGGATCATCATGAGAAAATAATACTAAATTAGAATATAAATCAACATTCTCATCACCTTGATTTGTTCATTAATCTCCCTTAAGATTCTTGTCTTTCCTAGGGTGTCCCTGAAGTGAGACCTTTGTGTTGACAATGCTGGATCTGTTATGTCATTGTTGTGATACTTTGAATTTGAATAATTACCTTCATGTCCTAATGCTTCATGTGGATGTAAATTTTCTGGAGGGGATGACAATCCACTTGAGATACCTCTTGTGATGCTTCTTGAAATATGGAGTGCTATTTGAAGAAGATGTTACCCGACTGATCCCTTGAGGTGCTAGATGAACATTTTGTGTGATATTTTTATCAAACTCATTCTGATGATGAGGTATTCCTATAGTGATATTTGTTAACTTATAAACACTTCCATTCCATGTTGTTTCTTCAATGAACTAAACATCTATACTAATAATAGAATTATTTGTGATGGGGTTATACAATTTATAGGCTTTTGATTGCTCACTGTAACCTACATAAATACATTTCTCTCCTTTATCATCCAATTTATTTCTCCCCTCATTTGGAATATGAGCATAAGCTACACATCCAAAAACTCTTAAATCTGAAACACTATGTTTCTTTCCACTCCATACTTCTTGAGGAACTTTATCCTTCACAATTGTTGTTGGACATCGGTTTAATATGTAAACCACACAAGCTACTGCTTCAGCCCAATACTCATTTGGTAAATTTTTGGATTTCAACATACTTCTAGCCATTTCCATAATTGTTCTATTATTTCTTTTTCTGCCACACTATTCTGTTGAGGTGTATACCTTGATGTAAATTGCTTCTTAATCCCATGAAATTTGTAAAAATTTGAAAAATCTTTTGAAACATACTCTCCTCCTCTATATGATCTTAACACCTTTATAAAGTAACCACTCTGCTTTTCAACCATGGCCTTAAACTCTTTGAACACACTAAACTATTCATAGTTATGTTTTAAGAAATAAACCCAAGATTTTCTACTCAAATCATCTATAAAATTCAGAAAATGCATGCTTCCGCGAATTGATGGTGTTTGCATAGGTCCACATAGATCTGAATGGACAATCTCAAGAAGAGATCTATCTCTATATGAATTTCCAACAGGATAATTATCTCTGTGTTGCTTCTCTAGAATACAACTTTCACAAGGATTTTTTGGTTTCTCTATAAAAGTAAAACCCTTCACCTTATGCTTCTTTTGCAGTAATTCTAAACCCCAAAAATGTAAGTGTCCAAATCTCAAATGCCACAACCATGTCTGATCTTTTAAATAAACTTTAAATGTTATTGAAGAAATATCTTTAGATGACAAATCATGTTGGATTATTAATGGAAACATTTTGTTTCTTGTCATCTCAACCTTTGCAATCAATTTGTTACTTGGATTTCTATCTAGTATAACACATGCATCATCCTCAAATACACTTTATATCCCTTCTGCACTAGCTGCCCAATACTCATTAGATTATGTTTCAAACCAAGAACATAATACACATATGAAATGTGTTTGCTTTCACCTTTCTTATTTTCAATATTTATAGTTGTTTTTCCCATTATTGCAAATTTATTATCATTTCCTAACTTAAATTCATATGTAACCGACTCATCTATGTTTGCAAACATTTTCTTACATCTAGTCATGTGATTACTACATCCACTATCTAGAAACCAAATATCCTTTCTACTTTCTTGAGAAACATTGCATGTAATAAACATTGAACCATTGTTATAACTTTCAGACTGATTTTCTTCAGAAAAATGTGCATTTTGTCTACACATATCAAATTTTTTCTTTCATGCATTCATTAGCATAGTCTTTATACCTTTTGCAGTAATTGCATTGAACATGTGACTTATCATAACTCTGACCATAAGTGTGATTTTTATTATTTCCTCGGCCTCTAGCACTTGCAGTGTAGAAATTTTATTTGTTATTCCTCCTTCATAATATGTGTTTTCCCTTCCAGATCCTCTTTGGAATTCTCTTCCTTTTCCTCTGTTGAAGCTTGATCTTCCTTTTTCTTTATTACCACCAATTGAAACTTGAAATTTGAAGGCTTTCTCAAGAGATGAGCTACTTGATCTATTCAATATTTTCTCAAGGGATATTAAAGATCCCATTAATTCGTCTACAGACATTTGGGTTAAATTAATTTATTCTTCTATTGCTACAAAAATCACATCAAACTTGTTAGGAAGACTTTTGAGGATTTTATCTACAATCCTTTGATCCTCTAAAGTCTCACCATGAGACCTAATTTTATTTACTACATTCATCACATGGGTGAAAAATAAATCTACTAAATCTAAGTCTTTCATGCAAATATATTCAAAATATCTTCTAAAATTTTTGTAAATTTGCAACTTTTACTTTACTAGTTCCTTGATAATTTGTTTGAAGACTTTCCCATGCTTACTTTGATCTAGTTGTTTCTGGAAAACATGGAAAGATGGACTCCTCCATTGCTTGTTGAATTTGAAACAAGGATTTTGCATCCTTCTTATTGTTTCCTCCTTCAAAAAATCCTTATCTACTTGTGCTAATGCTTGAAAATGCTTGAAAATCAGCAGGTTCTAGAAACCCATTCTCAACTATCTCCCACACATCTAGTGAAATAAATAAAATCCTCATTTTTTATATTCCAATAATCATAGTTTTCCCATTGAATATGGGGATACGTGCTTGAGTGAGGCTGCTGCTCATACCTAGCATTTTAACTAGACTAATAGAGTAAATAAAGACTTATGACTTAATCTCAACCTAGCTCTGAAACCAATTTGAAGGAATTATATCTAACTCATAACCTAGAGGGTGTGTGCTAAGATAAAAATAGAAACAATGTTATGAACACAAACAAACTCACAAGAGAAATAAAAAATTAACTTTATACTCAAAATACTTTGGAGCACTTCGGTGCTTTCTCTTGCTTTCCTTGCTTATTGAATTACAAAGTGAAACCTCTTATTTATAAAAATTTTCCAACCTTCTACCTTAGAAAATATCTCATAATATATTATATTAGATATTATTGATCTTTTTGATATTTTATAGATATTCCTAGGATTCTTACCAACCATTCTTAGATATTTACAAGATATTATGAATAATATCTCTTGATATTTTGGAGGGGATAATATTCACAATAAAGTAAATATTTTACATAAGTTGTAATTTATCTAGAACAAGATTAAATATTTCCAACAATCAGATTGCTTAAAAAAAAACCAAAACAGTGTCATTGCCTATGAATCTTAACCCGTCTCATTGATTGGACCAGCCATGAGAGTCTACCGTATGCCTCCCGAAATCTATACAACAAACTACTTCAATCCTTATGTTGGCCTTATTTATTTTCAATATTTGAAAGAGCTTCGAGCTTATATTGATCTCTTATCTTACATTATGATGTTGGATTGAACCCATTTGCAACTTTCCCCCTATAAATAATTACCCTCGTTGTCTAATTTTACCAACCCTGATATATTTTATTTGTTCCCGAGTCAATCTCCAAAGATTGAATTAGTAAACCGATGAGTTTTCTTTTTCTGAGCCCATCATCCACCTTTTGAGTGACTCATGTTGTCAATCCATTGGCTCTTCATCCTACGATATCTAAGCTTGTTCTCTCCATACAATCCTCATCTCAGGTTAATCATAGCCATGATATTTTCCCAAATCAATGAACCTTGCTAATCCTGATTCTATGAGCTCTCGTAACTGGGTAACTCAGCCATAACTTAGCTGACCGAGTTCGTTGATAGAGTTTCATTATGATCTATTTAAACCCGCACGACAACATTCCTACCAGATTGCCGAGTATGTCGTTAAGCTACTCGACAGGCTATATTATTTTTAGCTAAGTGTTATATTGGCCCTTCAACCTAACTTCCCCTGATCTTGATCTCATAGAAATTTTTATATGGGAAACCAGTGGAATAAAGGAACACAATAGGACCCTCATTCTCATATTTTTCTGCAAGGGGAAAAATTGGATAAAAGATGCCTTGACCCTCACAATTCCTTTGATAAATAAAAAAAAAAAATTATAACTTAATTTGTCCTTCATGACACAAGAATTTGCAATTAACTTGTCTCATCAAAGTCATCAATTTTATTGATTGAAGAAATGGTATAGATTGTAGAACTTACATTTACCCCCTGACATCATATTTTGGACCACCTCTAGTTTGATTTAACTTCTACTACAAACCTCGGACTCTTGACACATTAACATGAACTAGGCCATTGTACAAATATTGAATTTGAAACCCTCTGTTACAGTCAACATGGAAGGGTGACAAGGTTATTCCTAACTTTACTTAAAGACCACCCAAAAAGTTTGAACAATTATTACCCTATACGTTTCCCTCAGTAAACTTATGACTTAGACTGTAGTATCAACTTCCTCTTGACAATTTCATTTTTTTGAAGAAAAAATGGATATGCTCCAATTTACACACATAATCAACGCCATTTTAAAATTATATATTTTAATTTATTAAAATTCATACACATGACTAACACTCTTAACTTTTTCATAATATTTATTGATCGCAATCATCTCATTGATACTTGAAAAATTAAAACATACTTACACAACCTTAAGAGATAGCATTCTTCCTGAGAGTTTCATATGGAAGGACACAAAACCTCTTAAAACCTCAGACATACCTGAACCATGTTTGATAGTCTTTCATCTCAAGCTATTTAGCATCAGGCACCCTTCAAATAATTTTTCTCCATCTATGACACCTATAGTATATTTTAGAAGCCATAAAACCAAGCTATACTTTCCTATACTGTATACGTTTGAATATTTTCGTGAAGTCACTTTGCAAGAGTCACATGTGACACACTGTTACAAAAATATGAGAAACTTGTAAACCTTGTTGGTAACCTTAGCTACTTGATACACCATGGAAGTATACTTGTAATCTAAGAGACAAATATTCACATATTTTTGATTGTACCTTGAATGTCATCATGAAGCATTTTCACCTTACTAGGATTTTTATCATACTTTATAATATAATACTTGTGTTACGTTATCTTCAAGTATCAGTTCAGATCTATAACCTTCATTTCATGTTCCCACTACTATCATAAAGTAGAGTATAGTTCATATGACTATGAACATCTGCCTTCTTAATCATTATAATGAAGAATCACCTTTCCTTTGCACCTAGATACCTTTGACAGACTTTACATATTGACCTCAAAAACTTTATACCATTTGAATAAAGAATATTGGTAGATGTACACCACATACCAATGATATATACCTTTTCATGTTGATAAAATAATAAATACATACTTTGGCACACTAACAACCATATAAAAAGACATTTTCTTCATGGATAAACTCTTATGAAGCTTTTGAGACAAATATTAGACATACAACACATACATCAATATTTGACCGACAAACACACACACTTATAATAGACACAAATTGACAATTACTCCTCAATCACAGAGTATGTAACATAACCTTGCAATACTAGCTTCAATTCCAACCCAGAGCTTCTTAGATGCATATAGTAGGATCCCAACTTGACAAATTTGAAACTTTCTTTGAAGTAAGACTACTTACTCTACATAGAATATGCACCAAGAAAACACTTAGACCTTAAAGACACTTTAACCATTAAAAAATCACCTAGAGGACATTACAAGGATAGGAGTTCCTTAAATCCCCCAGGATCATCACAGTGCAAAATCCAACTCCTTAAGATTTCCATCGATTATCTGAATGTGGAGGACATAGATCGTACATGAAAATGGTGACTAGTCAAAGTTGAATTCAACCCTAGATGGGACCAGTTCAATAGGTGAGTCACAAAAAAGTGGAAAAATAAGATCATGCAAAGGTGATAGGTGCGGGCGTATGTTTTAATCCTGTATTCTTCAACATTCTAGGAAAATAATATTCAGAAAAAAATCGAGTTAAAAAAATATGCCACATGGTGGGTCCTCCGGCTAATACGTGGATTCCCACCACTTCTCCCCAAAGTCAACTTAGTGAGGTATATGGCGAGTATTTCACCGAGTCACCAAGCACGTTGAAAAAGTTACCTCATTAAGCTATCAACCAAGTCATGTAATGATATGTAGAATGAAATCTCATCGAGCTATGGGTGTATTGCTCACATTTTTCTCTTAGGAAAAAGTGGAGGACGTGGCCCTAAGCCACAGCTGATAACCTTATATAATGCTATAAAAAATCATTTCCTCTCTATATCTCCCATGCATGTGCGATAAACTCCTTATCATGATAGAATTTCTAGAAAAACAAATGAGTGAGCGTGAAGATGATTGGATAGATCATCCTAGACGTGCATCCACGTAGTGGTTGGGAGGCTCACATGGAGTATTAGGCACGTGAACATGACAAGTGGATGAGTCAACGCTATAAAAAATCATTTCCTCTCTATATCTCCCATGCATGTGCGATAAACTCCTTATCACGATAGAATTTCTAGAAAAACAAATGAGTGAGCGTGAAGACGATTGGATAGATCATCCTAGACGTGCATCCACGTAGTGGTTGGGAGGCTCACATGGAGTATTAGGCACGTGAACATGACAAGTGGATGAGTCAATGTGAGTACGTAGACACATTTGGTTGGGTCGTAGGAACATGTGGCAAGTGAAGGAGATGGTCGGCACAGATGGAGGCACACATTGATAGCTCGACATAGTGATCTCAGAAATGATAGGTGCAAAAAGGTCAGGGCATTATAGGGAGCAGAATTGGAACCTGTGACCTCACTATAGGAGTTGAAGTGGCCCAACCAACTCTACCAGTCAGTTGGTTGAAATATTGGTGGAAAGATATGACATATAGCCTAAAAATGTGGGTTGAGTCTTGTCTTTATAAGCCACCCCACACTCCTCCATTTAACATACAAGCTCATTAGATCTTTATAAAAGCTCTTCCCAAGCTATGAAGGGTCTCTCTCAAGTAGCTCAAGGAGGCATAGAGAAGAAAGGGAGGTATAATATGAGGCCTTCAAATATGAAGGTATTGATGGAGCTAAGAATATTAAAGGCCTATAATAGGCATTCAATAAGTCCTATAGGAAATGAACCTCCGCTCTTTATCCAAGAAGAAGTACTATGAGTCTGAGCCAAGGAGGACAACTCATGAAGTTTGAAACTGTATTGTGGTAAAGTTATGGAGATGGAAGTGCTATTTTATTATAGGCATTATCAAGAGATATAAATTCTTATATAGTATAAATATAAGCAAGATAGCCTATATTGTAATAGTATGGGCACGACTAAGACCTATATCATATTATTATAGACATCATCATATTTTGAAGACCAATATTATTATTATTGGAAAACAACTTGATATAATACCTATATCGTACTCATATAATCATATTCAACATGACAGTTCGGAAGTTAGTACTCTTTTAACTCACTGATCAAGAGACTTCTAAAGCTGAAGCCTAGAGATGCCATGGAGTAGAGGGATATGATGGAGCATCAAAGAAGGAGTGGAGCTCAAAACTTCAAAATGTTGGATGAGTTGTTAGATCATTGGATTTGAAGGAGGGGTGTTATCTAGTATTGAGCTCGTTGATGATGATTTTAGTATGTTTACATCTAGAGACTTAGCATCACACAACGGAAGTGTGGAGGTTTATGGAAGAATAATTATCACCATGCAATGAAATCATTCAGGTCTTCCTTAATTCGGGAGTCATCATTAACTCGCCAAAGATATTGTAGAGCCAGGAGCCAAGAATTGGACCCATAGGGTACTATACAAAAGAAGATCATATCTTCTACATAAGCCTAGATATTATCATTCGGTGGTCATGGAGGAGGTTTTTATTCTTTAGATCTATTGAGCCACTACTTCAAACTAAGTAGTGCCTTGAAGTCTAACCTAGGGAGCCATATGGCATCATAATTGCATTTGGAAGACCAATCGGAGAGCCATAGGGCATTGTACCATGAAGGAGAATACTAGATCAAATTTGCATCATAAGTGGGGGTAACTATTTGGTGGTCATGATAAAGATTCTTGATCTTCTGTATTCAGTAGTTATCATGTTTTTATTGTAATTTTATATTAGAATTATAGTTGTTAAAGTGGATGATAAATAGGTTATATTGATGAACTCAGAGACGTATGCATTCTTCCGAACTTTGTTATCAACCTATGTGTAGTGTGGGTTAATTATTTTATTTATTTAATTTGATTTTAATCGAATAAGTTTGGAAAATAATTTAAAGGCTTTAGCGGTCCATGGTCAAGAATTTTTTTTTCTCAATTTTCAGATCATGTTGGTATCATAATTGGTTGTTCTTACCGGTGAACCTACTATTCTCCAAACATGTTGATCAATGTAGGTTTATTTGATAATGATGACATCAACTTGTGATTTTTAATTTTAAATTTTTGGGATAGGCTAATGAATAGGTTTATCATAGTGAATATTTTTCTCACATATATATTTGGATTACTCCATTAAATCTTCTAATCATCTTTTGAGTTTCTGTTAAAGTTGGATACTCATATTTATAAGCTTGGAGCTTTGTTAGTTGTTTGAATATACAGTTTATCTCCATATTGTCATCTCAGATCATCATTCTCTATCGAGGCATTGTGACTATACAACAGAATTGTAGTTGATTATCATGGACATCATATTAGGTCACATCTTCATTCTTTATAGAGGATCATTATGGTCATGTAACATGATGGTAGCTGATAAGTCATCATCAAAAAAAGACATCAAATTAGTCATACCTTTGTCTATCATGTAGCATCCTTAGAACCAATTCAGATTATGTAGAATAAAATCAAGGCTAAGAGATCTTGTTTAGAGTAAAAATGAATCATTGTTTTCTGAGCATATCAGGATACTTAGCACTGCAAAGTGAGAGTGATGAGGTTTCTAAAAGAAGACTTAGCAGTATATTTCAGAGGTGTGGAGGTCTTCTGAAGATATGAGAGTGGTGAAGAAGTAGGAAGTGAGCCCAAGTTCCACAGGTCCCAGAGATTGAACCAAGTGTCTTTTTGAAGAAGTAGTAGTCTGGATAATATGGTATCACCTGCAGAGATCTCTTCAATGACAGGGTTCATGATCTAAGAGTGGAAGATATAAAATTTCTTGGACAAAAATCCTTTCCCATTGGGCATTTGTGATCTAGAGGACATTACGAAGACATGAGTTCCCTAAATCCCCTAGGCTCATCACAATTCAGAATCCAACTCTGTGTTCTTTCTATCGACTAGATGAATGTGGAAGACAAATCCCATACATGAAAATGGTGCCTAGTCAAAGTTAAAATCAACCCTACATGGGTCTGGGTCAATTGGCAAGTCATGACAAAGTGGAAAAATAAGATAACGAAAAAGTGATGGGTGTGAGGTGATGTTTCAATCCTCCTTTCTTTGACATTCGCGGAAAATCATTTTTAGTAGACGATAGATAAAAATTATATACCGTGTGGTGGGTCCTCAGGCCTCTACATGGCCTACCACCACTTCTCCCTAAATTCAACTCATTGGGCTATATGGTGAGTTGCTCTTTGAGTCACCAGGTGAGTTGACAGAGTTACCTTGGTGAACTATCATCTGATTCATGCAAGGGATATTTGAATGATAGCTCATCAATTTATGGGTGAGCTGCTCCTGTTTATCTCACTAGAAAAATTGGAGGATGTATCCTTAAGACATGGTTGATAAGGTTATCCAAGGCTATAAAAATCCTTTTCTATCTTTATCTCCCATGCATGTGGGATACTTTCCTTGTAATGGTAGAAGAATTTGATAAACAAACTAGCGAGGATAAATGTAATTGAATAGATCAGAATAGACGTGGGTCTACGTGGCGGTCGGTAGGCTTACATGGAGTAGAAAGCACGTGAATGTGACAGGTGGATGGTTTAATGCGATGACATGGATGCATTTGGAAGGGTTGCAAGCCCACTTGGCAAGTGAAGTAGATGGTTGGCATGGTTGGCGGCCCACGTGGATAGCTTGACACATAAAGCTCAGAAATGATAGGTGCAAAATTGTCAGCACATTAGGGAGTGGGATTGGAACCTGTGATCACGTCATAGGAGTTGGAGTGGCCCAATCAACTCAGCCACTGAATTGGTTGAGGTATTGGTGGAAGGATATGACATATAGCCTAAAAAGTTTCTCTGAGCTTTGTCTATAGCCACCCCACACTAATCCATTTAACACATAAGCTCATTCGAGATTTATACAAGCTCCTCTTGAGCTATGAAGGGTCTCTTTCAAATATCCCGAGGAGGCATAAAGAAGAAAGAGAGCTATAATATGAGGCCTTCAAAATTTTGAAGGTCTTGATGGAGTTAAGAATATTAAAGGACTATTATAATAATTGAATATGTCGTATAGGTAATGAAGGTTTGCTCTCTCTCCAAGATGTACTCTGCCCCTGAGCTAATGAGGACAACTTGCAAAGTTTGAAGGATTATTGTGGCAAATTTATAGAGATGGAAGTCCTATTTTATTATAGGAATTTTGGAGAGCTATAAATTCTTGTATCGTATTAATATAAACATGATGGCCTATATTGTAATAGTATGGGCACAACTAAGACCTATATTGTATTAATATAGGCATCATCATCTTTTGAAGATCGATATTCTTATTATCAAAAGATGAAGCTATAAGACCTCTACATAGACACCAAATTTTTGTCACACTCTCTTTGGTCCCTTTTTAATTAATTAACGTAATGCATTTAACTAAATATGACCCCTTTACCCCATATTAATATTCACTGTCGCACTATTAATTAGTTTAATTATTTTAATTAAATTAATTTCGCCCTCACATCTCCACCTCATCATAAAACCTCACCCTGGACCCATTCCATGGGCATTTAACTCACAATGACTAAGTCATCACCTTCAAAAATGAGTAATCACCTTCAACACTGAGTCATTACTCCCAATACTGAGTCACTAACTTTACATAACTAACTCATACTTATTCCTAAGCCTAACTAGACCTCTCTTAAGTTCTTCTTGCCTTCTCTCACATCAACTCTACTTCCCTAAGTGGACCCAACAAGAAATGCATGCAAAATCTAGGAAGATCTACCTTTTTTGGTAAATCAAACTATTTCAACATAACCAACACTGGTTTTTCCTTGGCCGACATTGATTACCTAAACCACCATTAGTTCCTTTATATACAACTTTACAACCTTTTACTTGGGTTGGTGGTTTTTAGTTGTGAGAGTGCTATTGCAATCAAGTGAATATGTCAAAGCCATTTCTTCATCCAACCAATGTCTACACAAAACCAGACAGTAACATAGGCCAAGAATTCCCTTCCACATCATTCGAGCATTCATGGGAACACACTTCTTGTACTATCGCGTTAATGAACAAGTTACCACCTCACCAATCAATTACCAACCTTCATCCAACCACGAGATCTTCATACCAACAAGTAACCCAATCCTAATCATTTGTGCTTACTTTATTGCAGATATTTTTTCTTCCTTAACTTTTTTTAGTTTGTATTGTTATGCGGATATCTCCGTCTTCTCACCAATCCACCAACCCAACCAGTTCAATCCCTTTCATTATTTGTGACCTCTCACTCAATATTCCTGAGTCTTTTCAGTTATATTATGAACCTAACCACACCCTCCTCACTCTCAGTGAAATCACAGAGTAGCCTAAAAACCATTTTTAGTACATTGTTGCCAATTTCCCCTACAGACGTCAGTTTACCCTACCGCCGTCAGTTTAGTCCCCATACTGCCATAGGTCATAAGAATGATATCGGTCTCTGTGCCATTTCATATTCTCATATCAGCAAGATTCCTACTCACCCAAAAACAACTCAAACCTCAACCAATCAGCCACATACCCTTACTAGACCTTTGACATACTTGTTTGGCCTGAATAAATCCCAATTCTAATTAGATTTAGTGTTATTTTGATATCTAGCTTAAAATCTAGTGTATTGTTTGTATGAGAAACCTAAATCATTACATTGTAATAGAACTTATTTATTTAAGTTTCTTATTCACATTGAATTGTTATTAAATAGTGGATTGACAACCTCTCTAGGAAGCACTACACTTCGTGGATCTAGCATATGCCAGCCATTACACTATCATATGCTATTTAATATTGTTTTATGGTATTTCTTTGCATCTATAGGTAGTCCTTCCCAAAAAAAAATGATTTCTCTACGATCAGCGTCGATAACATCAATAACTCACACATTCTACCTTCCAAATTCACCTCACAGGTATTCCTGCTTAACCATTTACCTTATATTTGTTTCATCTTAGAAAGGGTAAAAATTATTTGTGAAGCGTTTTCGCACACCCGGTGGGACCAATTTGGGGTCCTTTACATTATTCATTCTTAGGGAAACATTGTGTTTTTATTTCTTTTCAAAAAGAAATTTCACATTAAAATCTTCTCCCTTGAAAACAATCTTTTTCTCCTATTGATCTCAATGAAACTTGAATTTTCTGTTAAAAACAACAATTCTTTTTATTCTATATTACATTAGTGAAATACATACTCTTGCCTATTCATTATTGATCTCATCGAATTTCATTGTGGATTTGGTTTTAAAATCATTGCATCTCATTTTTTTGTTGCATTATAGCTAGTCTAAATTGTGGGCAACCTATATGTTGGAAGTCATGCCCAACTCATGGTTGAAAAACTGAACCATAGTTTACATTTTCCACACTTTTTATACCAAATAACTAAAAAACAAACTACACATCTCTTAAATAATATATTTCCTGAAAGATGTTGTCAACGATCACACGATCAGAGGAATGATAGTGGGCTCCAGTTGGTTTTCTAGCTAGTTATCATATCAGGGAAGGATTCCCCACGCCAAAACTTACCTGAAACTAGCCATAGTTGTCAGTTTCCATAGGGCACCTTTGTTCACCGAAAAAATGTATTTTATTCACAAGTCAGTCCTAAATGGCATAAGCCACAACATAAAATATACATCATAGAATTTCATGTTTGTTAGCTTTTTCCTTGAATTTTGTTTTTAGGTGTGAGTTCATTCTCTTCATTTTTTTTCCTCCCTACATACTCCACCATCATAGTTGGTGTATTGTGACTATTTCTGAGTGTGGTAGGGATGATTATTGCTATACTCACTCTCTGAGTTGGTGTTTTTATTTGACCTAAATCACAAAAAAATCAAGTTTTCCATTTTTCACAGATATCACAGTAATCGGTGCCAGTCCAGTGACCACCATAGGTTTAATCATCTCACTGTAATCGATTCCTTGACCATTATTAGTTTTATGTTGTTTTGGTCATTTATGAAAAAGTAGTGCTCAATATATATTTTATTTTCTTTCTATGAATTCCTCTGTCACTTTACTATATATCTGAGTCAATATTACATTTAGAGTCTAGATCTACTTTGTCTTCATAATTTATTGCCATATTTAAAAATATTTCATTCATCCATGTTAACCGACATCGGTCTAGTCGGCCGGCTATAGTTACCCCCTCATACCGACATCAGTTACCCCAACTAACGTCAAACTCTTTGTTTTGATTTTCCAATCCGAATAACAATCAAATCACACATTTTAAACCCATTTTTATCCATTCCTTTTGTGTTTCTTCATTATCAACGAAGCTCAGAATACTAGTTCTATAGTTAGTCACATGGTTTTGACTCGTAAAGAAGAAAAAACTCTTGTGTTTCATGCTAGCCACTTGCCACTCCCACCTAACCCATCACCCCCTTCCATCTCATCACCTATGGACCCCAATCAGGATCTTTCCATACCCACTAGTGATGAGGAGTTCACAAGACTCCTTGGTCCTAACCTCGATGCTCTGTAGTAGAATCTCACTCATTCATCTACCCACAGTTCATCAAGGAAAATTTTATATGGCATGATTGTGTCCATTCCTCCTACCTTTGCACCCACTTCTGTATCAACTACTACTATATTGGCCTTACCATCTTCCACCTTACCACATGTGCTTTCCAGGCTTGACCCTAAATCATTGATATCTATTGCTCTAACGGAATGTGTTGTGACTTTGACGTATGTCACTCCTACAATGTGAACCATTCATTTATCAATTGCCTTAACTTTAGGTCTATCTACACCTGCCACCTCTCTTATACCTATTGCATCTTAGCCACCATTGGTGTCATCATCCCACACTCCCTTCCAAAACATCATCGTCTTCATCCTGCAATCTCTTCCTTTGATTACTATGAGATTCTTTACGTCCACTCCACCTACCTACACTTATCACCAATAGCCACCTATTTTGTCTATCGCTTATTCAAGATACTTGCCAGCTACATCTATTTCGGCCTATGTTCCTTCCTCATCATTTTTGTACTTGGCACCACCACATACTAGGATGATGCACACACATCATACCTATGTCATCTACCCCTTGTAATACAGGGGTGCCCATTCATCACAATATAACAATGATCTTATCAAAATGATGATGGAAAAGATGTAGACATTAGAAAAAAAATTCTTCAACTCATGTAACTCTTTGACTTAAGACGAGATTTGAAATGATCCCATTCACCCATCCATTCTGATTCATTCATAGCCCCCAATTGGGAAATGCCTAAATTCAACCAATTCAACCACAAAAAATATCCGCAACAGCACTTGCGGTCTTTTAAACATGTGTGTTATCTGATCGCTCATGATGACATTTTTTTCTTGCAAACATTTGCAATGTTCTTGATATGACTGACTTTAGATTGGTATTGTACTCCACCCAGGAATTTTGTCATTTTAATTAATTAGGTAGCTTAGGATTTTCTAGACTAATTTTCTATTAGCATTGTCAAGAAGATCACAGTGACTGACTTGTACATGGCACACCAATATGAAGACAAATATATTATAGATTTTGTTGCTCATTGGAGGAGCCTGATGAACCAACTAACCTTCCAACTGCCCCAAACCGAGTTAATAGATTTGTTCACCAGAGCTTGTGCTAGACATATCTCACCAAATATCTAAGTTCAAAACTTCCACACGTTTGATGAGGCATTCACCATGGCCTAGAAAATTTAAATTTATGTCATTGAAGAGAAGAAGATATAATTGTGTAACAAAAATGTTGTGTTTAAATCAAATGATACCTCTTCTTCTTCCAAACCAAAAAATAATTATTCTAAATCAAAAGGATTTTCCAATGTAGTAGTTTTGAAAGCTGACCCATCTCATCCATCCAACCAATCAAGTCCTCCTTCTAATATTTCTCCTGTTTAGGATTTTTAGTTCAAGTGGGAGCAATGAAAATATACTCTCATAGGAGAACCCTACTCTTGAGTTTTAGATAAACTTCTAAAATCCGGAGATGTCACTATTCCACCTATTAAACCACAAAATGGTTTTGAAGCCTCTCATCTTGTGCCTACATGGTAGATAGAAAATAATTACTACAACTATCATCATGTTAGAGATCACAATGATGGTAATTGTATATCTTTTAAAAACATCGTCCAAAAAATATTAGATAATGGAGATCTCATCTTGGATAATCCTAACGTACCGGCTAATCAGAACCTTCACATATTCAAGAATTCATTCCAAAATCACACCTCGTCATCTAACCATACTTGCAAAACCTCAACCAATGATAGTAACATTCACGAGGTTCATGTTTTTTTCAACATCACACCAGCTCTTCTTGCTCAATTTCCTCCTATTCCATCTATTGAGGAGATTCTTGCACGAGATCCTTCATCCATAGAGGGACTTGTTTCATCTTCTCCTTTACCCATAGAGAATTCTCTCTTATCTTTTCCTTCACCCATGAAGGATTCCACCATATTTGTTGATACAAATTCCCCACTCACTTGTCAACCTGATGAAAAACCAACATTAATTACTCTTTTACCCATGGGAGAGTCATGCTTACCTTCTTCATCTTGAAAAGAAGAACTTACCTCATCAAAATTTCCATCTCCCCTACCCACAAGGGATCCATTAGTAGTGTCCCTTCCTATTGGTGACAATTCTCCATTGGCTTGTAAGGATCCTATTGATTTTATCTCATCTCTTTTACCCACAGAGTCTGAAGCCAACCATTTCCTTGTCTCAAAGACATTTTTTACAAGGATTACTAATAAATCAACATCATCCCACCTACGTTGGTTTCATTCTCACATTTGGACAACCGCTTGGATTATGTTGACAATTCCATGCTTTGGGGACATCTTTGACTTCCTCTCTCAACTCAAAATGTAGATGTTGTCTGCTGATACTTCCACAATCTATCCAAAGATGTTTCACACAACCAAACACACCATGCCCATGCTAGTTTTAGTGGCCCCTTCTTCATCACGCTTGCCCATACCTAAACCTTTACCAATAACTCAACTTTTTCCTATACCTAAAACCTTACCCGCACCTATATCTTCCTCCACGTATGGAACCATTACTATACTAAGAGTCATGGTGACATAAATTCTAGTCCATCCTCCTATCAAAATAGATTTATCCATGTCCTCACAGGTTTTTGTAAAGACTATTCCCTGACCTAACTAAGAAGATGTAAACCCCTTAGGCCATATACGCCATCTTAGCCCACTACCTCTTTGTCACCTTCACCACTTCCATCTATCCCTAGGTCACTACCCATAAACCTTGGCCAAGAAGCCTCCTAGCTAGACCAAACAAAAAAACACAACAACCCACCTCATCAAGATCCTCTGTTATACCCAAATTACCTACACAACTTACACATTAAATGTCACCTACATCATTTCTACCTTCTATACCTACACAACTTCCAGTATCCTCATCATTACCCATGTCACTCCCTTCCCCCTCAACAAGTACCTTCCACATTTCATGTTACAACAAACTTCACTGCACCTCCATTATTTCCTTGGTAACCCATATCCTTTCGCCATCTGCCTTCCCTTCTACATCATGAACTTATTCTTCACCTTTACCCAAGAAGGTGCAACCAAATCCCAAGAAACCACTACCTTATAAAGAGGTAGTTAAACCTACACAACCTTCAAAAAACTATTCCACCTGCTACATCTTTACCCAATAAGGTGCAATCAAAACCTAAAATTGTACTATCTACAAAACAAGTGGTCAAAACTACTCAATGTCCGATTCCACCTCTAGTGACATCTCCCCACAAAATTCACTGACACTTCCATCTAAACCCACACTTACTTCACATTGTGATCCATTGGCAGAGTCTTAAGCCAACATCTTAGCTGATCTTTTTTGAAACCTCTGTCATCACATTACCACCACTTAGACCTTACAACCCACTCAAATCAAAACTAGAAGGGTTTGATGATACCAATATTTGTGCTTATAATCATGTGTTAGGGTATGATGTGGAAAACTATAAGGATCTTAGAATATTCTTCTCCAACTATGTTCTCTCAAGAAAAAATTGACGATGATGATCTTTTAGATGAGGAACCTATTCCACTTGCACCTATCACAACACATCCTTATCCCTTACCTATTAAGCAGCCTTCATCTCCCCCTCCACAAATGTTTTATCCTCCTCCAACATTTGAGATCATATATGGTCTTCATAAGAGAGATAGCCAAACCTCCACCAAAATGCGAATGTGCTGCATTTTTTTTCACAAAACCAGTATATGTCCTCACCATATTATTTCTCGACCTGTCGCTACACCTATCACAATGTACTTTCTCCTTTACTGTAGATCAATATGGTTCAAATTTCCACTCGAGCCTAGAAGGAAAAAGGAAAAAGGATAAAATAACCATCTCTCATCCGCTACTCTTTTACCCAATATTCCATCTACACAACTACACCTAGAATCACCATCCGCGGACCCACATACCCTATTTCTAACGGGGTTTCCCATTTTACAGTGATTAAACAATTACACCAATATCCTCACAAAATGTATTTGTATGACCTTGTCCAAACCTCTAAGTCACATCATCAAGCCCTCATTGAGATCCTACAATTATTGAGGTTATATCTAACAAACCTATGCTTATTTTATCCATTATCACTCCTCACCATGTCGACACTCTCACCACTTCATCCCCTTCCTCTTCTCCCTCTACCTCTCATCAAATAGTTACTCTCAGTTTCTTTAACGATGAGATTTTACCTCTCTAACCGGCAGATCCTAACCCCACCCTATTTATTTCTATCTATGTTGATAATATACGAATTCAATGCATTATGATCAATGGTGGTGCCAATAGTAACATCATTTCCTCACATGCGTACAACTAAATTTGTATCCCTACCAATTACATGCATAATAACCCAGTTATGTTGTGTTCAGTTAACAATGCAATGATTTCCACCTTCAACACCATCATTCTCCACATTCTTGTAGGCCCCTGTACCATTCATAAATTATTCTATGTCTTAGAGGAGGAATTCCAGTACAACATGTTGTTTGGACAACCTTTGATAGACGTCATGGGTTATGTTCCTTCAACCTTACAACATTGTTTAAAATTAAAATATGAAGGGCACAACTATACCGTTCCAGATGACCCTTCACCTTTCAAGACCTGTAATATGTTGTATCAACCCAATGATGTCCTGATACAAGTTAAGGCATCTACCACCACTACCACTTCTTCTTCACCTGTTACCTCATACACCACTTCTATCGCTACATCTTCTGCAACTAACTCCTCTATTCTCCCTTCTTCCACAACTTCTGCTGCTGACCCATTGGCTAACCCATCTACTTATAAAAAACTAATGATTTTTATTCCCAACTTCCCAGGGATTCATCCATTCCCACTACCCACATATCAACCACTGATCCCTTAGAAGATGTTTTTTAATGCCTCACTCCGGGGGAGTACCGCCTTGATAACATTGACACATTCCTTACTCCTCAAGAGTATGGTAACCTTCAACAACACCCCATCTATGATCACCGTATAAGTGAGGTTTTCCATTATGGTTTCCCCCAAATTTGCACCAACTAAACTTATGGGGAAATTACTGCTTCTACTTTATCTCCTGAGCCACCTTCCCAAACTTGACCATTTTCCTATGACCTTCAATCTCTCACCAACCACCACTTCACCCACATCTTCCTCCATCGTTGTTCTTGTAAGGGATTTGGATTTTGTTTCTATGAACAAGGCCAGCATATTATCATTCCTTGTGCCACTCATAAGTATAAAGACTACAATGCTACTGGATTTGGTAAACCACCTTCCAAGAAGGCTCGAGTCAAACTCATTAAGGAAAATAATCATTCCCCACCCCATTCACCTACCTCACAACCATCATCTACAAAGTCTATGGATCATGAATCCATTCGTACTAACTTTTTTTTAATGAACATTGTTTCCTAAGGACCTCTGACTTATCAACGTGATGGCGAGGCTCCCAATTCTCTTTGCTTCATGTATCCTAACATGATCGATACTGATACACCTTCTATTAACACCATTCAATGTTATGACGATGAGTCTATTCTCAGCTACCTTGGTGTAGAGGATTTTTATATTGACCGGTCGTTACCTTCTGAGACACAAAGCATGTTGAATGAATCAACCATTGAGATTGACATTCACACTCAAGATGACCCAAACATTTTAAACTATGCCAATCTTTAGATACTTTTGAACATGAAGCTTTCACTTCTTTTCTTTGGGATCATACCAATGCTTTTTATTGGTCCTATGCTGATATGCCTGGTATTGAACCAAACATTGTGGTCCACAATATTATAACCAAATTCCCGATGCAAAACCCATGAAACAAAAACTATGAAAAATGTATCCTCGCATTGCCCTTCTTATCAACAAATAACTCCAACGCCTTGTTTCAGTTTCCTTCATCCTACCCACTGATTACCCCTAATGGATCTCTAACATCGTTCTTGTCATAAACGTGATTAGGGGACTCCGAATTTGCACAAATTTTCACAACCTTACCTTAGCTTTCCTCAAAGATGACTTTCCTCTTCCTAGTATTGACCAACTGGTTAATCTCACTGCCATCCATGAGATGTTATCACTCATGGATGGTTTCTTGGGTTATAATGAAATATTACTCATACCATAAGATCAACACAAAACCAACTTCATCACTCCTTAAGGGACCTTCTGCTATCGTGTCATGCCCTTTGGCCTTAAAAACATTGGTGTTACTTATTAACAGGTTATGACTTATATCTTTCATGAAATCATGCATATCATATTGGAAGATTACATTGATGATATTATTTCCAAATATAAACATCAGGCTAAACATCTTGTTGTCCTTATGGTTATATTTGACCATCTAATCAAATACTGCATTCACCTTCAACCTAAGAAGTGTGTCTTCTCTATTCTCTCCAGAAAGATCCTAGGTTTTATCATTTATTTGCATGGCATTGAAGTTGATCCCGCTAAAATCAAGGCTATTCGCAAGATGCCTCCACCTACTAACCTTCTTTAACTTCGTAGTTTACAAGGAAAGTTACAATAAATTCATCGCTTTATTTCTCAACTTTCCGACCACTGTCATCCATTTCATCATCTTCACAAAAAGGATGTCTCCTTCAAGTGGGATGATGAATGCCACAAAGACTTCCATGCCTTAAAATATTACCTCGTCCAACCACGAGTGCTCATTCCACCTAGGGATAATAGATCATTTTACTCATCATTCCTTGTGTGTCATGCTTTATCATCATGACAAGAAACATAGGGAGAAAATGGTTTATTATATAAGTCGTACAATTTTAGACTATGAAACTAGATATAATCAAACAAAAAATCTCTACATAGCCTTAGTTTTTTTTGCCACTAAACTTCAGCATTACCTACTCAAACGTAAAACCTTCATTGTCACCAATACCAACCCCTTACATTAGATGTACATTAATCCCTACCGACATCAAAGTGATGCACATTGGTGCATGCTTCATTCAAACCTAGATCTAAAATTCATCCATCAAAAGTTTGTCAAAGGACAAATCATTGTTGACAAACTTGCAAACACACCTCTCTCTGGAAACCAATCTTCTAACTTCCACTTCCTTGATGAATCCATTACCACCCTCGCCTTGGATGATACCATTTACCAGATGACCTTATTCTTTGATGGTTCTAAATGTCAGAATGGGGGTGGTACTAGAGTTATCCTCATTCCTCTTGACGGTGAGCCTATGCCATTATATTTCAAACTAGATTGTTATTGTACTAACAATATAATCGAATATGAAGCACTGGTGTTAGGTCTTTGAACCACCATAGCCTTAGACATTAAATCAATTAATATATTTAGTGACCCTCAACTGGTTGTGAACCAAGTTAATGGTATATACCAGTTTCGTAATGAGATACTTCAAAATTATAAACATCATAACGACATGATTTTGAATACCTTTGACCATTAAGAACTTCAAACTACCCTGTGTTCCACTAATAAATTTGTAGACACCATTACCTATATTTCTTCTCAAATCCCTGCTTCACTCTCCAACTTGAAAATATTTTTCACAATACAAAGGATGTAATCACCTTCATATATATTCCTAGATGTTAACCTTGTAGGAAACATTTAAATTGACCCACGTGACGCTTGGTTTAAGTAGTTTTTTTACTATATCTCCCTTTCAATTCTACCTCTAGATCTTACTCGCAATGAACAACGAGCCTTTCTCAAAAGTGTCTCTTGCTATGCCATCATGGGTGGTCTTCTCTATAAACATATCTTTGACGGTATCCTCTTATGATTCCTTACAAGTTTTGAAGTTCCATACACCATCAAGGAATTTAACGAAAAATTTTGTTGGGGTCATTTTAGTGGCTTAATTGTTGCTAAGTGCATCCTTCACCTTAGATATTACTGGCCAACCCTAAACTGTTATTGTTGTGACTATGTAAAGCATTGTTTGAAGTGTCAACAATAAGCTAATCTTCAAGAAACCCCTAGTCATTCCTTATACGTCTCACGAGTCCTTTGGTCTTTCTCTCAATGGGGTTTGGATCTTGTCAGAGAGATCAACCCTCATTCTTCCCAACATCATCAATGGATTATTTCCACTACCAAATATTACACTAAATGGCTTGAATACATACCTCTTATTTCTATAAAATCTAAGAAAATACGTGAAGTCATTGAACATCACATCATTTTTTTCCCTAGTGTCCCTCACCACCTCATCATCGATAACAAAAAACAATTCAAAAAAACAACCTACGGAAAACGTTTGATGCCTTCAACATTCAACTCATTTTTTATTCACCTTATTATCCTTAAACAAATGGCCAAGCTGAATTGAATAAAAAAACCTTAAATAAATTCTTATGAAAGTGGTTGATGACACTAGTAAGGATTGGCATACATACATTCCGTTTTCCTTATGGGTTTATCGCACTAGTATTCGTACCTCAACTACTGCCACACCTTTCTCTTTAGTCTACAGTACTGAGGTTGTCTTAACTCTCAAATTCCAAATTGTGTATCTTCATATCTCACTAAAATATATGGTCACCGATGATGATTTTCTCTAGGACCATTTGGCACAACTTGAGTTATTAGACGAACATCATCTAAATTCTCTTATTCACCTTAAAATGTACCAAAAATGTATCAAATGTGCCTGCGATAAACATTTCCAAGAATGAACCTTCAGGCTCAGAGACCTCGTCGTGAAGGAAAATAAACATGTAAAAAAAATTGGAGAAAAGTAAATGGGGAAAGTTTGCTCATAATTTTTGTGGACTGTATATCATTACTCATGCCTATGGATTAGGTGTTTATCATTTATCTTCACTCGAAGGTAAACCTTAACATGAGGCCCTAAATTTCTTACATCTTTGACCATTCTATTGTTGAATCAAGTCCTATATAACCTTCTATCTATTAAATGCTCATCTGTTGAGAAGTATTAACCTTCCACTTACCTATTTTAAGGATCAATGACTAAACAAGAATCATGTGATTACCCACCACCTTTACGCCTTATCTTCAATATGAGTACCACGGATCTACGCATAGCATGATTCTCATGGATACTTTTTGTCCTTTCCAGGATAGAATCCCATCATCATCCGTAACTTAAAACACCTCTTACATAGCTACCCTTTGTGTGATATGGTTTTTCCTTCAAAATAGGAATCTTATACTCCTCTATAGTCTTTTCCATGAATTACCAGTCTCAAAAAAAATTCAAAAGTAATATATGGGATTTCAAAATTCAAACTACTTAAGTCAACCTTCATGTCAATAGATGATTCACCCCCAAGAAGGCATCTATATTTCCATCTTGCTATTATAAATAGACTGCTCCCTTGAAGGAAAGCTATAAAAGCCTAGCCCCATTGTACATAGTCTATCACAGAACGAAGACTATTTTTGTAAAAACTAAAATAAAACTATTTCTGTAAGCTTCCCACATCAATCAACTTCACGAATACATCAAGGAAATATTATATTCATCCCACATAGACTTCCCCTATCAATCAATCTATAAAAAAAAATCAAAAAGAAAAAAAATAAAATTTCATCATGGAATCGTTTATTCTAGTCTTGTGTATCTTGCAAAAGAGGCATGTCATCTCACATAAAGGTTATGCTAAAACTACCCCTTTCACCTCACCATATTTCCTTTCAAATCTTCTACCTGCTCAAGGTATGTACCACAAATGCGACATTTCATGATCATTTGAATTTATTCACCTTTTTAACACTCAATCATGCAACGCCTTTAGGGTCTTATGTTTATAATCCAATCTTTGGTATGATAGACGCATCATGGTTCTTACCAATTAGGAAACTTTTTTGTCTCATGTTACCGTTCACCTCGTGATTACTTATTTATTATACTCCATAGGACTAAACCTTCAACACCTACATTCTGGGAATTCCTCTCTCACCAAAATCACCTAGGCCTATTAAATCAACCATGCCTAAAACCTACTAACACATTCATCTCCATTATCATATTCTTCCCTAGCTTATAGGAGAACTTCATTGGCATCAAGCTCATTTCCCTTAGGGATATGTAGGTAGAACTCCGAGGACATAGGGCCCTTGGAGGTTAGTTCGATCACCTTTTAGTCTTCTCCATCTTTTAACCTTATCCACCTTTTCCCCCTTCTAAACCTTTTTACCCCTAACAGCTTTTCCCCCTTTACATTCACATTATACCCTACTTAGTTTCCATTTACACAAAAATGTGGAAATTAATATTTCAGAAAACCATACATACCTACCATTTTATCACCACAACCATATTATAATTAAATCATTTCATATTTCCATGATATCAATTACCATGAAATTTCAACACAACATACATACAACACATTATTTCCATAAGAGAAGTAACTTTGAAATTACGTAGAGTCCACCATGCCTTAGCCTGACTAAACCATGGCTATGCCTAACCAAACCATGACCGACGTCATTTAACCATGACCAAAATCAGTGTTTTTTCCTAGTGCACCGTGTTCGATTTCCATCGGTAGATGATAACCGATGTTAGTTAGCCTTTTTGACTTTCACCAAATTTCACCACATTTCCTTTCCCGAAACTTTTTCCACCTAACCCAAAGCTGACCCTGACCTTAAACATATCCCTCATGACATTATTACCTCTCACAAAAATTCACCATCATTTTGGGCATCTTTGTGCCCCTCACATGGCCTTACCTACGGACTCACCTAATTCACCCAATTGACACTCACCTTTTGTGACACTCGAATTCTTGTACTCACTATACCTTGGGATGTGATACTTGGTTTTTTAAAACTAATGACCTTAACTTGCCTAATGTCATGTCATTTATCCTAACCCATACCTTTGGTGCCCAAGAACAAAACATATTTCTCATTCCTATACCTAGCCTAGTGGTGTTTTAAGACCATATTCTATACCTTGGATGCCTGAACAACTTCAACCTTGTTTGGATAAACCTATCGACCTTTAACAATGTAAGGTTTACAAGCTCTTCAGCCTGCTACCTTATCGTAATCTATACATGTTTGTGCATTTGACTGTAATTACCTATTACCTCATCTGACATTACCCTTACCTGCAACCCACCTTACTCTTACTTTTCTAATTTACCTATTTATCAAACCACTCACTGACTTCATTTCACACCTCCTTGGTTTGTGGTTTGAGGGGGATAACCTGCATCCATTCTTGGGGAAACCTAACCTCAACTCATACCCGGGGCACTAAATTTATTTTTTTGTCAACGTCGCTTACCAACACAAGCTATATGATAAAAGGGAAAATATAGACACCAAATTTGGGTCACATTCTCTTTGGTCCCCATTCAATTAATTAATGTAATTAATTTAAATAAACACGACCCCTTTACCCCATATTAATATTGACTTTGACATTATTAATTAAATGAATTTTACCCTCACACCTCAACCTCATCATGACACCTCACCTTGACCCATTCCAGGGGAATTTAACTCATAGTGAATGAAATGAATGATAAGAAGATTGTTCTAAGCTGCGATCTCAAATGATAATATCACACTACATTAGATTTTCAAAATAGAAGAAATAAAATACCATATATGGAAATCCATAATAATCCATAATTCTCAATACATTACAATACAATGACTTGAATTACT
Organism: Taxus chinensis; assembly: GCA_019776745.2. Classification (NCBI taxonomy): domain Eukaryota; kingdom Viridiplantae; phylum Streptophyta; class Pinopsida; order Cupressales; family Taxaceae; genus Taxus; species Taxus chinensis. The sequence goes on from JAHRHJ020000455.1 coordinate 1,047,173, forward strand.
CAATAATAAAGATGTACATATAACAAGAGGGAAGTACAATTACTACCTAAATTAGTGGTGAAGAACTCCCACTAATCGATACTGGTAGTTAAGTTAACTCCAAAAGACTAATAAGATAACTCCAAATAACTGAGAAGCTAACTCAACACAACTAGTAAGCTAACTCCACACAATTAGTACACCTAAGCAAGCTAACCCAACAAGTGTAGGGCTAACACAAGTGTAAGAATTACCCTAATAAATAAATAAAAGGATAAATAATAACCTAAAGTAACATGACTCCTGTAAACATAGCTTAGGTGGGTGAAAAGGAACATGGGTCCTAGCAACATGGCCTAATGAGGTACACCACATTCTTGCAAAAAACACATGGGAGAACAATACGAGACAATAGACTAGACTTTGTGCCATTGAAATCCATTGGGCAATGGAGCTCAAGAGTAGCCACAAAATCCCCAAAGACTTGAGGATTCTCAGAATCCCGCCAACAAAAACTGGTCACCAGGGAAAATTAGACTATACACACTACAATGATGCAGACTTGGCCACGGATTCTCAAGTGCCAAGGTTTATCATAATTTTTAGTGGCTTCCTAGGCATTTAACGAAGTCTTTAAATTTGGCAGGTCTTCTAAAGGTTTAACATATTCCAATATGATCCAAAAAATTAGTAATAAGTGTGTGTGTGTCTAAATTTGTCTAACTCCCCTGTAGAGAAGAAAAATACCATGTTGGTGAAGACCAAATATCCAGGAAGGTTCCACGTGATTTATTGGCATAAGCTAGGCTCTAAAAATCACGCAAACTCAATAAAAATAGCATATGTTGGGATGGAGATCCATACGCTATTCACATGGCGCGAAAATTTGTTGAAAAAACATAGCGGGACAAAGTATGCGAATTCATGGCCGAATTCCCACTTTTAGGCAAATTATGAGTCATAGGCAGCCACGAAAAAGTACGTGTGACCCGGGGAACAATTCAAACGGCCATAACTTTTGACTCCGAGCTGGGACGATTTTCACAAAATTGGACTTTCTGTAGAATGGAACGAGCACATTTGATGTCCTCTATGCCAGCTCCATATTGATAAAAGACTTTCAGATTATCAATGAGGCTCCATATATTTCAATATAAGAGAAATGCTCATTCCCGTCAAATGACAGAAAACGCCTGCCAGACCCAAAATAGCTGCCCGCACTCAGAAGGCCATAACTTTTGCATTTATCAACGAAATCGCACAAAATTGGTACCGTTGGAATGTGGTTCTGAGCCCTATGCACAGAAATCAACAAATTCCAGATTTGATCAGATATTTATTTAGATTTTTAAGAAAACGTGGCCGGGTTCAGAACAATGTTTTATTTGGTAGCTGGGAGTGCAATTAAGAGGATGGTCATCATTCTTTCTCTGCTGCAGCACATGGGACAGTATGGGGAGCCTTTTGCAAGTAATTTATAACCATTCCACTCAATTTAATGCCTCTTACAAGTGGTTGAAGGACAGATTTCGGGATTTCCATTTTCCCTTCTCTTTCTCCTTCTCATTTTTTCTATAAATTGGAGTGTTGGGCTCATTGTAAAGGAGAGAGTTTTTGGGTAACAAAGCTCTGCCAAAATTACTTTGTGAAGCCAGTGTGTTGCAAGCCCTTGTAGTGGACTCCTTGCATGGTGATCCAGGCCCTTATCTTGTAATAGACTGAACTGTGCATACCAGGAAGCAATAAAATACAAGTTTGTGGATGTATCTTCCCCTGCTGTGTTTTCTTGCATTCTTCTTTCCCTTTTATCCACAAGAATATTGTGTCTATTTATGTTCTTGCATGAATTCCTTGGAATACTACTGTGAATGCATTTTGCTAGATTATGGAGAACTGTCATCACCTCTTCTAGTGTGCACTTTGCCTTTGTATTTCACACATTTGGAGACTACTCTCACCATCCTCCTTTTCTGGTGTATCACCACTTTAGTGTAGGCTTTCATTTTATGCATTCTCTTTCCTACTGGTCCCTTAGAAATTTAGATTAGAACAGTTAGCTTATCCTGCATTAGAGTAGATTGTGGCAGGTAGTTTAGGAGCAAGAACCAGCTTTCTCTGGAGGTCTATCTCAAGTAGCAAGTCCCACAACTTGGAGATAGTACCCATGTTATCCAATCACACTGTGTGAGTTCTAATTTATATGATGAATAGGGGTGCTGTGATTTGGTGATAACAAGATTCACAACTAGTTGAAAGCCAAATTCCTAGTAAATCAAGGAAAATATCTCGTTGTGAAAGAGTATCTATATGAACTTACAACCAAGGATACAAGGAAAGGACACGATATCCTCAATAAATAAGGTGCCATGATCAAAGAAAATCGAAAGCTAACAAGTTATAAGGACATGAAACCCAAAGAATCAATATCAACACCACACCCTCCCATACCACTGAATGAGTAGAGTGATATCACACATCTTTATGAGTAGCCAATACTAGACTACTCGAACACTCATAAACTAACACTAGGATTCACAAGTTCATAGCTCCCCCACAAGAGAGACTTGTCAACATGCCAAAAAAAGTGTCGAAAATAAAGATCCAAAATATCTGAACAAATAAGAGAGCATATAAATGTATACACCCATAGATACAAGAATGCAACACTCAAAAGTTTAGGACGTTGGAGTCAATGGAAATTGCTTCCACAAGTGATTACAACACCCTCCCCAAATGTTGGCAATTTATAATTGAGTGCATGAAATATTACAATAAGTAAAAGTATCTTTTATATTTGAAATATGTGTTTAAAAATGTAACCAATGTGTAGATTGCCAAAAAATACACAATTGCATTAGAAACAACGATCACCTTAATCCGAGCTACGGATCAAAAGTTATGAGGTCTAGAATGTTTTGCTATTAAAATAATATTTTAATGCTAAACTATTTTTTTTAAAAGGTACACGTGATACCCAAATGTCCAAAGGGTAAAAGAGTGCATCCACATGATATGCGCTTGCGACCAAAGGATAAAATCATGTGCCCAAAACCTAAATGTCTTAGAGGGTAAATCATTAAATTTGGAGGGTACACATACATATCCAATGGATAAAAGAATGCACCCAGACAGGGTACATATTTGTGTCTACTTGATAAAATACTGCATCCAAAAAAGAAATATCTTCCATCTTGCTAAAAGAATGTATTTGGAAGGTACATGCTTATATCCTTGGATAAAAGAATGCACCGAGAGTGTACAACTCTGTGTCCAGTGGATAAAATACTGCATCTAAAATAGAAATATCGAGAGGGTAAAAGCATGCATCTAGAAGGTAGACACTTATATCCAGTGGATAAAATAATGCACCCAAAAAGTGCATTGATATCTTTTTTTTTGGCACCTATATCAAAAAATAGAGAGAAACCCAAAAAGCTGATATAATTTTTGAGTCAAAAAATATGTTTGTACATAATTGTATAGATTTTTGAGAAATGTGCCAAAAAACCCATTAAAATGTCTAGAGTTGACTATCTCAAAACATGGTCAAGTTTATAGTTGATTCTAGGGTTTTGGCACCTTACAAATCCAATGGCATTCTCTGTTTTGCATAAAAATGCATGCTGAAAAAAATTACTAAAAATTTCCAAATACATGAATATAATAAAACCTTGATTGTAAATAAAAACTTACAGATAGATGTCCACATCATCTATCACTATGATACCATGAAAGGAATGATAATAATAATGTTCCAAGACACAATCTATGATGATAATATCACACCACATTAGATTTGCAAAACAAAAGAGGTAAAATACCATATGCATGGAAATCCAAGATAATCCATAATGCTCAAATACATTTCATCACAATGACTTGAATTACTCAATAAGTTTTAAAGATGTTAACATATAGGATGATTACAAATACTACCTACAGTTAGTGGTGAAGAACTCCCACTAACTGATACCTGGTAGTTAAGTTAACTCCAAAAGATTCATATGTTAATTGCACATAACTGATTGAAGCTAACTCAACACAAGTAGTAAGCTAACTCCACACAATCTAGTACACCTATGCAAGATGCCCAACAATGTAGGTATTAACACAAGTGTAAGCATTATCATCAACAAATAACCTAAAAGGATAAAGAATTTCAACATCTAACACTAATAGTGACTGAGTCATCACTCTAACACCGAGTCATTACTCACAATGTTGAGTTACTAACTTGACCTAACTAAGTAAGACTTCTTCCTAAACCTAACAAGACCTAATCCTAAGTTCTTCCTATCCTTCTCTCATGTGAAATATACATTTCCCTAAGTGGACCCAACAAGGAAAGCATTAAAAATCTAGGAAGATCTACCTATTTTTGGTAAATAGGTCTATTTCCACCCTAACCGACTACCAGTTTTTCCTTGGCTAGACGTCAGCTACCTAAACCGCCATCGGTTCCTTTATATAGAACTTTACAAAATTTTACTGAGGTTGGTCATTTCAAGTTTTGATCATTGCTATTACAATCAGCCGAATATATCAGATTCATTGCTTCATCCGAAACAACGTCTACACACTGCTAGAGAACAGTACCAGCCAACATAGGTTGTACTGCTATGGCACTGAACTAGCTACAACATCACCCATCAATCACCAACCTTCATCCAACAATGAGATATTTAGAGAAACAACTAAGTAACGTGATCTTAATAATTTATACTTCCTTTATTACAAATCTTTTTTCTTCCTTCAGTATTTTCAGTTTCTACTGTTATCTGGATATCTCCATCTTCTCACTAATCCACAAACCCAACCAGTTAAAGCCATTTCACCCTTTGTGGCCTCTCCCTCTGTATTCCTGAGTTTTCTCAGTTATATTACGAACCTAACCACACCATCCTCACTCTTTCTGCATTCATAGAGAATCCAAAAAATATATATTAATTTATTTCCAATTTCCCCTATGGACACTAGTTTACCATATCGTCGTCGGTTTAATCCGCATACTGGCTTCGGTGATCAGATTAATATTGCTCTATATGTCATTTCATATTCTTATACCAGAAAGCTTCCCACTCACCCAAAACCAACCCAGACCTTGACAAATCAAACCCAAATCCTTGCCAGACATTTGACAGAATTCTTTGACCTGAAAAAACCCCAGTTCTAATTAGATTTAGTGTTATTTTGATATATAACATAAAATCTATTATATTGTGTGTATGAGAAAGCTAAATCATTGCATTGTAATATGACTTATTTATTTTAGTTTCTTATTCACATTGAATTGTTATTAAATAGTGGATAAACAACTTCTCTAGGAAGCACCACAATTCCTGGATCTAGCCATTACTTACTTGTTTCCACTATCATATGATATTTAATACTCTTTTATGGTCTTGTTTTACATCTACAGGTAGTCTTTCTTAGACAAAAAGGAGTTGTTAGTGCTAAATCACAGCACCCCTAAATGAGTTATGGATCTACTTTTCTAAGGTAGAATCATCTGGTGTGATTGCATAACATTGGACTTTCCCCAAGGTGTGGGACCTTGTAAAAGTGGAAATCTCTCCAGAGAAGGATGGTTCCTCTTCCTAATCTACCTGCCACAAGCTATTCAAGTGTAGGAAAGCTAATCTAATCCTAATCTAACTTCCAAGGAGACAAGGAGAGAAAGAAAACAAGAAAAAAAATAGATCCTAAACTAAAACAGTGATACACCAGAGAAGGAAAGTGTTGATCATCTACTAAACTACCATGGAAAAAAGAGAGGTGCGCAATGGAAAGGATGGACAACAACATCATAGACCATAGAATAGATTCACACAGAAAATGTTCAAAAACTCCATGAACATAACTCCCAGATCTATAAATGAACATCCAAAACATGCACAGAATACTCCAGAACAATGAGACGCAAGACGATGCAATGAAAACAAGCAAAGGATGGACAAATGCATCACAAAAATGAGTTTTATTGCTTCAAATATTTACACAGACCATCATACATGAGCAAGAGGAAAGAAACACCATTTTTAGAGCTGAGGAGGAGATTTAAACTCCATTTATACCCTAGGGAAGAAAATAAGGGGGAGGTAGAGAAGAAAAATGAACAACCACTAAATAAATTTGAAAATGTGCCTCTTTTACATTTTATAGAAAAAACTCAAGAAGAGAGGAAAAACATGGGATCTGCTCCAACCACTTTTCAAAATGTGTTCTAATTCTTCCTCTATTGATGGGCTCGATGCAAAATCTCATAATTCCATGTATCTACTTTGCAGACAAAAGAAAATGACCCATACTTCATTACATCTAGTGGTTGGAACTAGTTTTTTGTCTTTTCCATGGCAAAATGTGTTTTGTAAATTTCTCCCCCAAATCTTCACCAAAATCCAAAATTGAAGACTCCATGATGAAGATAATCTTCATATTTTTACATTGGTACCAAGAACATAAAAAATGGAGCTCTAGATCAAAAGATATGGCCTTCTGAGTTTTTCCTTAATGTTTTCGGCAAAAAAATAGCTCGAACAAATTTTGAACTTTTCACCCAAAAATCCTCTGATGACGTAGTATCCATTGGGGTCGACAAAGGTAGGGGATCCTTTTTTTTCCATTTTACACTTTTTGACAAAAAGTCAAAAAATCTCATTTTCCTCTCAAGGTCTGTCGCCCCGCATTAGATTTTTGATGTGCCAACTCAGCACTTAATTTTCACCTTTTTGACAAAAGGGAAATTTTTCACTTTTTCTTCCGATTCCCTAACTGTCTGAGATTCCTTGGAAAATATCTCTCCCAAGCCCTGCAGGTCCACCTTGGAAAAAAATTCCTTTCTAACTCTGTCGAGCCGTAACTCAAAAAATACAAGGAGTCAGAAAGAGCTCTTTACCTTTCTGGAAAGGGGAAGAAATTTTCTATCTGATGGAGTATTTTCTAGAAATCCTTGAGTTCCTAAAATTTTTGAAATTTTTACCAAGGCACAAAAAGGGAGTAAGTTAACCCAAAATAAGAGGGAGCTTATTTTGTTTAACAACTTTGGTGACTCATAGGGTCATTTGTTTGCTAGATGAACTATCAGTGGCCTTAGTTGCATCCATTGGGCATGGAGTCAAGTGTGATAACCAATTCTCTGATCTAACTCTAAAAATATGACCTCTAAATAACTTGGGAACCCACTAAAAATTGGAGTTGATCTTCACCAAAAACTAACTGAAATGGACTATGCAAGAGCAATACAACAACACCAAAAACTATATACAAACTTAAAATCATACATGCTCCAAATGGAACATGCAGATTATGTAAAAGCACTTCTTCTTCTAAAAAAAAACGTACCTACACTACTCTAACAAAGAGCAAAGGGAACTCAAACAAAACCTACAACTGGAAGGGATAAATAGCTTCCCTTCCTCAAAAATTGCAGCCATGCAACTGCTTTGGCACTGAACATGGCTGGTTGGATGAGTGAAAAAATAACAAAAATCTAGTCCTCCACCCAAATAACCAAAGTACAAGCTGGAGATAAATCAAATACCTCTTTTATGTTATTTGCATTTGGATTGAAGAGGTATGGCAACTGATCCTTGGTGCTTTTCATATCATCCTCATGCCCTGAAATGGACATGACTAGTTGTGGCTGCTCCTTTAGCTCCAATGAAGCCAAATATCTGATTGGGAAAGGTCTAATCCACTTGATATGCCCATTCCTCTTGTTTCTACCTCAAAAAATGGATTCTTCTTATAGACCTCCTTGGGTGGATAATGTGGAAGGAATGATGGAATTCTTTTGCTCTTTCCCTTCTTCCTCCTGATGAGAACATGGAAGGTTTAAACCTTCCAAACTTGATTCCAAAGAGTTGTTGTGAAATGTAGGCTGTTGCAATTGATTTCTCTCCTCCATGACAGAAAGTTCACATGCTTCAAAGGTGGATGATGAAAGAGAAAACAATAGAAACTCAATTGGTTCTTCTCCATCAAAATAGTCCTACAAATCAGAAAAGTACTCTACTTCATTGTTGTCCTGCTGCAAATGTTCAACCTCTTCCATGGTGTCTTTTCGACCATTAACTTGTTCACCATGTATTCTCTCAACCTTAAGCATGGAGTTTGAAATATTAAACTCTTCTTCAGCACTAGAACTCGAGGGAGATGAAGTAGAAGGAAGAACTGAAGGTTATTCTATATCTTGTTTCATGCTCAAAGTCTTTGGATCTGCATTTTTCTCCACCATAGGTGGAATGTGCTCCTCTTCTTTTGGATTTGGAGAAGATTTTTTTTCTCCTTAGTTGATTGGGAAGTTTGAATTGAATCAAAATTATCTTCACTTAAAGTTGTAACATGGACACTACATTCTGAGTAAAATGACTAATGTTTTTCTTCTTCCTTTTCTTGTTCTTTCTCTGCCATAAATTCAGTCTTAGCCACCACTGGCTCTTCAACTTTCTTCTCCTCTAAAGGCTTGACAAACAAAGGAATATCTATTATCCCAAACCTAAGAGCTAAGGTCGCTAATCTTTTAAACATTTCTTCTTATTTCAATTCTTCTTCTTGCTTTCCTTCATAACTGATTTTTAAAATATCTTCTTCTCCACATGGAATTGGGAATGCAAGAGAAGAAGTGGGTTGGGATTCAACCATTTTTTCATTTTTTTATGGTGGTGGAAGAGATGAAACTTCTTGTTTCCTTGGAGTGGAAGGTATTTATTTTTTCTCTTGTGGAGGGGATTTGGATTTGGAAGAGAAGAGGACAGATAAACTGAGATGGGAAGGAATACTAGGGGATGGAGAAATTGATTTCACACTTGGGGAAACATTAAATGGAAACCTTTTAAATTGAATCTCAAATTGAGATGGTGTTGCTTGAGGAGTAGAGAGAAAATTACCAAATAATGGTGTAGGATTTACCCATTGACAAGTCTTTCTGGCACCAAATTCATAGGCCTCTATCTCTTTCGTCCATTGTGCAAGTTGGGGCAACATCTCAATCATGAAGTGTAACATTTCCTGAGGGTTGTAGTGTCTTGGAAAAAGGCCCTCTCATGGACAAGGTGCCCTACAACCAATTCTGAAGGCCATCATTTGAGCTATAGCTTTTGAATGCACCATACCAATCTCCATTTTTTTAATCTTCTCCAAGAGACCAGCATCTTGCATTTGATTATCGTCATGGTTTGCATACCCCTTCTCTTGGAAAACTCCATAGTGAAACTGATTTTGGCACTGCTTCTCATAGGGGTAGACCTGCTGATTTCAAATTTGCTCAAAATGCTTATTTGAAGGAGTTGTAAAGATTATTGGAGTTAGAATATGTTGTTACTACTGTAGATGTGAATTCCATGGTGGAAATGAAGTCATGATTGCAAAAATTCATCGAATGGAAGGAATGAAAGAATATGGAAAGAAGGATGAATGGAAGTGAATGGAAAATGGGTCTATAACTCAGAGAATGAGTTGTTTACTAAATGGAGTCGCCAGATGTGCAATTTAAAGCTTCTCATAAGTTGGATATTTACAACAAGTGCAAATTAATATTCTTGCAATGAAGTGAAGACCTCTTAGGTCCCACCAGTTGTGCCAAAAGTGTTATTGGTACACGACAGTGTAAGTTTTGTTGTTTTTCTTGAGACACTAAGAGAAGATGAAATATCTAAGCCCAGTCTCCCATCGGGCGTGAAAAAAATGTTAGTGCGAAAATACAGCACCCCCAAATGAGTTATGGATCTACTTTTCTAATGCAGAATCATATGGTGTGATTGTATAACATTGAAATTTCTCCAAGGTGTGGGACCTTGCAAAAGTGGGAAAGATCTTCAAAGAAGGTTGGTTCCTCTTCCTAAAATACCTGCCACAAGTTATTACAGTGTAGGAAAACTAATCTAATCCTAATATAACTTCCAAGGAGACAAGGAGAGAAATAAAACAAGAAAAAAAATAGATACAACACTAAAACGGTGATGCACCAGAGAAGGAAAGTGTTGATCATCTACTAAATTGCCATGGAACAAAGAGAGGTGCGCAATCGAAAGGATGAACAACAACATCATAGACCATAGATCAGATTCACACAGAAAAAGTTCCAAAACCCCATGAAAAAAGCTCCCAGATTTGCAAATTAACATCCAAAACATGAACAGAATACTCTAGAAAGATGAGAGGCAAGAGGATGCAATGAAAACAAACAAAGGATGGACAAATGCATCACAAAAACGAGTTTTATTGCTTCAGAAATTTGCACAGAGCATATTACATGAGCAAGAGGTGAAAAATGCCATTTAGAGAGCAAGGGAGGAGATTCAAACTCCATTTTGACCCTGGGGAAGAAAAGAAGGGGGAGGTAGAGAAGAAAAATGAACAACCACTAACTAACTTTGAAAATGTGCCTCTATTTACATTTTATAGAAAAAACACGAGAAGAGAGGAAAAACGCAGGATCTACTCCAACCACTTTTCAAAATGTGTTTTAATTCTTCCTCTATTGATGGGCTCGATGCAAAATCTCATAATTCCATGTATCTACTTCACAGACCAAATAAAATGACCCATACTTCATTAAATCTGGTGGTTGGAACTGGTTTTTTGTCTTTTCCATGTCAAAACACATTTTGCAAATTTCTCCCCCAAATCTTCACCAAAATCCAAAATCAAAGACTCCATGATGAAGAGAATCTTTAGATATTTCCATTGGTACCAAGAACGTCAAAAATGGATCTTTGGATCAAAAGATATGGCCTTATGAGTTTTTCCTTAACGTTTTCGTTAAAAAAACAGCTCGGGAAAATTTTGAACTTTTCTCCTGCAAATCCTCTAATGACGTGGCATCCATTAGGGTCAGCGGAGGCAGGGGATCCTCTTTTTCCATTTTACACTTTTTGACAAAAATTCAAAAAATCTCATTTTCCTCCGAAGGTCTACCGCCTCGCATTAGCTTTTTGATGTGCCAGCTCAGCACTTAATTTTCACCTTTTTGACAAAAGGGAAAATTTTCACTTTTTCCTCTTATTCCCTGCCAATTCAAGATTCCTTGGAAAACATCTCTCCCAATCCCTAGAGGTCCGCCTTGGGAAAATTTTCCCTTCTAACTCCACCGAGCCATAACTAAAAAAATACAAGGAGTTAGAAAGAGCTCTTTACCTTTCTAGAAAGGGGAAGAAATTATCTATCTGTCTTTGAGTAACTAAAATTTTTGAAATTTATACTGAGGCACAAAAAGGGAGTAAGTTAACTGAAAATAAGAGGAAGATTATTTTGGTTAACAGGAGTTATATACAATCAACTTGGATAACATTAACAAGGCACACATTCTACCTTCCACCTTTGCCTCAAAAGTATTCTTCCTTAGCCATTTACCTTCGATTTGATTCATCCTAGAAAGCATAAAACTTATTGGTGAAACGTATTGTACTAATATAGGGATCTTCAACGTGATGGTTTGGTGGTTAGTATTATTATAACTCACCAGTCAAGAGACTTCCCTAGCTCAAGCTTGGAGATTTCATGGACATGAGGGATTCGATAGAGCATCAGAGAAGCAGTAGATCTCAAAACCTCAGTACATTAGATGAGTTGTAAGATTGTTGGCTTCAGAGGAGGGTCATTATTGAGTATTGAGATCTTGCCAGTAGTTGTGTTTGTTTGAAGTTTCTCATCTATCTAGTTAGTGTAGGAGTAAGAGTGGAACTTTTGATTCCTCCACGTGTTTGTTCACATTGCATTGTTGTTAGATTATTTTTCATATCACTAAGTATGTTGGGCACATGTTTTATTGCTTCTAGTGCACACTTTGTATATTTCACCATGCTTTAAAAAGAGAAAATTGTAGTAAGAGACTAAGAGGTTTAAGTAACATTTTCAGTCTCCAAATGAATCCAAATGTATAAAAATTAAAATCAGATTAAGAGGAGGTTTCTAGTATCATTCTTGGGGTAGCTCATGGTTTTGTAGCAAATTGTAAATTCTTAGTGCCTCTCTTGTGCCCAATAATTTAATCCCTTAGCTATGTCTTGGGTAGCCATCAAAAGGAAAAGGGGCTAGTTTATAAGTGACTCCAATATGGATCAAAATAAGCTTGTGCTCCCATTTTATGGTGTTTCATGACTTGTCAAGAAATCACCAATTGTTGTGCTTTAAATATTTGTAAGAAATCAATTTATGAGAGCTATGAACCTTCAACTTAGTAAGTCTTACCTGTAGGAAAGAGGGGAAAACTGAGGGTGAAGAAAATTTTCCTCTATCATAAATCAAATTTTATAATTTCTTACAGAGATAGGAAAATTCAAGCAGCAGGTGGTAGCTTTGAAAATGTCTCGAACCACTTCCTAGGTCATGGTTTTTATAATTTATATCATTTCATGTTGATCATGCAGACTCCATGCTCAATGGATAGCAATAAGTATCTGATATACTTCATCTAGTAGGTAGATGGCCCCACAAGTCACCATAATTGTTATCCATTTTCACCTCAAAGTTGAAAATAGAAAACAAGGATGCCTTGCGTGCAAGCACTATCAAGGGATTTCATAGGTCAACTGGAGCATAAAGGCGGGTCTCGGTGTTTTAAGGTGATACCAAGGTATTTGGGAAGGTTTCAAACTCAAAAGAGGAAATTTTCCTCTTCTTGATCTTCATGGAGTTCAGAATTTTATTCAAGATGGAAAATCCAAAGTGCGGCCCACTGGCAATAAAAAGGAAAGATTTGATGTTTTTGGCCTGGAAATTCTCCGATATCCTTCGAAAATCCTGTGGCATTGAGAAAAAATTCAAATGGTTGAAAAGAAGTTAGAGGTAGAAAGAAAAATTTGTTACGGGTCTTGACTAGCTTTCCGAGGTGGTGGTTAAGATGGATCCCATCTCGGCGGGCCGTGTTGTTTATTGAGATCTTACAGGGTACCAAGCTATTTAACGAGCTAGTGAGCTGAACCTACATTGAGATGGTTTTGTATGATTGAGTGATATATGAATAGCTATGCACAATAGGTTGCATTGCATAGTACCGAGCTAATGAGATGAAGCTACATTGAGATGGTTTTGTATGATTGACCGAGATATGAATAGTTATGCACCATAGGTTGCATTGCACAGTGCCGAGCTACTCATAGTGGTGGATTGAGCTGCTTGGGTACCGAACTTATAAAAAGGAGCTAAGTAATTCAATTTCCCCATTGAGATTGATAAGCTTATAAAGAGAAAGTGGCACGAGTTCCTAATTTTGGTGAGCTCCTCATCAGGTATATTGAGTTGGCCCACGGATGATAGCACAATGCATTGGGCATGGCCAAGATATTCTTGCTTCCCCATTGCATGGCCGAGCAACTTTCAGGATTTTCGGTTGTTATTGAGTCGAGCTATGTATTTAATAGGCCAACCTATCCGTCATCAAGGTCGAGGTAACACTGAAGACACATTAAACAAATCTAACAGGTGGATGTTGTTGGTCTGAGCTCATGAACGGATGTAGTAATTTTCTTTTGTGAAATATTTGGAAAAACTTCGTAGGGTAATGCATTTACAAGGGACTTGGATAGAGGGAAATCGAACAAGATCTGAATGAATTGATCCAATTCAAGTTAAGGCTCAAGGAGAACGTAACAAAGATCCAAACCAATGTTAGATGGGCATGATCAATGATGCAACAAATGGAGAAAATTACAAGTTTAGTTTGAGGGCTACAAGTTCAGGGAGATTGGCTCATGAGACACAGGACCATCACATAAATTGGTTAGGCACAACCTCTCATGAGTAGTTCATCATAGGAAAGAATGATAACTTAGATCAGATGCTATGAGTGAGTCGTCGAAATGGAGGTCGAGCCTGAGACTAAAAAACAAGATGATATTGTTGAATGGGTCAAAAAATTAATAGAATGAAGTGGGAAAAATAGATTTTTCTCACTGATCTAAGTCAGCGAGCCAAGAAACCGAGTTCAAGATGGGTCCATTGCAGCCAAAACACATCATTGAGGAACCACAGGCCCAGAGGAACTTGGGCCACAATTTCCTTGTGTTCCTAAAACACTTGTAAAGTAGCATATTCTAGGGGTGTGCTTCAGTAAACAGCCTAGTGCAGGGTAACATGGTCCCTAGGAATAAATATGGGCCTAAATGATGGGATTGGAACACCTTGTATGCCCAACATGGGTCAGAGGTACTCAATGTGGCTGAAGCTAGAATTAACAATATGAGAGACACAGGCCAGGGAAAATCATGTTCCCCATATAATCATCAAGCCGCATTACATTTGGAAATGTAACATGGGATTGAGTTGTATTTGGATCCCTGCATTGTTAGTTAAAAACATTGAGCTAGCTAAGGTAGTACTTAGCATTTGGTGCATCACAATGTGGGTGCGAGGGTGGAAGTGATCTATTTGGTTTGTGGAATGCAATGAAAATCCCAATGTAACTGATGGAGTCCTGATAAACGGTTTAGTCAATGCTAATATTGATAGGGCATCATCTTAACATGGGCACAACACAATGTATTAAGTGGGGAGTTGATAATGTAGGGGAGATGTCAACTTAGGATGGGCTAGCCGAGATGGCCTACTTCAATCCAAATAATGAAACATTCAAACCCCAAAATGTGCAAGTTGCATGATCGTTAAGGCCCACTCATAATTTTTAAATGCCGCAGCATTAATTTATTCATTAAATATTAGGGAAAGAGAAATATTAAAATTTCATTTCCATCCTATTTAAGCACACCATCATGTGGAGTAGAAGGCTTTGCCTGAAAAATCAAAAAGAGATACATACACTCAGGAAACTATATATATTTTATTTCTTAGCGGAATTGTGCAAAATAAGACTCCTTCAAATTTTGACTCAGATGCCTACGCACATGTTAATCTAGAATTTCAAGAATTGATGGAGTTTCTAGTTGAATTTTGCAGAGAATGATCCCAATTCAAATAGATATTTCAGTGGTTGAAATTACAATTAATAATCACATGGTAAATCATTCTCTCTCTGATGCAAGCTATGGGACACCATGGGAGTGCTTTGGATGTCAATTTCATTATTTTCCCACATTTATGGCACCTAACAAGTAGCTGGAAATGAAAATTTGAGTTGTCTCTCATCTCCCTCTCATTTTCTCTAAATATTATGGAGGGGCTAATTATGAAAAGGTGTTAGTCATTTTTTCTCCTCCCATGCACTCCTATGCACCATTCCTTCACTTGTGATATTGTGAATTTCATTAAGGCTTCAAACCTTCATCTTAAAACTGTAATGTCTTCATGGCTCATCTTGCTATAGCATGTACTTTTAAAATTCCATGGAGTAATGGAACAATTTTTTTATTCATCTATTAATCCTTCCATCATTTTTTTATTCGAAGTAGTTTCTTTCCTCTCATTCTTCTTGCAAGATTTGGGCATACTCTTTATTCATTGCATCTGTTTGGGCATGTTGTGCTTATTTAAGGAATGTTAAATGATGCATTATGGTCTATGATACAAATTTCTATCTTCTCCATAATGCATTGAATGTGATATGGTCTGTGGTACATGATCACCCTCTGAAGGACCATCTCCTTTAGTGTTTTGCATGTAAGGAAAGTGATTGACTACCCCTTCACTTTGTGAGCTTCTATCACTATTTCTAGTATATAAATTTTTCTTATTTCATGTAGTCTCTCTATGTTTGGTCCCTTGGAAATTTTATATTAGGTGTAGACATGAGTCTCCCTTATAGTAGGAGTGGTGTATTGTTATAATAAATAAGAGGAAGTCAGCCTTCTTCGGAGGTTTACCTCAAGCCCTCAAATCCCATAGCTTGAGAGGTGATCCCATGTTAGCAAAAAGTACAGGAATTTGAATTGCCAAATGTTAGGGTTCTACTTTTGGTGACAACAAAATTTTTATAGATTCTTTTTTGACCTTTGTTTGCAATGAAATCAACTCCATTCGGATAAGGATTTTTGTTTGGAATTTATATTCACAATTCCAGCTATCATCCGACTAGCAGAGTGATGGTAAATCTTACAAATAGAAGCTAGGGCACAAAATGGAGTTTTTATTACATTTAATTATATAGTGTATCATTCAATCTTCTATCTTTTGTATCTCTACGGTGTTCTGATAAGAAATGTTTGTTGATTTTTTTTAGAATTTTTCGTTTGAACATAATGCTTAAGTGGGATGGCCATCCCTTAATTATATATGGGTCCAACATTATATTATAGGTTAAAAATTTAATAATAAGAAATATTTATATTTCTATTATTAAATATTCAAACCTAGGAATATACTTTAGGTTAAATATTTAATAAGAAGAAATAGTTATATTTCTGTTGATGTGTAATCACAACACCCCTGAATGTCTTCAACTCAGTGGGTTGAAACTCTCAATGTGATTGCATAACATGGAGATTATCCCAAAGTGTGGGACTTTACGAATTGGGAGAGGTCTCAAGATGAAGGTCAGTTCCTATTCCTCTATTAAGGTGCACACATTCATATTACATAGGATCTACTCTAAAACCTACTCTAACTTGCCAAGGATATAGGGTTAAGGAGATGTAAGAAATAAAACCTAAACTAACAAGGGTGATGCACCAAAGGAATGATGAACACATTTTTTTCCATTAAACACAAACCATCAAAAACGTAATACAACCACCATGGCAAAACTAACCAAATTGCAATGAGAGATCAGAAAGATAAAATGAACATAAGAGAGGGTTGAAATCATCCACATAACTATACTATTACTCCAAATATTTGATATAGTCCATTACAATGGCCAAGAGGCAAGATTGCATTTACGGTTTGAATGGGAGGTTCGAGCTCCACAAATCCACTTTAAGAAAGAGAAGAAGGGAAGATGCAAACCAAAAATTTCCAAACTTTAGTAAAATTCCCCTCCTAACCATATATAGGAAGAATGAGAGAGAAAGTAGAGAATAATTTCAAACATGACTCAACCACCCCCAAAGAGCATTGAATTCACCTACATCAATGATGGGTTTTATTGCAAAGCCCATGCCTCAACTAGTGTTCCTTGCTGGGCAAGAAATACCTCATTATGATGGTAGATGAGAAGCCTGAAAGCCTAAAAAATGGCGGACAATATTTATTTATTTCAATAAACTTCGTCTCACTAATTTAAAGATATCCAATTGTAATTACACAGAGGAGACTGTAAGTTGTCCAAAAAGTCTTTTCTTGTGAAAATCTAAGCTCCCAAAAAAAATTTATGGCCATCTGAAGGTCGGGGTTGGGCGTTTAATGTGGGCTCTCACAATACTTTAAAATATCTGAGCTTTTAAAATCCTTGGTGGGCTTCATGATTTATCCTACATTGAATCGACCTACTACCAATCTTTTCCAAACTGCTTTGGTTTTCGAGTCTATACGTGTAAGATCCATGTGGAAGCCCTGTGCATTCTTAACATTTTACACCATCCTTTCACTCTTGAATTTGTGATGGTTGGAAACTTGGCATCTGAGTCTGTGAGCCTACTCTTATCTCTTTGCCTTCTGGGAATTTAAACTTTTCTACCTATTTAGGAGCAAGTATGTTGTGCCCAAGACAAGTGGAGGGCCTGTGCTCATTTGGGGATTGCCTTAGGTATTTTACCTTTAAACCATTTGTGTTGATGAGACACATGGAGGCTTCCGTGGTCCTGATTTTTTCTTTCGCTTTCACTATTTTGAGATTGTGCCAAGATGACATGTGACACCTTCCATAATTCTGTGTGCTTTTCTTCCCAAGATGAATTGTTTATGAAGTCCGAAAAATTCGAGCGTTTCTCCATTTTCTTGCCTCTTGAGATCTGATCTCATTTAACATTGTTTGGCCCCATTTACTGACCTTGATTCTCCATTTTTGAGCCCACCCGCAACTTGATTATTTGGGATCGAATGTGAGCTCGTACGACTGAACCAAACTATCTATTTTTCTCCTATGCAAGGTCTTGTTTGATCAATTTTACCTAAGGGGAAAAATTGGAGGACAATTTGGAAACTTGCGGGATCATGTATCAATTTTTGAAGTATCCATTGGGCGTGGAGTCATGAATGATAGCCTAGTGCTGATCCTATTCTTGAAACCTCGTGACCAACTGCTTACAACGTTTTGGCTCTTAACCTGTTCTGCTGCTTGTACTCTCAATTTTCATAACAAAATCTTGAAGATGAGATTTCTGAGAGTAGAAAATTGTCTTGACCTGGAGCATTCACCCACTTATAAAAATGGACTTTAGGAACACATTCACTTGGAGGCACACTGAATGGAAAATAATACAAACTTGGAGCAACAAAACTTGTGCCGAAGCACTTAGGGAAATTGAAACCTAAGCTACAACAAGACAAATGTGCATACGCACTTAGAGAAATTAAAATCCTAGGCTAATATTTACAAGGGTGAAACTTTCCTTTCAGTAACAATGTTTAAGATAGATTATGTTAACCGGAATAGGAAGCTCCTCTCTATCCAATGTAGAAAATTAGAAGGCATTGCTACTTTTACATCTTGTGACCATGTAGGGGCCACTCACAATAGCATCAAATTTAGAAATCCTTCCTGGCTTTGCCTGATCTACATCCCACTTTAGAACTAGGTCCCCTTACTGAAAGGTCCTTGCTCTTGCTTTCTTATCAAACCATCTTTTGACTAAGTCTTGATCCTTTCCCATCATTTTAACTAAATGTTCTTTTGTTTCTTCTAATTCCATCAGTTCTGCAGACCTAGCCTCAATTGGTTTGAACTCGAATAACTCCAATTGTTGCTTCACCAAATCCAATGCGGATAGCTCTAATGATATAGGAAACAATGCATCTTTCCCATAGACTAACTTGTAGGGATAATTACCTGTTGAACTCTTTATTGTGATCCTATCATCCCATAATGCTCATCATAGCTTTGTATGCCATGTCCTTTTATTTTAATCTAAAGTCCTTTTGATGATTCTTAGAAAATTCTTGTTCGTGGACTCTTCCTGTCCATTACCCTATGGGTAATAATTTTAAGAGGTGCTCAAGTAGATCCCATTCTTGACACCCATTCTGTGACTTTGGAACCTAGGAACACCAATACATTTCTTGATATGATAGGGTTCAGTACTCCGAACCTAGTCATTATCCCTTCATAAAATTATAGTATGCTAGACTTGTTTTCTTCTTTGAGTGCTACCGCCTCGGTCCAGTTGATGAAATAGTCTATTGCTATGAGAATCCACTTGTGGACTTGGCTTGAGTTTCGATTCATGACCTAAATGAAGTACAATCCCCATTACATGAATGGCTTGTCAACTTAAATTGGGTGCAATGGGAGTGCTACTAATCTTTCCTTGCCTATGAAGAATGCACATTTCTTACATTTTTTTATCCATGTGTAGAAGTCATTGAACAATATGGGAAAATAATAACCCACCTTCATTATCTTGAGATTTGTTACTCACAGAGACAAATGATCTCCGAATTCTCCATCATGAAAATTATTTAACAATCTCTCAATTTGATCTATTCTAATGCATCTCAGTCAAACACCATTGATAAAATTTTTGAACAAAACACCATCAACAAACACATATGGAATGGCTTGTAATCTTAAGAATATCCTCTTTCTTTTTCTCATTTCTAGGGGGCATAAGCATGTTTTTATGAAATGTGTCATGTTTTGAGTCCAAGAAGGGATAGGGACATTATAATTTTCTTTTTCTTAACCATCTTGTAGTACCAAAACAACCCCATTTTCATTACTTGCATCAACTAGTTGACTCGAGGCTATCTATTCACATAGTCCCTTTCCACAGACCACCTTAATGACCTTAATTTCAATTTCATATTCCATGACATGAGTGATCCATCTTGCATGTTTCTTGTTCAGATATTTGTTCAAAAGGAAGTCCTTGACTCCTGTACGGGAAGCTAGCAATTGAATATTGTTATTTGAAATTAAGTGTTTGAACTTCTTCAAACTACTGATCACTGTAAGGACATGCTTTTCAATGATGAAGTATCTCACTTCATAGTCCTTCAAAATTTGGCTGAAAAATCAAACTGGTTGTTCAAATCCCTCTTTGTTTTGTTGCACTAGGATTGCAAAAAATATGTCCCTATCACCAAAGGCATAAAGCATGAAGTCTTTAGAGAAGTTTGGATTGACGAGAGTTGGAGCATGGGATATGGCTTCTTTAATGGCTTCAAAAATTTAATTTCCCTCATCTGCCCACCTAAATTCCATTCTCTACTTCAACATTAGTGTTATTGGCTTCACAAGAGTGGAAAATTTTGGTAGAAATGTATGAACAAAATTGATCCTTCCTAGAAATCTCTAAAGAGACTTCTTATTGCTTGGCAATGGTAATGATCGAATTACTTCAAATATTTCTGGGGTGATCGTCAATCCTTCCTTTGACACAATATGGCCTAGGAGCTTACCTTTGTGAATCAAGAATATGCATTTTTGGGATTTAATGATACCCCAAATTTCCTACATCTTTGAAATACCTGTCTCAGATGAAAAAGGTGATCCATTACATTTTTGGAGTATTATTTTTTTTATCAACCCCTTAAATGCCATATCTATTTCCCTTTGAAATGTGGCCCAGCATTAGACAATCCAAATGGCATCTTCCTATAGGCATAGGTGCCCCACTTAATGGTGAAAGCCATTTTTAACTTATCATCTTCTTTCACCATTATCTGATTATACCATGAGTATCCATCGAGGAGAGAGAACCTTTCCAAGCCAGATACCACTTGCAAGATTTGTTCCATTGAAGGGAGTGAGTAATGGTCTTTGAGAGATACCTTTTTCAGGTCTTGGAAGTCCACGCACAACTTGATTTCCCCATTCTTCTTCCTGACTTGTACCAAGTTTGCAACCCATCTTGAATGCTTGATTGGAAATATAATGCTTTCCTATATTAGATTGTTTATCTCTTTCTTCATTAGAGGATCAATGTGTAGGTTGACTAGTCTTTGCTTCTTTGTGATGGATTTCAACATATGGATCCAGTTATATGGTATGTTTTGCTAGCTTTGGATTTAATCCTCGAACATCTTCATAACTCCAAGAGAAGACATCTGAAAACTCTTGGCAAAGTTATGTGAACTCATTTTTTTTTCAATGGTCACTTTTCCAATTTGAAGTGTTTTTGCCTCTCCAACCAAGACTTGCTCTAAATCCTATCATGTGACCTATATGTTGGCTTTATCCTTACGAAACTAGTCATTATGATTGAATATATACTCCAATGTTACTAAGCCCTTGGGAATCTTGTTATTCCAAAGCTACACAACTTGATCCCCGTACTGCTGCTCTAATTTATCTTGATTCCTAGCATAGAATTCAACCTCTTCTTGTAATAAATTAACAATCTCTTGACTATTCTCAAACACCTGTCAGCTTGTGTTATTATCTAGAACTATTGGCCTTACAATCACATGGACATGTGGTTGTGTTTTGTCTCTTTTGATACTATAAACCACATCAAATGTTTCTCCAACTGCTAAAAGCCTATCTACAGCTTCATTCTTCTTCCTAGGTATGGACATAATGTTGAATGCTTCAAAATCTTAAATTAGGTCCCATACCCTGTTTTTGTAGCTCTTGAGTTGGTCATTCTTTACAACATGTTTCCTTCTGACTTGATTGATGATTAGATCACTACCACAAAATACTTGTTTTTAATGCTTCTCTTTCGTGCTAAAAGTTTTTAAGGCTTCATACTTAGCTGTGTTGTTTGAGAAAGCAAACTAGAAATGAAAAGTTGAGTTGTATTTCATGCCTTGTGGTGAAATGAGCATAGCTCATCCTCCTACACCTTGTCGACTCCTCGAGTCATCAAATAATAACTACCATAATTCATTATCATTCTTGTGTTCTAGCTTGGTGATGCTAGGAAGAGGTTGATTCTCTTAATGAAAACAATAGACTCCCAACTCAGATTCTTCCATTTCCTTAAATGGGTCGAATGCATGCCTTTTTTCTTTCCATTCATATAGAGTTAAATCTGAAATACTCTTAACCTTATTACATGTTTCTAGATTAGTTGAACACTCCTCTTGATTGAAAGCTGAGTAATTTGCATTGATAGGACTTGTCACATGAGGCTCAATGTGAAAGTTTACAATTCATTCTGACTTGATGATTTCCTTGGCTCCATACCTTGTTCTGAATAGCATGCGTGATCAATATGGTGATAGACATCCACTAATTTTGGCAATGAACTCTTGACAAACACAGTGTAAAGACTGGTGGGAGGTCAATTACAGACACATCTTATGAGACTGTGACATTTGGATAGGCACGTAGTGTTAGGCTTAAACACTTAATAACCCTAAACATTCCTACTGTTGTCTCATTTAGTTGCACTACTCCTTTCAGCATTGGCTCATACTTTAGACCCAATTGATCTACTATTTGTTTCGGCATCACTGAGCTACTTGACCTCGAATCAATCATGCTATTATGTACTAAGTTGTTCCCAAAAACAAATGAAACATAGAATGGTGGAGGCTTCAAATATTTACTTGTTTGACCACCACCTTGTTGTACTACATTAGTAATAAATTTTTCCTAACCTTGGTTTGATCCATTTGAGTTAGACCAATTGGCCATTGTAGCTTGCAACAAATCTTGTTTTCCTAGGATTTCCAGTGAATCCCACATGAAAATGTTCACATGTGTTTTCTTCATCTGATCAATGATGTTAAAGTGGGATGAATTATCCTTTAATTTCCCTTTACTTGGTGCAAACCTTTCTGGTGCTGAAACATGCACATGCACTGCTGCATTGGGTGCCTTAGACTGATTTTTCACTTTTTGGGCTGCATTTGGTCTACTAACTCCTTGTTGTGTATGAGTGGGCTGAGAAACAAATTTATTAGATTGTTGTCCCTCCTCTACATTATTATTCTTTAACCATGTGTTAGTAGTTACTCCTAGAAAAGAAGTTTGATTAACTCCACAGAAGTCTTCTATTTTCCAATTGACCAACATGGTTTCCATTGGAGGCACTTCTTGCAGAGTTTCATGCTATCGATTTCCTTCTTGACCTTGTTCTTAGGACACACCAATGGTTTGTACCATCAAGGGCTAGTTTAGTTCACCATAGAAACACTTTGATTGATTGTGAGGTAGATTGCAAGGGTAACACCAGTCGTACTCTTATGCCATGTTGTTATATGTTGGAACCAAGGCTCTTGATGTTGAAGACGCATTTGGATCATATGGTTGGAATTTCCTGGAAGCCTGAGGTTGTCCCTAGTTCTTATTTTGATTTCCAGCCTGATTTGGTGGTCTATTTTGCTGAAATGGGGGCAATGATTGAAATTGATTTAGAGGCTGATATGGTCTAGAACTCTGAGCTTGTTGTCTCTTTATAGTCACTAGCTCATTTCCTATGTTTTGTAATCATTTCATAACCTCTTGTAGCTCTTTTGAAGTGCTTGAAGAAGTTGACACCTCACTATTGCTTTGATTTCTAAGGGGTGGAATGGGATTCAATTCTAGCATTTGACTAGTGGCCTTGGTGCTATCTTACTAGCTTGAATCAAGTAGTTTTCAGCTCCAATAACAATGTTATATGCTATGGAAAAAGGTATACCTCCCATTGATTGGATCATCATTGCAATATCTATGTTTATAGCCTTCAATAAGTAGAGGAATGCTCCTTTGGTTGTTGGTCTAACATCTACCGGAATCCTATCCCATGTTCACTGGAATATGAAGTTGAAATTGATCAACAACTCATTAAGAACCCTGTTCATTGTTTTCAATTGTTCCAATAAAGACAGATTATCCCCCTTTTCCCTAAATTGATTGTGGAGGGTTGTGCACAAATGGTCCCAATTTTGGATAGACCCTTCTTTTAGGATCCTAAACTATTGAAAATATTTTCCCTTAAAAGATGAATCCAACAACTTAACTGTAATATCCATTTCATTGATTTCATGAATTACACAAACTTTTGCAATGCCCTAGATGTGCTCAATTGGAGTTGTTCGGTTTTATTTAGTGAAATATGGGACGTTCTTCAATTCCACAATTGGAACTGGATTTTGAGAATTTAGGGCGAGTGGGCTACTGCTTGTGAAGTTGCATAGGGATTGGGTTGTGCCATCCTGATTGGTAGGAGAACTCTCGTTGATTGAAGGAAAGGCCTACCAAGTGGAGGTGTTAATAAAGTTCTGTTTGGAAGAGATGGAGACCTTTGAGCTCTTTTTCCTCTTCTTGCTCTTTCGGGAGTGCAAGTTGAAAAATAATCCCTCTTCTTGAGTATCGTGCCTAGTTTGAATTCTTCTCATGTACACGGGAAACCTGTGTTGCTACACCACTGAATTCTATCCCTTCGGAGTCACTAGATGTGTTGGGAAAATAGCCTTTAAAGGTAATATTTTGATAAGTTACACACCAAACATGACAGAATAAAAATGAAAACCTTGATGGACCTATGTATTAGATATTTTATAGGTTGAAAATTATTTGGAATGACAGTCCTAAAAACCCAAAAATGTAAGTCTTCAAATATCTCCAAAACTTAAAATTCAAAAATATTTGAAATTTCAAAAAACTAAACATACCCTTTTGGAGATTAGCCCTAGATCTATCAACTGGTGAAATTTTTACTTACTTTGAGCAAGTTAAGCCCCTTAAAATCAATTATGGCGTTCATACTAAGAGGTGAAAAGTCTGAAATTGGAAAACTTGCAATTTCAAAGTCTAAACTTCTTAAAAATGCCTTCAAAGATTATGGAATGACCTCTTGGTCCCACCAGGCATGCCAAAACTGTTAATGCATAATCACAGCACCCCTCAATGTATTCAACTCGATGGGTCTAGACTCTCAGTGT
This sequence comes from Taxus chinensis, assembly GCA_019776745.2. Taxonomy (NCBI): domain Eukaryota; kingdom Viridiplantae; phylum Streptophyta; class Pinopsida; order Cupressales; family Taxaceae; genus Taxus; species Taxus chinensis. Next base: position 1,071,959 of record JAHRHJ020000455.1, read on the forward strand.
GATTGCATAACATGGAGCTTCTCCCAAAGTGTGGGACTTTACGAATCGGGAGAGCTCTCCCAATGAAGGTTGGTTCTTAGTCTTCTGTTCAAGTGCAAACGTTCATATTCTAGAGGATCTAATTTAAAATCTACTCTAACTTGCCAAGGAGAAAAGGTTAACGAGATGCAAGAAATAAAACCTAAACTAACAAGGGTGATGCACCAAAGGAATGATGAACACCTATTTTTCCATTAAAAACAAACCATCAAAAATGTCATACAACCATCATGGAAAAATAACCAAGATTGCAATGAGAGATTAGGAAGAGACAATGAACATAAGAGAGGGTTGAAATCATCCACAAAATTATAATATTACTCCAAATATTTGATAGAGTCCATTACAATGGCCAAGAGGCAAGATTGCATTTACAGTTTGAATGGGAGGTTCGAGCTCCACAAATCCACTTTCAGAAAGAGAAGAAGGGAGGGTGCAAAACAAAAATCTCCAACCTTTAGTAAAATTCCCCTCCTTACCATATATAGGAAGAATGAGAGAGAAAGGAGAGAAGAATTTGAAACCTGACTCAACCACCCCAAAAGAGCATTGAAGATGAAGCACTAACAATATAATCAAATATGAAGAACTGATGTTATGCCTTTAAACCACTATAGCCTTAGACATTAAATAAAGTAATATATTTAGTGACTCTTAATTGGTTGCGAACCAAGTTAATGATATGTACTAGTTTCGTAATGATATACTTCAAAAGTATAAACATAATTATGACATGCTTTTGAGTACCTTTGACGATTATGAACTTAGAACTACCCTGGCTTCCACTAATAAATTTGTAGACACCATGGCCTATGTTTCTTCTACAATCTCTGCTTCACTCTCTGACTTCAAAATATTCGTTGCAATACAAAGGATTGAATCACCTTCATATATATTCCTAGATGTTAACCTTATAGGAAACATTGAAATTGACTCACGCGAAATTTGGTATAAGCAATTTTCTGACTATCTCTCCCTTTCAATTCTACCTCCAGATCTTACTCATAATGGACAACAAGCCTTTCTCAAAAGTGTCTCTTGCTATGCCATCATGGGTTTTCTTCTCTATAAACATGTCTTTGATGGTATCCTCTTATGATGCCTTACAAGTTCTGAAGTTCTATACACCATTAAGGAATTTCAAGATGAAATTTGTGGGGGTCACTTCAGTGGCTTAGTTTTTGTTAAGTGCATCCTTCACCTTGGCTATTATTGACCAACCCTAAACTGTGATTGTTGTTACTATGTCAAGCATTGTGTGAAATGTCAACAATAAGCTAATCTTCAAAATGCCCCTAGTCATCCCTTATAGGTCTCACGAGACCTTTGGCCTTTCCTCTCAATGGGGTTTGGATCATGTCAGAGAGATCAACCCTCATTCTTCCCAACATCATCAATTGATTATTACCGCTACTAAATATTACACTAAATGGCTTGAATACATACCTCTTATTTCTATAAAATCTAAGAAAATTTGTGAATTCATCAACCATCACATCATTTGTCACTTTGGTGTCCCTCACTGCCTCATCCCTGATAAGAGAAAAAAATTCAAGAAAAAACCCTACAGAAATTTTTTGATGCCTTCAACATTCAACTCAATTTTTATTCACCTTATTATCCTCAAAAAAATTGCCAAGCTGAACTAGATAACAAAACCCTAAGTAAAATTCTTATCAAAGTGGTTGACGATACTAGTAAGGATTGGCACACACACATTCCTTTTTCCTTATGGGTTTCTCGCACTAGTATTCGCACGTCAACTATTGACAAACCTTTATCTTTTGTCTAAATTACAGAGGTTTTCTTACCTCTCAAATTTTGAATTCCATATCTTCATATACCACTAAAAGATATTCTCACCGATGATGATTTTTACTAGGGACCATTTAACACAACTTGAGTTATTAGATGAACGTTGTCTAAGTTCTCTCGGTCACCTTCAAATGTACCAAAAATGTATTAAATGTTCCTATGATAAACATGTCCAACAATGAACCATCAAGGTCAGAGACCTCGTCATGAAGGAAAATCAACATGTAACAAAATTGTAGAAAAGTAAATGGGGAAAGTTCACTCCTAATTGTTATTGACTTTATATCATTAATCATGCCTATGGATAAGGTGTTTATTATTTATATTCAATCCAAGGGAAACCTGAACCTGAGCCCCTCAATACCTTACATATTTGAACATTCTATTGTTGAATCAAGTCATATATAAACTTCTATCTATTAAATTCTTTTCCTTTGAGAAGTATTAACCTTCCACATACCTATTTTAAGGATCAATGACGAAACAAGAATCAGGTGATTACCCATCACCTTTATGCCTTATTTTCAATATGAGTACCATGGATCTACTCATTACATTATTTTCATGGATACTTTCCATCCTTTCTAAGATGGAACCCCATCATCATTCATCACTTAAAACACCTCTTACATAGCTACCCTTTGCGTGCTATGGTTTTTCCTTCATAAAGGAATCTTATACTCCTCTATAGTATTTTCCATGACTTACTAGTCCCAAAAACAATTCAAAAGTAATATATGGGGTTTCCAAATTCAAACTCCTAAAGTCAAAATTCATGTCAATAGATGACTTCCCCCCAACAAGGACATCTATCTTTCCATCTTGTCTACTATAAATATACTGCACCCTCGAAGGACAACTATACAAAATTATCCCCATTGTACATAGTTTATCACGAAACGAAGACTATTTCTGTAAAAACTAAAATAAAAACATTTCTAAAGCTTCCTTGCACATCTATCAACTTCACGAAGACCTCAAGGAAATATTCTATTCATCCCACATAGACTTCCCCTATCAATCAGTCTATAAAACAAAAGTAAAAAGAAACAGATAATTTTTTTTTCATCATGGACTTTCTTATTTTGGTCTTGGGTATCTTACAGAAGAGGCATTACGTCTCACACCAACGTTATGCTAAAAAAAAATCTTTCACCTCACCATCCTCCCTTTCTAATCTTCTACCTACTCAAGGTATTTACCACAAATGTGACATTTCATGATCATTTGAATTTATTCACCTTTCGAATAGTCATTCATGTAACGCCTTTAAGGTATTATGTTTATAATCCAATATTTGGTATGATAGACTCATCATGGTTCGTACCAATTAGGAAACCTTTTTGTCTCATGTTATCATTCACCTCATTTATTATTTATTATACTAGATAGGACTAGACCTTTAACACCTATATTCTGGGAATTCCTCTCCCACCAAAATCACCTAGGCCTATTAAATATAAACTTAATCATGCCTAAATTACCTCAACTCAATCATGCCTAAAACCCATCAACCCATTCATCTCCCTTATCATATTCTTCTGTAGATTATGGGAAAACTCCATTAGATTCAAGCCCGTTTCCCTTGGGGCTATGTAGGCAGCACTCCTAGGGCATAAGGCCCTTGGTGGTTAGCTCGACAACCTTTTAACCTTCTCTACCTTTTCCCCCTTCTACACCTTTTTACCCCTAACAACGTTTCCCCCTTTACATTTACATTATACCCTAGTTAGTTTCCATTTACACAAAAATGTGGAAATTAATATATCAGAAAACCATACATACCTACAATATTATTTCCACAACCATATTATAATTAAACCATTTCATATTTCCATGATATCAATTACCTGGAAATTTCAACACAACATATATATAACACATTATTTCCATAAGATCAGTAACTTTGAAATTATCTAGAGTCCACCATGTTTTAGCTTGACTAAACCATGCCTATATCTGACCAAACCATGACCAACGTCATTTAATCATGACCAACATCCATTTTTCCCTAGTTCACCATGCTCGGTTTCCCTTGATCACCATCAGTAGGCCATAAATGATGTAAGTTAGCCTTTTTGACCCCATTGCACCATATTGCACCACATTTTCTTTCCCGAAACCTTTTCCACCTAACCCAAAGTTGAACCTAATCTTACACCTAACCCTCATGACCTTACTACCTCTCAAAAAAAAATCACCATTAGTTAGGGAATGTTTGTGCCCCTCATGTAGCCTTACCTACAGACTCTCCTAATTCACCTAACTGACACTCACCTTTTGTGACACTCGAATTCTTGTACTCGCTATACCTTGTGATGTGATAATCATTTTGTTAAGCCTAATGACCTTAACTTGCCTAATGTCATGTCGTTTATCCCAACCATATATTTTGTGCCTAGGAACAAAACATATTGCCCATTCCTATACCTAACCTAGTGGTGTTTCAAGACCATATGCTATACCTTTGATGCCTAAACAACTTCAACCTTGTTTGGATAAACCATTCGACCTTTGACAACGTAAGGTTTGCAATCTCTTTATCTTGGTACCTTATCATAATCTATACATGTGTGTGTTAGACTGTAATTACCTATTACCTGACCTGAAATTACCCTTACCTATAACCCACCTACTCTTGCTTTCCTCATTTACCTATTTATTAAACCACTCACCAACTTCATTTCACACCTCCTCAGTTTGTGGTTTGATGGGGATCACATCCATCAATTTTTGGGGTAACCTAACCTCAACACATACCTGGGGCATCGAATTTATGTTTTTATCAACATCGCTTACCAATAAAAGCTATGTGACAAAAGGGGCAAATATAGACAAAAAATTTGGGTCACACTCTCTTTTGTCCCCATTCAATTAATTAACGTAATGCATTTAATTAAACATGATCCCTTTACCCCATATTAATATTCACCTTGACATTATTAATTAAATTAATTTCACCCTCACACCTCAACCGCATCATAACACCTCACCTTGGACCCATTCTAGGGGCATTTCACTTGCAGTGACTGAAAAGAACGATAAGAAGATTGTTCCAAGCTATGATCTTAGATGATAATAGCACACCACATTAGATTTTCAAAATAGAAGAGCTAAAATACCATATATGGAAATCCATCATAATCCATAATGCTCAATACATTACAATATAATGACTTGAATTACTCAATAAGAAATATGTACATATAGGAGGAGGGAAGTGCAACTACTACCTAAATTAGTGGTGAAGAACTCCCACTAACTGATACTGGTAGTTAAGTTAACTCCAAAAGACTAGTAAGCTAACTCCACATAACTGAGAAGCTAACTCAACACAACTAGTAAGCTAACTCCACACAACTAGTACACCTAAGCAAGCTAACCCAACAAGTGTAGGGCTAACACAAGTGTAAGAATTATCCTAATAAATAAATAAAAGGATAAATAATAACCTACACTAACACCCTTCCATAAACATAGATTATGTGGGTGAAAGTAAATGTGGGTCATACCAACAAGGCCTCAATGAGGTACCCCATTACAATAACTGTGAAACATTGAGACACCTCCAAGTGTATCAACCTTGTAATGTAGTGAAGATGGAATCCCAACTTGTTAAGTCTATCCTCTAATGCATCCCGCTTTGTCTTCAAAAACTTCTACAATGCTGAAGAAGTGTGGTGCATACTGTGGTCACCCGATATTTGCTTCCTTCTTCGTAGCTCTATATGCAACTAACATCTGGGCTTCATCTTGAATAGTACACACTTGGAGGACATGATCAAGGTGATTTACTGTGTAAAAAAGGCACCATCCCTAATTTGATCCAAGTGCTCCTTTATAGGTCTACAACAAGGATTCAAGCTCCACAACTTTGCAATACAATCTTCTTAATCTTTTCCCTCTCTGCCACAGAGTCCTCCTTATTTCCCCCTTATGCGGTTGGCCTCTCTTGTAGTATCATGTGGACTAAATCTTGCAAAAATGCAAGGTTGATGGGTACATAGGTGTATCACACTCATAGAAATTAACCAAGTGTTTTCAAAAGGATCATCAAGATCCAATGTCAATAAGTGCCAAAATCCAGGAAAATCCTTCAAGGTCTACAAGGCTATGGACACGAAACCCAGTTAAGAATCAATGTTCAACACCATACCCTCCTATATGCTGAATGAGTAGAGTGATACCACAGATGTTATGAGTTGCCAAAATCAACTACTTACTGACAAACTAACACTGAGCTTCACGAGCATAGCTCCCCCACAAGAGAGACTTTCAACATGCCAAAAAAAGTGTTGAAAATAAAGATCCAAAATATCTGAACAAATAAGAGAGATATAAATGTATACACCCATAGATACTTGAGAATGCAACACCCAAAATTTAGCGCCTTATACACGCTTCCTCACCATTGAAATTGGTTCCACAAGTGACAACAACACCCTCCCAAATTTGGCTTTATTATTCAGTGCCTTTGAACCATATTACCAAGTAATATTACCTTTTACATTTGCAAATATGTGTTCTAAAAATGTCACCAATGAATGTATATCTAGTGGGGTCAAAAATACACAATTTAAAAAAAGTGTGATCACCTTAATTTGAGCTACCATATCAAACCTTATAGTCTAGAAGGTTTTGCGCATTAAAATAATATTTTAATGCTGATTTTTTTTAAAAGGTACATGTGACACCCAAATGTCCAAAGGGTAAAAGAGTGCATCCACACGATACATGCTTGCGACCAAAGGATCTTCTTCTTCATGCCCAAACTTCTTCATCATGTCTAGAGGGTAAATCATTAAATCCCTGGAGGGTCCTCTCCAATATCCAATGGATAAAATAATGCACCTAGAGGGTACATATCTATGTTTGGATAAAAGACTGCATCCAAAACTTCTTATATTCAGAGTATAAAAGAATGTATCGGAAGGTACACACTTATATCTAGGCTTGGATAAAAGAATGCACTGAGAGGGTACAAATCTCATTGTCCTCAGAATGTCTTGCAACTACTAATGCTCCTTGGTTTAAATTCTCAAGGGTCTCTTGTATCCTTCTCAAAGGTACCACTCTATTCCTTTTTGGATAAAAGAATGCAGCCTAAAGTTCAATTCTTATACAATTCTTCATACCTCGCAAGGATTATCCTCCCTTGTTATTGTGGTGTCTATAGTATAAAAAAACTAGTACCATGTTCAAACGTGCCACTAGCCTCCTTTTCCTCTTTGAAAAACCATTACTCTTTTCTTCCTCTTTCCCTGGAGGGGTGAAATCACGTATAGTCTATGTCCTTACTATTTGTTTTCCTTTGGGATCTTCAAAGGAACCTTAAACATGTCTTTAATGTACTTTCTGTCAACTAGTCTAGGCTTAAGGTATATTATACCCCAGCCGCATTCTAGGGTCTTCACTGACTGCCAAATCAATGACACAGTTTATGCATTGATATGCATGCTTATATCATGGTCTAAAATATTAAGCTGACTTTCCAAGATACACATAGGTCTTCCAAAAAAAAATGGTAGTCACAGTGTACCTTGTCTACGTCAAATTATCCTGTGATACCATAAAAGGAATCTATTAATAAAAGATTGCCAAATAGTGTGATTGTAGCACGCCATATTAAATTTCACCAAGGGAAATTCTTACCATCCAATTCATGAAAACATATTTAATACTGCAATAACGTTAGTAACAATATAATGATTTGAATTCCCATCTAAACTGTAGGAAAGATTACATATAGGGGATGCTCCATTCATGTCAAAATCCTATGAATTAGTTCTTGTACCAGAACTATCCACTCTGATTTTATAGGTGATCTTTACTCATAGTTCACACGTTAGTCTGCAAACCTTTTGGATTATGACTAACTCTCTAGTGGGTATAACTCCACATCTTTCTAACTCAACACATACTAGTAAACTAACTCCACAAACTAGTACACCTAACAAAATAGACCCAACAAGTGTCATGCTAACACCAGTGTAATAATCACCCTAATAAATAAATAAAAGGATAAATAATTCCCACTAATAATGAATGCAATAAGACTCATACACCGTTCATTTCACCATTTCTTTACTAACTGTGGAGCCACTTCTTATTCTCCTGGATCCATCTCTCCTAGAGTTGTTGAACTTTAGTCATGTGAAATATGTGTCCTTAAATGGACCCGATAATAGGCATGTCAGTCACCTTTGAGATATCCATTACGCACCCAACCTTCTAATATGCCATTTCCACTGCAGTCTCCTCCACACCCACTTTATCATCTATATTGGTGGCAATATTGTACCTAAGCTTTGTAACCTTGTAAGTCTCCCAATTAGTGGTGTGGTGATTCGCACTCATCTTCCTACAAAGTAAAATAAGTCCTCAAGGAATCTTGACATGATCCATTAGTAAATTCACTTTGGTTTTCCAAAATATAGTAACTCATATATTTTCAGGTCACTCCCACTTTTTCTAGTTTCTTACCATCCTCCATCATCATAGATCAGGTTTATCATCTTCAATCAACAAATTGGTCTTCTTTAGATCAACTCCTTTTCTATCTGATCCTTTTTCACTTCCTTTAGTGTTATGATTATATTTTCTTTCCTTTGCTCAGTATTTCTTAGTTTCTACTGTTATCTAGATATCTCCATCTTCTCACCAATCCACCAACCCAACCATTTCAAGCCCTTTCACCCTTTTTGGCCTCTCCCTCGGTATTATTGAGTCTTCTCAGTTATATTACAAACCTAACCACACCCTCCTCACTCTTTGTGTAATCACAGAGAAGCCCAAAAATAATTTTAATTAATTTATTTCCAATTTTCCCTACGGACATCGGTTTACCATACCGTCATCGGTTTAATCCCCATACCGTCTTTGGTGATCAGACTGATATCATGGTCTCTATGTCATTTCATATTCTTAGACTAGCAAGCTTCCCACTCACACAAAACCAACCCAGACCTCAACCGATCAGCCCCAAATCCTTACCAGACATTTGACAGAATTGTCTGACCTAAAAAAGCACTAGTTCTAATTAGATTTAGTGTTATTTTGATATATAGCATAAAATCTAGTGTATTGTGTGTATGAGAAACCTAAATCATTACATTGAAATAAGACTTATTTATTTTATTTTCTTATTCACATTGAATTGTTATTAAATAGTGGATAGACAACCTCTCTAGGAAGCACCACAATTCTTAGATCTAGCATACGTTAGGCAATCCACTGTCATATGATATTTAATACTCTTTTTATGGTCTTGTTTTGCATCTATAAGTAGTCTTTCCCAGACAAAAAGGATTTATATACGATCAGCTTGGAAAATTTTAACAAGGGACAAATTCTACCTTCCACCTTCGCCTCATAGGTATTCTTCCTTAACCATTTACCTTCTGTCTATTTCATCCTAGAAAGCATAAAACTTATTGGTGAAACATATTGTACTAATATAGGGATCTTAAACATGATGGTTCGGTGGTTAGTATTATTATAAATCACTAGTCAAGATACTTCTCTAGCTAGAGCTTAGAGATGTCATGGACACAAGGGATGTGATAGAGCATCAGAGAAGTAGTAGATCTCAGAACCCCAGTACATTATACGAGTCATTAGATTGTTGGCTTTGGAGGAGGGTCATTATTGAGTATTGAGCTCTTGGCAGTAGCTAGATTTGTTTGAATTTTCTCATCTATCTGGTTAGTGTAGAAGTAGGAGTAGATTTTTCTATTCCTCAAAGTGTTTGTGCACATTGCATTATTGGTAGATTATTTTTCATATCACTAACTACCTTGGGCACATGTTTTATTGCTTCTAGTGTATGCTTTGTATATTTCACCCATGCTTTAAAAAGAGAAAATTGTAGTAAGAGACTAAGAGGTTCAAGTAACATTTTCCATCTCCAAGTGAATCAAAATGCATAGAAATTAAAATCAAATTGAGAGGAAGTTTCTAGTATCAGTCTTGGGGTAGCTCATGGTTTTGTAGAAAATGGTAGATTCTCATTGCCTCTCTTGTGCCCAATTATTTCAGCCTTTAGATGTGTCTTGGGTAGCCATCAAAAGGAAAAGGGGCCAGTTTAAAAGTAACTCCAATATGGATATAAATCAGCTTGTGCTCCTATTTTATGGTGTTTCATGACTTTTCAAAAAATCATCAGTGATTGTGCTTTAAATCTTGGCAAGAAATCAGTTTATTAGAGCTTCGAAGATTCAACTTAGTAATTCCTACCTGTAGGAAAGGTGTGAAAATTGAGAGTGAAGAAAATTTTCCTCTTTCATAAATCAAATTTTATAATTTCTTACAAAGAGGAAAATTCAAGCAGTAGGTGACAATTTTGACAATGTCTCTAACCACTTCCCAGGTTAAGGTTTTCACAATTTATATCAGTTCATGTTGATCATGTAGACTCCATGCTCAATGGATAGGTATAAGTATTTGATATACTTCATCTAGCAGGAAAATGGCCCGACAAGTCACCATAATTGTTATCCATTTTCACCTCAAAGGTGAAAATGTTAGAATTTGAGGATTCTATTAAATACAGATTTAATCAACTTAAATATTATATAATGTTACAATAAATATTTAAATAAACATTACATCATAACATAAGTAAATAAATAAATACTTACAAGAAATAAATAACACATGTGACACAATATTTATAGTGGAAAACCCCAAAAGGGTAAAAACCACTTTGAAAATAACTTTTTACTTTAGAGAACTTATTTTACATCTAGTAAGATCACCTCCTCCTTTTGTTTGTTTAAAACCGTATTTACTAAAGGTAAAACCAAATCACTTGATTTGCACACCTTTAATATATTTCTTGAATATATCAAATGAGAACCTAAAGTCCTTTTTATATAAGGTTATCGAGTATGTCTCTCGACCCACCTTTTCAACCTAAATGGTTGACACATATGCCTATGTGAGTGTATTTAATAAATATAAACATAAATGATTCACATTATTAAATACTGACCTAATGTATATTAACTAGGTATGAATATTTAATAATAGAAAATTATTTCATATTATCAAATATTTAACCTATATAATAGTGATGGACCCATATTAATTAAGGGTTGGCTAGACCACTTAATCATTACGTTCCAACGGAAAATAGAAAACAAGGATGCCTTATGTGCAAGAACTATCAAGGGAGTTCACATGTCAACTAGAGCACGAAGGCATGACTCATTGTTTTAAGGTGATATAAAGGTCTTTGGGAAGGTTTTAAACTCACTTGAGGAAATTTTCCTCTTCTTGGTCTTCATGGAGTTCATGAATTTTATTCAAGATGGAAAATCCAAAGTGGGTCCCACTGGCAACAAAAAGGAATGATTTGATGTTTTTAGCCTGGGCATTCTTCGATATCCTTAGACAATCCGATGGAATTGGGCAAAAAAATTAAAATGGTTGAAAAGAAGCTGGAGGTAGAATGAAAAGTTTGTTATGGGTCTTGACCAGCTTTCCAAGGTGGTGGTGCAGGTCTATGTTGTTTATTGAAATCTTACAGGGTACCAAGTTGTTTAAGGAGCTAGTGAGTTGAACCTACATTGAGATGGTTTTGTATAATGGAGAGAGATATGAATAGTTATGCACCATAGGTTGCATTGCATAGCATCGAGCTACTCATAGTTGTAGATTGATCTGGTTGGGTACTGAAATTATGATAAAGGAGCACTAAGCAATTCAATTTACCCATTGAGATTGACAAGCTTCTAAAGAGAAATAATGAGTTCCTGATTTTGGCGAGCTCCTCGTCAGGTATATTGAGTTGGCCCACCGATGATAATGCAGTGTATTGGGCGTGGCCAAGATATTCTAGCTTCCCCATTGCATGGCCAAGCAACTTTCAGGAGTTCGGGCTATTATTGAGTCGATATATGTATTTAATGGGCCAACCTATCCGTCATCAAGGCCGAGCTAGCACTGAAGACACATTAAACAAATTTAACATGTGGATGTTGTTGGTCCGAGCTCATGAATGGATGTAGTAATTTTCTTTTGTGAAATATACAAAAAAACTTTTTAGGGTAATGCAATTTAAAGGGAATTGGATAGAGGGAACTCGAGAAGGATCTAAATGAATCGATCAAAGTCAAGTTATGACTCAAGGAGAACATAACAAAGAGCTAAACTAATGTTATATGGGCATAGTTATCAATGATGCAACAAATGGAGAAAATGAAAAGTTTAGTTTGGGGACTACAATTTCAGGGAGATTGGCTCATGAGACAAAGCATCATCACATAAATTGGCCAGGCTCATCCTCTCGTGCGTAGTTTATCACAGGAAAGCATGATAACTTAGATCAGATGCTATGAGAGAGTCATCTAAATGGAGGTCAAGCCTGAGACTAAAAAATAAGATGATCTTGTTGAATGGGTCAAAAAATTAAAAGAATGCAGTGGGGAAAATAGATTTTTCTCACTCATCTAAGTCGGTAATCCAAAAAACCGAGTTTAAGATGGGGCCATTGTAGTTTTCCAAAACACATAATCGGAGAACCACAGGCCTAGAAGAACTCAGTCCACAATTTCCTCGTATGCCTGAAATGCCAGCAAAGTAGCATAGTCTAGCGGCATTCCCGGAAAACAACCTGGTGTGGGGTTAACATGGTCCCTATGAATAGATGTGGGACTAAGCGATGGGGTGGGAACACCTTGTAACAGCCAACGTGGGTCAGAGGTACTCAATGTGGCTGAATCTACATGATTGACAAGATGAGAGACACAGGCCAGGGAAAAGCATGTTCCCCACATAATCATCAAGCCCACATTATATTTGGAAATGTAACATGGGGTTTAGTTGCATTAGGATCCCTGCACTGTTAGTTGGAAAGGTTGAGCTAGCTAAGGTAGTGCTTGGCATTTGGTGCATCGTAATGTGGGTACGAAGGTGGATGTGATCCGTTTGGTTTGTGGAATGCAACGAAAAACCCAATGTAAGTGATGGAGTCCAAATGAACGGTTCGGTTAATGCCAATATTGACAGGGTGTCATCTTAGCATGGGCGTGACCCAATGTATTGAGTGGGGAGTTGATAATACAGGGGAGATGTCAGCTTGGTCAGGCTAGCCGAGCTGGCCTAGTTAGATCCAAATAATGAAAAATTCAAACCCCCAAATGTGCAAGTGGCATGATCGTTAGGGCCCACTCATAATTTTTTAAATGCCCTAACATTAATTTATACATTAAATATTAGGGAAAGAGAGAAATATTAAAATGTCATTTCCATCCGATTTAAGCTCACCATCCTGTGGAGTAAAAGGAAGCCTAAATAATCACAAAGAGCTATCTACACTCAGGAAACTATATATTGTTTATTTCTTAGCGGAATTGTACAAAATAAGACTACTTGTAATTGTGACTCAGATCCCTATGCAAAACAATCTAGAATTTCGAGAATTAATGGAGTTTCTTGGTGAATTTTGTAGAGAACGAGCCCAATTCAAATAGATATTTCAGTGGTTGAAATTACAATTAATAAGCATGGTAAATCATTCTCTCTCTGATGCAAGTTATAGGACACCATGGGAGTGCTTTGGAGGTCACATTTCATTATTTTCAAACATTTATGGCACCTTACAAGTAGCTGGAAATGAAAATTTGAGTTTTCTCTCTCTCCCTCTCATTTTCTGTAAATATTATGGAGGGCCTCATTGTAAAAGGTGTTACTCATTTTTTTCTCCTCCCATGCACCCTTGTGCTCCATTCCTTCAGTTGTGATATTGTGAATTTATTAAGGCTTCAAACCTTCCTTTTAAAATTGTAATGTCTGCATGCCTCATCTTGCTATAACATGCACTTTGAAAATTCCATGGAGTAATGGAATAATGTTTTTTATTCACATTCTTCTTGTAGGATTTGTGCATACTCTTTGTTCATTGCATGGTTTGGGCATGTTGTGCTTATTTTAGAAATGGTAAATGATTGCATTATGGTCTATGATACAACTGTTTATCCTCTCCATGATACATTGAATGTGATCTAGTCTGTGGTGCATGATCACCCTCTGAGGGATCATCTCTTTTATTGTTTTTTAGGTAGGTAAAGTTATTGACTACCCCTTCGCTTTGTGCTATGGTCCCTTGGAAAGTTTAGATTAGGTTTAGACATGAGTCTCCCCATTACAGTATTGACAACATTTATGCGTCTAATGATAAGCAGTGGAGTAGGGAGCTTTTTTGGAGGTGGCTTGTCGAAGCCCTCAACTTCCAAATTCTTGAGAGTGGATCCCATTTGTAGGCAATTGTAATACGTTTGGATTTCCACAGAGGATAAGGAGGGACTACTCCCCATGTGACGTCAATGTCTGGAAAAACAGAGGCATGGTTTTTGAGCATCGGTATGCAATGAAATCAACTCCATCGGGATAGGTTATTTGATCCCAACCATTGTCTGGTCACAATGCCTCCAACTTCATCTGACTTGCAGACTTATTTGATCTAATCATATGTAATGGAAATGATAGGGTGTTAAAATGGATTAAAATATTGCATTTAATTATGGAGTGTAACATTCAATCTTCTATATTCGTTCACCAACTTTATGGATCGCCCTGTTTGATCGTGGCTGTAGAGGTTGTGCTTTTCTATCACCTCTAAGCACTTTCGTTTTATGAACATAATGCTTGAGTGGGTTTGCACCTCGCGTTGCTAATGTCATGGGTCCAACAATTATATCTCATACATTGCTTATCTCTCATAACTAAGAAACACTTATCCATGTCTATTAGTGAATATTGAAACCTTGGAATACTCTTTAGGTTAACTATGTAATGGTAAGAGATCGTAATATTGGTGTTGATGCGTAATCACAGCACCCCTGAATGTCTGCAACTCGATGGGTTGATACTCTCAGTGTGATTGCATAACATGGAGCTTCTCCCAAAGTGTGGGACTTTGCAAATCGGGAGAGCTCTCCGGATGAAGGCCGGTTCATATTCCTCTGTTTAGGTGCACACATTCATATTGCAGAGGATCTACTCTAAAACCTACTCTAACTTGCCAAGGAGACAGGGTTAAGGAGATGCAAGAAATAAAACCTAAACTAACAAGGGTGATGCACCAAAGGAATATTGAACACCTGCTTTGCAATTAAACACAAACCATAAAAATGTAATACAACCACCATGCACAAATAACCAAGATTGCAATGAGAGATTGGGAAAGATAACAATGAACACAAGAGAGGGTTGAAAATCATCCACAGACTTATGTAATTATTGCTCCAAAAATTTGATACAATGCATTACAATGGCCAAGAGGCATAAGATTGCATTTACAATTTGAATGGGAGGTTTGAACTCCACAAATTCACTTGCAGACAAGAGAAGAAGGGAGGGTGACAAAGACAAAATTTTCCAACCCTTTAGAAAAATGCCCCTCCTTACAATATATAGGAAGAATGAGAGAAAGGGGAGAGAATAATTTGAATTCCTGACTCAACCACCCCAAAATGCATTGAATTCACCTACAACACTTGATGGGTTTTACTATAAAAAAACCATGCCTCCATGTAATGTTCCTTGTTGGGCAAGAAAGGAAGCCCATACCTCATTATGGTGGTAGGTGAGAAGCCTGACAACCTAAAAAATGGTGGACTAATTTTTATTAGTGTCAACCAACTTATGATTCATCTCACTAATTTGAAGATATCTAGTCGAGTACATGCGAGATCGACTGTAAATTTTCCAAAAAGTATTCTCTTGC
This sequence comes from Taxus chinensis, assembly GCA_019776745.2. Lineage (NCBI taxonomy): Eukaryota > Viridiplantae > Streptophyta > Pinopsida > Cupressales > Taxaceae > Taxus > Taxus chinensis. The sequence continues at coordinate 1,087,542 of JAHRHJ020000455.1, forward strand.
TAAAATCTGAGCTTCCGTAGTCAAAATTTATGATCATCTGAAGGTCAGGGTTTCTGCATTAAACGTGGTCTCCACGAATCTTTCAAAATGCAAAGATCACAAAAATGTGAAGCCCCACACATTTCATCCTCTTTGTTTCCTTTGAAAATACTTCCTATGCCAACGTGCCGACATTGGCATTTGCCTACAATCCTGATTTATTTTCGCAACCTCGAAGTCCCTTTGGATTTGGGACTATTATGCCCAAGATGGACACGTGGAGGTTTGCCAGGCCGGCAATTTAAGGATACCTTTGCCTTCTTTCACTCTTGAAGTTGTGCAAAGAGACACATAGCTCCGTGGCTTTACAACTGGCTGTGTTATAGAATTTTCAACACCTATTTAGTGATAAACTTTGTTGGACCCTAGACACGTGGAGGGCCTGCACTTATTTGGGGACCCCACTTTTGATTTGCACCGAAATTTGAAGTTGTGATTGATGAGAAAGTGGAGTCTTCGGGTGGCTTTTTTCTTTGAAATTTTCAACGGCCATTTTTGGAACTTAGTTCCAAAGTGGACCCTAGACACTGGATGGGATTCTGTGACTCGTTTACCAAACCTTTGGGTTTTACCTCTTGAAGTTACATTGATGGGGCATGTGGAGGACAGTTGGCCCCATCGTTTGTGAGCCTTTTTGCAAAAGATCCTCGAGGGTCAAGCGACCCCCTTGGGTTTGGAGTGCCTCTGTTGTAACTTGAATTTGTGATAGTTGGACACTTAGAAATCATCCATGAACCTTAACTACTGATTTATCCAAGATGGGGGTTCAAGCAAATCCTTAGGGTACTTCAACCGTTTGTTTCCCCCCAGATTGAAAGTGTGCTAAGTCTGAAAAAGGCACCTTTTGGAGGACCAACTGTTACTTAAGCTTTGAGTTGACTTTTTGGAAAATAGCTCACTTGCAATTACCGAGTTGGATCTTCTTAGAAAAAACATTTTCATTGGAAATTCATTTCTCCACCTTCCATTATCCATATCGATCCTACCCATGTAACTTGATTCATTAGATTTGAAATGTGGGCTCGTATGACTGAAAACCTTCAATTTTATCTCCTGTGTAAGGTCATGTTTGATATAATTTATCTTGAGGGGAAAAATTGGATAAAAATTTGGTGACTTGCGGGATCACCTTCCTGTTGGGTGAATAGATCAGTTTCCTTGAAGTATTTATTGGGCATAGAGTCATGAATGATATCCTTGTACTGATCCTATTCCTAAAACCTCAAGCCTAATTGGTTGCAGCCTGTTAGCCCTTAACCTGCTCCGCTGCTTGAACTCTCAATTTTCATAAGAAAATCTTGAAGGTGAGATTTATGAGAGTAGAAAATTGTCTTGACCTGGAGCATTCACATGCTTCTTGAAATGGACTATAGGCACACATTCACTTAGAGGTACAGTGAATGCACAATGATAAAACCTTGGAGAAACAAAATTTGTGCTGAAGCACTTAGGGAAATTTAAACCTACACTACAACAAGACAATGTTCACACACACTTAGAGGAATTAAAATCCTAGGTTAATATTTACAAGGGTGAAACCTTCCTTTTAGTAACAATGTTTGAGATAGATTCCGTTAACCAGAATCAAAAGATCCTCTCCATCCAATGTAGATAATTAGAAGGCATTGCTACTTTTCTCTCTTGTGACCATGTAGGGGCAACTCCAAATAGCATCAAATTTAGAGTGCCTTCCTGTGAACTTTTCCATGATCTGCATCCCACTTCGAGAACTAGGTCCCCTTCCTGAAAGGTCATTGCTCTTGATTTCTTGTCAAACCATATTTTCACTAAGGCCTGATCCTTCTCCATCATTTGAAATGCATTTTCTCTAGTTTATTCTAATTCCATCAGTTCTACATACCTAGCCTCCATTGGTTCAAACTCAGATAATTCCAACTGCTTCATGAGCTCCAATGCGGGAAGCTCTAATGATATAGGCAACACTACCTCTTTCCCATAGACTAACTTGTAGGGAGAATTACTTGTTGACCTCTTTGGTGTGATCCTATCAACCCATAATGCTGATTTTAGCTTTGTATGCCATGTCCTTTAATTTTCATCTAGAGTCCTTCTGATGATTCTTAGCAAATTCTTGTTTGTGGACTTTTCCTACCCATTACCCTGTGGGTAATAATTTGAAGAGGTGATCTCAAGTACCATCACCATTCTTGAAAACCCATTATTGTGATCTTGGATAACCTAGGAATGCCAATGCATTTTCTAATATGATAGTGGCTCAGTACTTCAACCTAGTAACTATGTCCTTCATAACTTAAGTCTAGTATGCTAGACTCATGTTGGCACTCTTTGAGTGCTACCGTCTTGGTCCACTTGGTGAAATAGTATGTTACTGTGAGAATCCACTTGTGGCCTTGGCTTGATTTTGGATTGATGACCCCAATGAAGTCCAATCTCCATTGCATGAATGACTGGTCAATTGAAATTGGGTGCAATGGAAGCACTGCTAACCTTTCCTTAACCTGTGAAGAATGCACATTTTTAACACTTTTTGATCCATGTGTACCAGTCACTGAACACTGTGGGAAAATAATAACCCACCTTAATTATCTTGAGAGCTTTTAATCATATCAATAAAAATGACCTCTGGATTCTCCATCATTTGAAATTCTTGTAACAATATCTCAATTTGACCTATTCCAATGCATCTCAGTAGAACACCATTGATGTCCCTTTCTAGAAAAACCACCATCAACAAGCACATATGGAATGGCTTGTAATCTGAAGTATCTCCTCTTTGATTTTCTCATTTCTGGGAGGGCATAGGCCTGGTTTGTAGGAAAGTGTATCATGTTTTGAGTCCAACTCAATGGATGGGAACATTATCATTTGGATCTTGTTCTTGACCATCTTGTAGTACCAAAACAACCCCATTTTCATTACTTGCATCAACCTGTTGGCTCGAGGATAGCTATTCACATAGTCCCTTTCCACGGACCAGCTTAGTGAGAATTAATTTCAATGTCACATTCCATGACATGAGTGATCCATCCTACATGTTTCTCATTCAGATCTTTGTTCAAAAGGAATTCCTTGACTTGTATGCATGAGAAACTAGCAATTGAATCTTGTTATTTAAAACTAGGTGTTTAAACTTCTTAGAAAGCTCCTGATCACTGCAAGGACATGTTTTTAGATGAAAGAGTATCTCACTTCATAGTCCTCTAAACCTTGGACTGAAGAAGGAAACTAGCTGTTCAGATTCCTTTCTTTGTTTTGTCGCACTAGGATTGCATAAATTAAATTTCTCATATCACCAAAGGCATACGAGCATGAAGTCCTTGGACAAAGTCTATGTATTAACGCAAGTTATGAGATTAGGATATGCCCTTACTTAAACAGATTGATTAGGAAAAATTTCTTTGCTTTCATGTTAACAAAAGTGCCCACCTAAATTCCATGCTCTTCTTCAACATCAGATGTTATTGGCTTCACAAGAGTGGAAGCAAAACTGCCGTGACAAACCTGATGGAACAAAATTGATCCTTCCTAGAAAGATCTCTATGCGAAGATCCTTCTTATGGCTTGGATAATGGTAATGAGTTCAGAATTGCTTCAACTCTTTCTGGGTCGCCTTAATCGTCAATCATTCCAATTTGATAAAATCATGGCCTAGGATCTTACCTTCATTCTGAGCCAGGAATATGCATTTTTTGGGATTCAATGATACCCCAAATTTCCTAGAATATCTTTGAATACCTGTCTCAGATGAAAAAGATGATCTGTTTCGTATTTGGAGAACACACCATTAATATCATCAAGATATATTAGTACTATTTTTATTATCAACCCCTTAAATGCCACTTGTCCATCGACCCTTTGGAAAGTGGCCTCAGGACATTAGACAATCGGGGAATGGCATCTTCCTTGTAGGCATAGAGCACCCCACTTAGTGCATGAAAGCCATTTTGAACTGATCATATTCTTTCACCATTATTTGATTATACCCTGAAGTATCCATCCAGGAGAGAACAACCTTTTTGAGACCCGGAATACTACCTGTAAGATTCTGTTATTGAAGGAAGTGGAATAATGGTCTTTGAGAGATGACATGTTCAGGTATCGGAAGTCCATGCACAACCTTATTTCCCCATTCTTCTTCCTAACTGGTACCAAGTTTGTAACCCAACTTGAATCCTATTATTAACAAAGCACAATGCTTTCCTTTAACATGGGGTTAGAATAACTTTCTTAGGCATAGGAGGGTCAATGTGTGTCACTAAACTCATCTCTGCTAACTGGTTTAATGGGTTCAACATCTGGATCTAGTTGTATGGTGTGTTGTGCCAGCTTCGGATTGAATCCTCGCAGGTCATCATAACTCCAAGCGAAGACATTTGGAAACTATTGGAAAAGTTGTGTGAACTCATATCTTTCTTGTTCAATGGCCACTTTTCCAATTTTAAGTGTTGTTCCCTCTCTAACCAAGAGTGGCTTTGAATCCTCTCCTTTGACCTGTACATTGGCTTTCTCCTTACAAAACTGGTCATTAGGATTGAAGATAAACTCTAATGTTACTAAACCATTGGGAATAATTATTGTCTGAAGCTGCAAAAATTGATCCCCTTACTGCTACTCCAATTTATCTTGATTCCTAACTGAGAATTCAACCTCTTCTTACAATAAATTAATGATCTATTGATCATTCTAATAAACCTATGAGCTTGTGTTATTGTCTAGAACTGTTGGCCTTACAATCACATGGACATATGGTTTTGTTTTGTCTTTTTCGATACTCTCAACCACATCAAATGTTTCTCCAACTGTTGTAAGCGTATTTGCAGCTTCATTCTTCTTCCTAGGTATGGACACAATGTTGAAAGCTTCAAACTCTTCAATTAGGTCCCATACCCTGTTTTTATAGCTATTGAGTAGGTCATTCTTTGTAGCATGTTGCCTTTTGACTTGATTGATGATTACCTCACTATCAACAAATACATGTAAGTTTTTAATGCCTCTCTTTCTTGCCCAATGTAATCCATGGATTAAGGCTTCATACTCAGTTGTGTTGTTTGAGCAAGCAAACTAGAAATAGAAAGTTGAGTAGTATTTTGTACCTTGTGGTGAAATGATCATATCTCCTCCCATACCTTGTCTACTCCTTGAGCCATCAAAGAATAACTACCATAATTCATTATCATCCTTATGGTCTAGCTTGGTGATGTTAGGAAGAGGTTGATTCTCTTCATGCAAATAATAGACTCCCAACTCAGATTCTTCCATTTCCTTAAATGGGTCAAATGCATGCCTTTTGTTTTCCCACTCATCCAGAGTTAAATATGGAATACCCTCAACCTTAGTACCTATTTCTAGATCACTTTAACACTCCTCCTGATCGAAGGCTAAGCAATTTACGTTGATAGGACTTGAAACTTGAGGCTCAACGTGAAAGTTTACAATTCTTTCTGACCTAATGGTTCCTTGGCTCCATACCTTGTTTGGAATAGCATGTGTGATCAATCTATTAATAGATATCTACCAATTTTGGCAGTGAACTCTCTTGATAAACACAGTGTAAAGAGTTTTGGGATGTCAATTACAAACACATCTTGCGAGAGAATTTCACATTCGGATAGACATGTAGTGTTAGGCTTAAACCCTTAATGACCCAAACCATTCCTATTATTGTCCCATCTAGTTGCACTACTACTCCTTTCAGCACTGGCTCATACTTTAGACCCAATTTATCTGCTATTTATTTTGACATCAATGAGCTACATTGCATAACATTGGAACAAATCTCAAGCTATGGGACTTGTGGACTTGAGATGGCCCTCCAGAGAAAGTTGGTTCTTGTTCCTAAACTACCTTCCATAATCTACTCTAGTGCAGGAAAACTATCTAATCCTAATCTAACCTTCCAAGGAGATAGGGAGAGAGAGAAATGCATAAAAAGAGAGCCTACACTAAAGTGGTGATACACCAGAAAAGGAAAGAGGTGAGATACTCTGCTGAGGGAGGATGAAACAGGGAAAAGGAGATGAGGGAGGTTAGACAGAAGTGACACAGACCTAAATCCTAATCCACCATTAAAAAATCCATGAAACACGACATCTTACACCTGTAAATGTGAAATACATGCACAAAAAATAGATTTGAAAGGGAGAGGCATGGAGAAACAATAAAACACGAGAAAGGGTTGAAGAATGCCACAAAATCATGAGTTTATTGCTCTAAAAGGTGCATAAACCATTACATTTATACTCAGAGGCACAAATACGCTTTTAGGCATAGGAGAAGGCTTACAACTCAAATGGAGTCAAGAAACAAATTTTACAGAGTTTCCCCACACCCAGAATGTCTCCCCTCTCAAATGAGAAGTGTTTACAATATATAGAACGTCGAGGTGAGAGAGAAAGAAGAAAACTCAGAATCTTCTCTGAAATCTCAACCACCAACCATTAATGCCCTATAAATCCACCTACAATTTATCAATTCTAGTTCCCCATGTCTGTTTGGCGTGTTGGAGAAGGAAAGATGGAAAATCAAATCAGATCTGGGTAGTTGAAGCAATTGGATCCCGTATTAATGGCTTGAAAGAATTTTTCTAGATTTTCACCCATCAAAGCCTGCTGAAAATAATAATTTATGCTTCCATGGTGTAGAGGAGGTCGAGACCTTTCCAACGGTACCAAATTTGTTGAATTTCAAGCACTGGATCGAAAGTTATGCCCATTTGAATATTTGAATCGAATCCGTACAAAAATGGAAAAAAAAACAAGTTTTGCAAAACAGATCTGTGGGCCCGAAATTCACTTTGCGCCTTTTGTGAAAAAATGCAAAATTCACAAAATCTCCCATTAGTGCAGGCCTGAAATTCACTTTTTTCCCAAAATCCCCCGCAAGCCTGCAACCTTCTCATTTTCCATTTGTCATCCCCGGGCCCGCCGGCCCACATTTTCCACTTAGCAAAAGAAATCCTTCCCGGGCTCGCGGGCCCGCAATTATAACTTGTGCCTTTTGTGAAAAGTGCAAAATGCCAAAATATCTCCCGCCACCCCACCGGTCCACAATCTTCCCCTTTGGCGAAAAGTCTTCCCCAGGCCCGCTGACCCACTTTTGGCAAAAAACCCTTCCAAGGCCCTCCTTCCCCTTTGCATGTAAACATAGGCCTGACACGTGTCCCTCTCTGGGCATTGTTGCAATTTTTGGTGTGGCTAAGTCCCTTTTATACTTTTACATGCTGCCTTTTCAAAACAAAAGCTGGCAATTGTTTGGGGTCTCTCTCAGATATTTCGCCTTGAATTTGTGCTAATGAGGCCACGTGGCCCTTTGCTGGCCTTCTATACTTAGCTTGATTTTGGCTTCGATCCATTTGACTTCTGTTGGACCCTAGACATGTGGAGAGTCTATGCACGTTTGGGAACCCTACCTTTTGATTTTCCCTTTGAATTTGCCTGAGAGGCACGTGGAGGCTTCCACTGAGTCCTTTATACTTAGTCAATTCGGGCCTGCTCTGCTCTCCTTTTTGGTCCCTAGACACGTGGAAGCTTCCGTGCTCATTTGGGAACCCACTTTGGATTCTTACCTTTGAAGTTACACCGATGATGCACATGGAGGCTTTCCACTGGCCTTCTGCTTAATTTTCAACGGTCGATTGTCCCCTTTTCAAGGCCTAGGACACATGTGGAGGCTTTGCACTATTTAGGGGATCTCTCTTTGGATGCACCCTTTGATGTTGCGTCGATGAGGACATGTGGAAGCTTCCACTCAATTTTAGAAACTGTCCTCTATTTCTTTTTTTAATGTCAATGAAGTTGTGCAGATGAGACATGTGGACCTTCCGCTTCGACCCTTGAAGGTGCATACTGAGACACATGGATTTTCAAATGGCTAACTCTATACCTCTTTCAGACCCTGACACATGTGGAAGCTTGCACATTTGGAGACTATCCCTTTCATTTTACCTTTGAAGTTAGATTGAGACATGTGGAAGCTTTGATGGCCCTTGGCATTTAGCCTTTTCAAAGGCTGAACTCTAAATTTTTGAGCTCTGGGACATGTGGAGGCTTGCTCATTTGGGGACCTATGTTTTGGGATGCAACCTTTTGGAATTACACCATTGAGACACGTGGAGGCTTCCACTATGAGTCTATTGTTTGGGGATCGTATACAAAGTCTGAACACTTCAAGCCCTTTCTCCATTTTTCTCCTGTGAGCCTTTGGCCTCTTTGACATTTCCCTTTGACCGACCCTTGATCCTCCATTTTTGAGCCCACCTACCCCTTCAGTTGGATTTGGAATGTGGGCTCACAATACTGAACCACCCCTTCCGATTTTCTTTTGTGTAGGGTCGTGTTTGATCAATTTTTCTGGGGGAAAAATTGGGATAACAGTTTGGTGACTCACGGGGACATCTGCCTGCTAGATGAAGAGACCAGTAGCCTTGAAGCATCCATTGGGCATGGAGTCACGAATGATAGCCTGGTACTGATCTTATTGATAACTCGAGCCTGACTACTTAAACTTGGTGATCCTAAACCTGCCCCTTGGCACTCTCAATTTTCATAAGAAAATCTTGGATGAGGTTCTGAGAGTAGAAAAATGTATTGACCTAGGGATTTCACCTGCTCTGGAAATGGACTGCACGCGAGCATCCAAACATCACAACACACACTATGTACAAAACTGGAAATCATACACACCCCAAGTGGGATATGCAGAGTGTGCACAAGCACTTCTTCTACTGAAATAAAACCTACCTATTCTACGCTAACCAGAGAAAAAGGGAACTCAAACAAATCCTGCAACTGACAGGGAGAAGTAGCTTCCCTTTCTCAAAAAGGGAAGCCATGCAAATGATTTGACACTGAATATGGCTACTTGTATGAGTGAAAAACTGACTATAAGCCGATCCTCCACCCAAATCATCAAGGTATCAACATCAATCAAAAATACCTCCTCAAGTTGATTGACATTAGACTCTTGGAGGTGTTGATGGTGACCCTTGGTGCTTTGAACTCATCCTCATGCCCTGAAGTGGGCATGACTGGTTTTGGCTTCTCCCTTGGCTCCAATGAAGCCAAGTACCTGATTGGGCATGGTCTGATCCTGATGGATGTGCCCATTTCTCTGAATTTCAACTCCAAGAATGGAGTCTTCTTGCTGACCTTCCTGGGTGGATGGTGTGAGAGAGATGGTATCCTTGTGCTCTTTCCCTTCCTCCTCCTGAGAAGAACATGGAAGATCATGATCCTCCAACCTTGGTTCTTGAGGGCCATTGTGAGATGCAGGCTGTTGTCCTTGGAACACTCTCCTCCATGGCAGTGGACTCATGTGCTTGGAAGGTGGATGATGGAGGAGAAAATGATGTGATCTCCTCGGGCTCCTTTCCATCGAAGCAATCCTCCAAGTCAGACAGATAATCTACCTCCTTGTTGTCCTGTTGCGTGTGCTCGACCTCCTCCATGGTGTCCTTTGGATCTGTAAATTTCTCACCATGGTTCCCCTCATCTTCAAACATGAAGTTTGAAAGCTCAAACTCTTCTTCGACATTAGAGCTTGAAGGGGATGAAGTGGGAGGAAGAACTGAAGGTTTCTTCTGTGGCCTCTATACACTTGGAGCCTTTGGAACTATATGTTCTCCTTCTGAAGGGGAGCACTTGGAGGAGCCTGTGTAAAATGTGGCGCACATGGTTCTCCTCTACAAAGTCTCCTCCAAAACTACACCCTTTGGAGCTAACTGATTTTTCTCTAGGACAGGAATCCGTATGATTTCCTCTTCCCAGTCAGAGTCATATGAGTCACGCCATTCTTCAACTATCTTGCAGTCATCGAACATGATGACATTGGTTGGGGAAGGCATGTTGGTAGGGGGTTGTTCATTTATGGTACAACTAGGAAGAGGGGACTTGGAAGAAAATGGGAGGTGATGGATGAAGGTGAAGAGGGAGAAGGGATGGAATTCTCAGTGGGGGTAGCGCGCAAGAAGCTAGGAACACGTGCACAATGGCTGAGATGATGTAAGTTAGAAAGAGGAGTGGGAGGGATGTAGGATGGTAGTGCAGGGTTATCCCATTGATAGGGTTACCACGCGCTAGATTTTTCAGCCTCCATTTTCCCCACCCACTCCGTAATCTAGGGCAACATCTCAGTGATAAAGTCAAGCTTTTTTTGGGTGCTAAACCAGTATGGTACAGGGACGACCCATGGAAAAGGGACCTTGTAGCCAACTTCAGCTGTTATTATGGAGCACTTGACTCTGAGTTGCATCATGTCCATCTCCATCTCTTGCACCTGCCTCTCAAAATCAGCTTTGGCCAAGGAGTTTCCACCATCATCTGCATAAACTTGTTCTTCATAAACATTTTGGTTAGAAAAAAGTTGGTTGTATGCATTTTTGGGATAATGAGGCTTATAAAACTGATTTAGAGGAGGATTTTGAAACTGTGGGGATGGAGGAAAATATTTTTGCTACTGCAAATGATAATTCCATGGTGGGAAAGAAGTCATGACTACACAACTTCATGAATGGAAGAAAATGAAAGATGTGGAAAGGAATGGGTGGAAATGGATGGGAAGAAGGTCTGCAACTCAGAGAATGGGTTGTTGACCAGATGGAGTCCAAATGTGCTTTGCATGTGCCTCAAAAGGCTAAAATCTCAGTAAGAACACATCAACTTGATGAAATGAAGTGGTAAGGTGCTTCAAACATGTCCCACCAGGTGTGCCCACACGATGGCTTAAGATTTGTTGTTTGATAATGAGAATCCTCTGAAAGATGAGAAAACTTCTTGATGTCCCAAAATCACAACACCCCTGAATGGCCTCAGATCTGAGTGGGGCATTTGGTGTGATTGCACAACATGGGACCATCTCTCAAGTTGTGGGACTTGTGGACTTGAGATGGCCCTCCAGAGAAAGTCAACTTCTTCTTCCTAAACTACCTGCCACAAGCTACTCTAGTGTAGGAAAACTATCTAATCCTAATCTAATATTCCAAGGAGACAGGGAGAGAGAGAAATGCATAAAAAGAGAGCCTACACTAAAGTGGTGATACACCAGAAAAGGAAAGAGGTGAGATACTCTGCTGAGGGAGGATGAAACAAGGAAAAAGGAGATGAGGGAGGTCAGACAGAAGTGACACAGACCCAGATCCTAATCCACCATCAAAACTCCATGAAACATGACATCTTACACCTGCAAATGTGAAATACATGCACATAAAATAGATCTGAAAGGGAGAGGCACAAAGAAACAATAAAACACGAGAAAGGGTTGAAGAATGCCACAAAATCATGAGTTTATTGCTCTAGAAGGTGCACAGACCATTACATTTCTGCTTAGAGGCACAAATACGCTTTCCAGGTGTAGGAGAAGGCTTACAGCTCAAATGGAGTTGGGAAACAAATTTTACAGAGTTTCCCCACACCCAGAATGTCTCCCCTCTCAAATGAGAAGTGTTTACAATATATAGAACATCGAGGTGAGAGAGAAAGAAGAAAACTCAGACTCTGCTCTGAAAGCTCAACCACCAACCATTAATGCCCTATAAATCCACCTACAATCTATCAATTCTAGTTCCCCATGTCTGTTTGGCATGTTGGAGAAGGAAAGATGGAAAATCAAATCAGATCTGGGTAGTTGAAGCAATCAGATCCTGTATTAATGGCTTGAAATAATTTTTCCATATTTTCACCCATCAAATCCTGCTGAAAATAATAATTTATGCTTCCATGGTGTAGAGGAGGTCGAGACCTTTCCAACGGTACCAAATTTGTTGAATTTTGAGCACTGGATCGAAAGTTATGCCCATTTGAATATTTGAATCAAATCCATACAAAAATGGTGAAAAAAAAAGTTTTGCAAAACGGATTTGCGGGCCCGAAATTCACTTTGCGCCTTTTGTGAAAAAATACAAAATTCAAAAACCTCCTGCAGCCCCGCAAGCCCGCAAATTCACTTTATTCCCAAAAGCCCCCGCAAGCCCGCAACCTTCTCATTTTCCATTTGTCATCCCTGGGCCCACTGGCCCGCATTTTCCACTTAGCAAAAGAAATCCTTCCCGGGCTCGCAGGCCCAATTATAACTTGTGCCTTTTGTGAAAAGTGCAAAATGCCAAAATATCTCCCACCCCCTGCCGGTCCACAATCTTCCCCTTTGGCAAAAAATCTTCCCTAGGCCTACTGAAACGCTTTTGGCAAAAAATCCTTCCAAAGACCCGCCTTTGACCTGAAACATAGCCACATGTCTTCTAAGGGCATGACTAATCATTATTTTGCAGTGGCAATCTTTTACAACTACATGGTTTAAGTCAAAGTTCTTTTTGGCCACGCCTTTTGAATTTGACCCATTGATGATGGCCACGTGGCCCTTTGCATTGGCCTTCTATATTTTAGCCAATTTGGTCCTCAATCTATTTGACATTTATGTTGGACCCTTAGACACATGTGGAGAGTCACGCACATTTGGGAACCCCTTTTGATTTTCCTTTGAAGTTGTGCTGAGATGACACGTGGAGGCTTCGAGTGAGTCCTTTGTACTTAAGCAATTCGGCCTGCTCCATTTTTTAGACTCTGACACGTGGTATCAAGCTTCACGCTCATTTGGGAACCCTACTCTTGGATTCGATTCCCTTTTGAATTTACACTGAAGAGGCATGTGGTGGCTTCCAATTAGTCTCGAGTTGGAATATTCAATGGCTTGATTTTTAGACCTTGGACACGTGGAGGATTGGCACTATTTTAGGGTCTCTCTTTGGGCTGTGCATTTGAAGTTGAGCCGATGAGACATGTGGTGCCATCTGCTGGCCTGAGACTTTTCAATTTCTGACTCTATTTTATTTTTAGACTTGGGACAAGTGGAAAGTTGGTGCCTTCTAGAAAAAATAACCTTTTCTTTCCTTTTCAATGAAACTCAGACTTCTTGTTTCTTTTTTACTTAGACCTTGGGACACATGGAGGCTTTGAACTATTTGGGACTTCACCCCCAGATTTACCTTTGAAGTTATAGGATGATTTTTGCTTCATTTGAGAGATGTCTGCTTGTTCCTTTAATATCCTTAGACCTTTCAACTAACCTACTTCTCTTCTTTTTGTTTGTCTTCCTCTTCCATGTACTTCTTGTGCTTCATTTGAGGATTACCCCTTTCTGCAACCTTTTGAATTGTTGTTGACATGTGGCCTCTTCTTGGAGTCTTTTCTGATTTGGCCTTGAGTCGATTTTTATGTTTCTTCAAGTCTTTTGAGCCCTTTTCTCAATTTCTCCTATTGAGCCTTCTGGCCTCTTTTGACGTTGTTTGCCTCCTTCTCCTTTTCATTGTTCCTCCATTGTTTCTTATTTTCTAATTTCATTTTTGGATAATTGTAGCTCGCATTTCTGAACTGACCCTTACTATTTTCTTTTGTGCAGGGTCATGTTTGATCAATTCATCCTAAAATGCTTCTAATGTATTTTTTTACTCCATGTCTATTTGTGTTTCCAATTATTTTAGTAGAGAATATGGAAGTATATGTATTATATCCTCAAGTATTAAATAAAATATTTGTAAGTAGTGAAGAATCGCTTTGATTATGGAAAAATTTTGTGTAGATGAGCTAACCTCATAATGTTGGGAAACTTTGGATATACCTCCGCAGTCCAGACAAATCTTGTAGAGTTTGTATACTAACTTTGTGAGATGAGATTATCCCAATGACTCAATTGCTCTTATGAATCCAAGATCTGATTCTTCTTCCTCTTGTTTTTCTAAATATGAGATTTGCATTGGATTCTCACCTAGCTCTCCTAATTCCTCACTTTTTTCTGACTATATTACAACCTTTCTTGGTACCTTGGATTTTATTACTATTCTTGGAGGTTATGGAGGATGTTTTGTTTAGGTGTTGATGACTTCCTTTTGTATACTTTTACTTACGTTTCTTATTCTGCCTTTTTTCCCATTTTTTTTGTGATGTTATTGTGTTGCCAAGTGGGATATATTTTGTTGCCTCTTCTTGATTAAAATCTGCAGGATATTTTTGTCTAAATTCTTGCTATGTCTCAGCAATGATCTCATCTATGTTTAGTGGTACTAGATTCATGTTATCAATTTAAAGGGTTATAATTTCTTCAAATGTAGTTTCCACCATCTCATTTGATGCTTCATAGGGAAGTTTGGTAATATGAGAAGTTTATGGAATGAAGGGGCATAAGAAATCATAACCAATATCTGATATGAACACAACCTCCTTCTCATATTTTACTACGGATTTTTTGGATAGCATATCCTTGTTTGCAACCATTTTTCTTATGTTATCTGTCCACCTAATGAATGAAGTGATTTGTTCTACTTGGGACCTTGTTTTCATATGCGTTAGTATTTTTTATGTTGTATGTGTATTTGTTCAATTGATTTGGATATTTTTTTACCAGGTAGAGTTTGTATTGAATCATGTTCAATTGCATGAAACCAGGTCAGAGTGTTCATATAAAATCCTAGACATAGTAGTAAGGAGACGTAACAAAAAATATGTTTTCTTTCCTTAATCCTTGTGTTTTCATGAAACCCATCTACAAGGACCTCACATATGTTATACTCATACATGTGGCATTAATGGGAGGTGCGTCAATAGCTAATCATCTTTATCCTCCACCTATTTTATCTCTATTCTAATTTTGTTTTTGATTTGGATAACCTTACCTTAGAAATGGGGCTTATGGAAGTTGCTTCTTTAATGAAATCACATCATTAGACAATTTTTTAACAAGAGAATCGGTGGCACCTTCTTGGAGGTTTTCCCATTTTACTTACCATTTGAATTCTTCACTTTCCCTAGAAACAAAATTAGATTATCTTCTACTTTGATGACATCTTCTCGGGCATTTTCAAGAGTTCAAGGTTCACCTCCCCATAGAATAAATCTGACCTCGTGTTGTTATTAATTGACCATATCATGTTCACCTAGGTTTGGTATTTATCCTTTTATTTATTTATTAGGATAATTCTTACACTTGTGTTAGCCCTACACTTGTTGGGTTAGCTTGCTTAGGTGTACTAGTTGTGTGGAGTTAGCTTACTAGTTGTGTTGAGTTAGCTTCTCAGATGTTAGTTAGCTTACTAGTCTTTTGGAGTTAACTTAACTACCAGTATCAAGTTAGTGGGAGTTCTTCACCACTGATTTAGGTAGTAGTTGCACTTCCCTCCTCCTATATGTACATCTTTCTTATTGAATAATTCAAGTCATTGTATTGTAATGTATTGAGCATTATGGATTATGATGGATTTCCATATATGGTATTTTAGCTCTTCTTTTGCAAATCTAATGTGGTGTGCTATTATCATCTGAGATCGTGGCTTGGAACAATCTTCTTATCATTCCTTTCATGGTATCAGAGCGATAGATGATGTAGACATCCATCTGTAAGTTTTTCTTTGCAAGCAAGGGTTTATTATTTTCATGTATTTAGAATTTGTTAGCAATTTTCTGCAGCATGCATTTTTATGCAAAACAGAGTGCGCCATTGGATTTGGAAGGTGCCAAAACCCTAGAATCGACTGTAAACTCGACCATGTTTTGAGACAGTCAAATCTGGTGCATTTTATAGGTGCATTCTTTTTTGGCACATTTCTCAAAAAATCCGTACAATTATGTACAGACATATTTTTTGGCTGCAAAACTTATATTATCTTTCTAGGTTTTTCGAGAAACTTTCTGGGTTTCTCTCTATTTTTTGATACAGGTGCCAGAAAAAAAGATATTTGCAGTCAAAGTTTGTATTCACAATTGTACTTTTTGGGTGCATTCTTTTATCCATTGGATATAAGCATGTACCTTCTGGATGCATTATTTTACCCTCTGGATATTTCAGTTTTGGATGCAGTCTTTTATCCACTGGACGCAGATCTGTACCCTCTGGGTGCATTCTTTTATCCATTGGATATAAGCGTGTACCTTCCGGATGCATTCTTTTACCCTCTGGGATAATATTTTTTTGGTTTTGGATGCTAGATAGTCTTTTATCCACTGGACGCAGATCTGTACCCTATGGGTGCATTCTTTTATCCATTGGATATAAGCGTGTACCTTCTAGATGCATTCTTTTACCCTCTGGGTATTTTGGTTTTGGATGCAGTCTTTTATCCACTGGACGCAGATTTGTACCCTCTGGGTGCATTCTTTTATCCATTGGATATAAGCGTGTACCCTCTGGATGCAATGATTTACCCTCTGGACATTTTAGGTTTTGGGCGTAGGATTTTATCCTTTGGTCGCAAGCATGTATCGTGTGGATGCACTCTTTTACCCTTTGGACATTTGGGTGTCACGTGTACCTTTTAAAAAGATCAGCATTAAAATATTATTTTAATAGCAAAACCTTGTAGAGCTCATAACTTTTGATCCTGTAGCTCGGATTAAGGTGATTTTTTTTTGAAATTGTGTATTTTTTCGAGATCTACGCATTGGTGACATTTTTATACACATATTTCAAATGTAAAAGGTACTATTACTCATTGTAATATTTACATGCACTCAATTATAAAGTGTCAAATTCGGGAGGGTGTTGTGATCACTTGTGGATGCATTTTCGGTTGAGCCCGACGTCCTAAAATTTTGGGTATTGCATTCTTGTATCTATGGGTGTATACATTTATATCTCTCTTGTTTGTTGAGATATTTTGGATCTGTATTTTTGACACTTTTTTTGGCATGTTGACAGTCTCTCTTGTGGGGGAGCTATTCTGGTGGAGCCTAGTGTTAGTTTGTCAGTGTTCGAGTAGTTGATTTTGACAACTCATACAGATCTGTGGTGTCACTCTACCCATTCTGCAGTATGGGAGGGTGTGGTGTTGATACTGCTTCTTCGGGTTTCATGTCCTTGCCTTGTTACCTTGGCTTTTTCTTGGATCGTGGCACTCCTATTTATTTGGATCTCGTGTCCTTGCCTTGTTGCCTTGGTTTTTCTTGGATCGTGGCACACCTATTTGTAGCAGTTGATCAAATTATGTTTGGTGTTTGTTTTTCACTTTTCGACATCACTCCATTGACAGTCTCCTTACATGGAGCTATTCTGGTGAAGCCCAGTGTCAGTTGTTTTTGAGTTATATGATCGAGCAGTGGATTCAGACCATAGTGTGCACCACACTTCTTCAGCATTGTACGAGTTTTTGGAGTCGAGCTTCTGAGGATATCTTGCAGCAGGATTTTTCTCTCTACTTTGTTATTACTGGTTTTGGGTACCTTGCGGTGTCCATTTTTCCCAGTTATTGTATGTGGGTACCTCATCAGGCCTTGTTGCCAGGACCCACCTTCTTTTCCACCCACCTAAGCTATGCTTACGGGAGGGTGTTAGTGTAGGTTATTATTTATCCTTTTATTTATTTATTAGGATAATTCTTACACTTGTGTTAGCCCTACACTTGTTGGGTTAGCTTGCTTAGGTGTACTAGTTGTGTGGAGTTAGCTTACTAGTTGTGTTGAGTTAGCTTCTCAGTTATGTGGAGTTAGCTTACTAGTCTTTTGGAGTTAACTTAACTACCAGTATCAGTTAGTGGGAGTTCTTCACCACTGATTTAGGTAGTAGTTGCACTTCCCTCCTCCTATATGTACATCTTTCTTATTGAATAATTCAAGTCATTGTATTGTAATGTATTGAGCATTATGGATTATGATGGATTTCCATATATGGTATTTTAGCTCTTCTATTTTGCAAATCTAATGTGGTGTGCTATTATCATCTGAGATCGCGGCTTGGAACGGTACAACCACCATGCAAAAATAACCAGGATAGGTTTGAATGAGCTTAATCTAAGCCAGATCACCGAGATGGACATAAGAAAGCTCTAATCAGGCAACTTTTACCCTTTTTCAATTGCCTCCAAATTTTACACACTTATCTACAAGGAGTTAATGCCAGGGAAAACCGTTGAGTGGGACTTGAATGGTAGATTTGAATTCTGTGAATTGAAAATGATTTTGACATGTCTTCTGAACAAGTGGGTTCCGTGAAAATTGCTTAATCCTTTGAAAAATCTCCGAAACTATGGTACAAATATATGAAGAATGAGGGTGAAATTGAATGTAATCATTGAAGAATTAAAATGGGAGTTCAACCACCCTAAAATTCAGCTTGAAGTCACCTGCAACCATTTCTGATGATTAGCCATAGAATACCCATACCTCCAGTGTAATGCTTTGCCTTATTTGGAGCTAGGTATAAAGCCCATAGTTCATTATTTTGGATTGGTTCATCCTCAATGAGGGTAAAAAATTGAAGTCATAGAACTTTCTCAAAAATTCTTTGCAAGGTTTGAATCTTCTTGAAAAATTTTGTGACCTCTAAAGCTTGAGGCATGACCTCATTGGTAACATGTGAAATCATGATCAAACACTTGTTCCAAATGAAATCAGCAACAGACCTTGAATCAGATTTTAAGGTTGATGGCTCAGATATCTCCAGTGTGATTGCATAACATTGAATCCTTTCATCCAAAGTGTGGGACTTTACGAAATGGGAGAGCTCTCCAGAGATTGAAGGCTGGTTCCCATTCCTCTGTTTAGGTGCACCACATAGAAAATTTGTAGAGGATCCTTTCTAGAAACCTACTCTGAAACTTTACCAATGTGAGACAAGGTTCAGAAGGAAATCCATAGAAATAAAACCTCGAGAATTTTTAAAATGAGGTGATGCACCAAAGGAATGAAGAACCTCCTATTTGCACCATTAAACACAAGTTTGACCATCAAAATATGCAATACAGACTTTCATCATGTCACAACATTTTTAACCGAAGTTTGCAATGAGAGATCACCGAAGACAACAATGAAACATATGAGAGGATTTGAAATCAATCACAAATTCATATACCTATTGCTCTAAAAGGATTTAGATTTCGTACATTGCAAAATGGCCAAGAGGCTACAATTGCATTGTTATTAGTTTGCACCCATGGGAGGCTTGAAAACTCCACAAATCCTCTTTCAAGAAAGTTTAGATTTTTAGAAGGGAGGGTTACAAAACAAAAATTTCCAGCCTTTATTTAAAGATAGCCCCTCCTTCCAATATATAGGAAGAATGAGAGAGAAATTTTGGGACTTTCGGAGTTTCAGATTTCAAGATTTTTTCTCTTTTACCCCAAAATTTTTCAATTAAATTTCCGAACCTCTTCTCCGAAATGCCAAAAATGCCAAGTCTGAAAACATTCGATGTCTATGTCTCCATTCCTCCACTTTAGCCTTTGATCTCCTTCAATGTTCCCTTGGCCATATCATTTTTTGACTCTCAACTGGTTGTGAACCAAGTTAGCCCGTATGTACCAGTTCCTGCAACCTGATATACTTTAGAAGTATGAAACAGTGATTCTGACATGGACTAAACCAACCTCTACCATTATGAACTTCAAACTACCCCGCTTTCCGCTAGGGGAAAAATCAGATAACAGACACCATCGCTTGTCTTGTTTCTCAAATTTTTGGTTCACCCTGCAACTCAAAAATATTTGTCCCAGTAAAAATTTTGTAATCACCTTCTTATCTAATATGAGACATTAACCTTTTAGGAAACATTGAAACTGACCCATGTGACCTTTGGTATAAGTAGTTTGTTGACTACCTTTCCCTGTCCTTCTACCTCCAGATCTTACTTGTAATGGACAATGAGCCTTTCTCAAAAGTGTCTCTCACTATGTCATCATGGGTGGTCCTCTCTATAAAATCATCTTTGATAGTATCCTCTTACAATGCCTTACAAGTTCTTAAATTTCATACACCATCAAGGAAGTTCACAATAAGATTTGTGGGGGTCACTTTAGTGGCTTAAGTGTCGCTAAGTACATTCTTCACCTAGGATATTACTGGCCAACACTAAACCATGATTTTTGTGACTACGTCAAGCATTGTGTGAATGTTCAACAACATGATAATCTTCCTCACACCCCTAGTCACACATTACAGGGCACACAAAACCTTTGGCCTTTCTCTCAATGGGGTTTGGATCCTGTCGAAGATATCAACCCTCATTCTTCCCAACGTCATCAATGGATTATTACTGCTACCGCATATTACACTAATTGGGTGGAATTCATACCTCTTATTTCTACAAACTCCAGGAAAATATCTAAATTTATCAACCATCACATCATTTATCACTTTGGTGTTTCTCACCACCTCATCACTAATAATGGAAAACAATTCAAAAACAAAAAACTACGGAAACTCTGTGATGCCTTCGAAATTCAACTCAATTTTTCATCACCTTATTATCCTAAGAAAAATGGTAAATCTGAATCGACTAATAAAAATATAAATAAAATTCTTATCAAAGTGGTTAATGATACTAGTAAGGATTGGCACACACAAATTCCTTTTTCCTTATGGGCTTATCACAGTAGTATTCGCACCTCAAATGCTGCGACAAATTTTTCTTTGGTCTATGGTACAGAGGTTTCCTTTCCTCTCGAAGTATGAATTCCATCTCTTCATATCTCACTCAAAGGTTATGCTCACCAATGATGATTTTCTCCATGACGATTTGGTACAGCTTGAGTAATTAGAATAACGTCATCTAAATGCTCCCGATCACCTCCAAATCTAAAAAAAAAGTATAAAATGTGCCTACAATAAACATGTCCAAGAATGAACCTTCCAAGTTTGATTCCTCATCCTAAATGAAAATCAACACGGAACAAAAGTGGAGAAAATTAAAGAGGGAAATTTTGCACATAATTATCATTGTACTATATATCGTTACTCATGCCTATGGGTTAGATGTTTATCATTTATCTTCACTCAAAGGTAAACCTGAACCTGACCCTCTCAATTGCTTTCATCTTCGACCATTCTATTGTTGAATCAAGTCCTATATCACCTTTTATCTATTAAATGCTTGTCATTTGATCTGTATTAACCTTCCACTTACCTATTTTAAGGATCAATGACTAAACAAGAATCATGTGCTTACCCATCACCATTACGCCTTATCTTCAATATGAGTGCCACGGATCTATTCATGGCATGATTCTCATGGATACTTTTCATCCTTTCCAGGAAAGAATCACATCATCATCCGTTACTTAAAACACCTCTTACATAGCTACCCTTTGTGTGCTATGGTTTTTCCTTCATAAAGGAATCTTATACTCCTCTATAGTCTTTTCCATGACTTACTAGTCCCTAAAACAATTCAAAAGTAATATATGGGATTTTAAAATTCAAACTCCTCAAGTCAAACTTCATGTTAATAGATGAATCCCCCCCAAGAAGGACATCTATCTTTCCATCTTGTTACTATAAATAGACTGCTCCCTCGAAGGAAATCTATAAAAACCTAGCCCCATTGTACATAGTCTATCACAAAAAGAAGACTATTTCTGCAAAAACTAAAATAAAAACATTTCTAAAGCTTCCCACATCGATCAAATTCACGAAGACCTCAAGGAAATATTCAATTCATCCCGCATAAACTTTCCCCATCAACTAGTCTATAAAAAAAAGAAAAAAGAAAAAAATAAATTTTTTGTTATGGACTTGGTTATTCTGGTCTTAGGTATCTTCCAGAAGAGGCGTGCCGTCTCACACAAAGGTTATGCTAAAAAAACCCCTTTCACCTCACCATATTTCCTTTCTGATCTTCTACCAACTCAAGGTATGTAGCAAAAATGTGACATTTCATGATCATTTGAATTTATTCACCTTTCAATTAGCCAATCATTTAACTCCTTTTGGGTCTTATGTCTATAATCGAATCTTTGGTATGATAGACTCATCATGGTTCTTACCAATTAGGAAAAAATTTTGTCTCATGTTACTGTTAACCTCATTTCTTACTTATTTAGTATATTACATAGGACTAGACCTTAAACACCTAGATTCTGGGAATTCCTCTCCCATCAAAATCACTCAGGCCTATTAAATCTAAACACAACCATGCCTAAATGACCTGAACTCAATCATGCCTTAAACCTACCAACCAATTCATCTCCCTTATCATATTCTTCCCTAGCTTATGGGAGAACTCCATTGGCCTCAGGCCCTTTTCCCTTGGGGCTATGCAGGAAGCACTCATAGGGCATAGGTCCCTTGGAGGTTAGCTCGACCACCTTTTAACCTTCTTCGCCTTTTCCCCCTTCTACACCTTTTTACCCCTTACAACTTTTCCCCCTTTACATTCACATTATACCCTAGGTAGTTTCCATTTACATAAAAATGTGGAAATTAATATTTCAAAAAACCAAATAGGTGTGTCACGATCCAACAACAATAAACAAGGAAACAAGGCAAGGACACGAGATCCATATAATATGAGTTCCATGATCAAAGAAAATCCGAGGTAACAAGGCAAGGACACAAAACCCAAAGAATCAATATCAACGCCACACCCTTCCATACTGCTGAATGAGTAGAGTGATACCACAGATCTGTATGAGTTGCCAAAATCAACTACTTAAACAATGACAAAATAACACAAGGCTTCACAAGTGCATAGCTGCCCCACAAGAGAGACTGTTAACATGCCAAAAAAAGTGTCAAAAATAAAGATCCAAAATATCTCAACAAATAAGAGAGATATAAATGTATACACCCATAGATACAAGAATGCAACACTTAAAATTTTAGGACATCAAACTCAACTGAAATTACTTCCACAAGTGAATACAAAACTCTCCGAAATTTGACAATTTATAATTGAGTGCATGAAATATTTTAATTTATAAGTGATTAAAAATTTCTTTTCACTATTGAAGTTGCGATAGTTGGACACTTGGCATCGGTGGTGTGCCTTCTCTGCTCTCTTTGTGTTCTACCTTTTCCACCTATTAGGAGCAACTATGTTGGACCCTAGACACGTGAAGGG
The DNA here is from genome assembly GCA_019776745.2 of Taxus chinensis. Lineage (NCBI taxonomy): Eukaryota > Viridiplantae > Streptophyta > Pinopsida > Cupressales > Taxaceae > Taxus > Taxus chinensis. The sequence goes on from JAHRHJ020000455.1 coordinate 1,110,369, forward strand.
CCTACGCTAATTTGGGGACTGCCTTTGGATTTTACCTTTGAAGTTATGCTGATGAGACACGTGGAGGCTTCCAGAGTTAATTTTTATTTCCCTTTCACTTTTTGGAATTGCGCTGAGCTAACATGTGTGCCTTCCATGAGTCCACTGTTTTTCTTTGAGTTGAATCGTATGTGAAGTCTGAAAACTTCATGCCTTTCTCCATTTTCTTCATTTTCTTCCTCTTGAGCTCTGATCTCCTTTAACATTGTTTGGCCCCATTTTCCAACCTTGCTTCTCCATTGTTGAGCCCACCCGCAACTTGATTTTTGGGATCGAATGTGAGCTCGCACGACTAAACCAACCTCTCTATTTATCCCTTGTGTAAGATCGTGTTTGATCAATTTTGTCTGAGGGGAAAAATTGGATAAAAATTTCTATTATTAAATATTTTAAACCTTGGTATATGTGTCAACCGACATGGTTGAAAAGGTGAGTCAGGAGACATACCCGATCACCCCATATGAAAAGGACTTCGAGTCCTCATGTGATATATTAGAAAAGATAATATATCAAAGTTTTCCAACCTTTTGATTAGGGTTTCTAAGGACAAGGTGATTTACTGGATGTAAAAAGTTCTCTACAATAAAGGTTACTTTTCACAGTGGTTTTTACCTTTGGATTTTACACTATGAATATTGTGTCCTGTGTTATTTACTTTTCTAAGTATTATTTTATTATTATGCAATGTGATGTGATATTTATTTATTTAATATTGCAAAATTTATCAATGTTGATTAAATCTATAATTAATTCCTCAAATTCTTACATGGTAACATAGCAAGGTAAATTAAATAGATTAGATCAAATGTTGTTGTATTTAATTTATTTAATTTTGTATGGTTTTTTTCAACTAACCCATAAACGTATTTAAAAATATTCGGGCCCCTTCTCCCAAATTTTTTGCAATCTAAAATTTTGAATTTTTTGTGAGGAATAAATGTGAGTGTGTACAGGTGAGAGGGGTTTACATGCGTGTGAAAAATCACATAGAGGTAATGGTAAACTAATATAAGAAATATTTCTACTTCTCTGTAGATTTAAATGTGTGTAGGGTAAATGTTTTCACAGGAAAAATTCAAGAGTAAATGAAGGGAGGAGATGAGTTTCATGAAAATAGGGATTTCAAATTATTTCATTGGTAGGGTGAAATTACTTGTCCCCTTCTTGTTATTCAAAATATCCTTGTATCTAGTAAAAATTCTCTTACTATTTTTACCTTATTTATTTTTCAAAATATTATGCCCGTGTCCTTTAGACCCCCCTCTAATAGGGCTTGATTTAAAAAAATATAAGTTTATAGTTTTTATTACTATATTCTTTAAATAAAAATTTACTATAGAATAAAGATCATTATAGTTAGTATGATATAAACTATTCTCAAAAATATAATCTGTTTGAAATTGTACAGAAGAAGAAATTCTGAAATTTCGTATTCTGGAAATACATAAAAAAATTCAGTGTTAAATTTTACGGTCATATGACCGTTATAGAAGACCAAAAAAATTAAGAATGATGGTCATTTAGACGTCAAATGATCGTCTTGTCAGACCAAAAATAAGGCAGAATGATGGTCATTTAGATGTCAAATTTAAGTTGTCTAGATATTTATATACATTAACACTTTGCAGAAATTTGAGGTTGTGCGTTCTTATGGGTTTCATCTTCTCTTCTAAATGGTCGGGATTTTTTTTTAATGATAGGTATGGGGTAAAATGCATTGCCCTTTATACTGTGGGTCATTATTTGATTATTGGAGGTTAATTAGTATGCATTTTTATGACAAAATTAGTTATGGTCAAATAGTTTCTTTAGATCTATAAATTTAGATTTGGTTTTATTAATATTGTTATGATAAGATTAGTTATTTATTTATATTATTTTATTTTTAATCAAATAATACAAGTTTTTTTATAATAAATATGGGTATTGTCGTTTTTGTAATTAATATGTTTCTAACTCAGTGGTGCACTATATCATAATGGGGTATGCTTTTCAGGTTTAGGAAATTCAAAAGAAAACTGTGTCCAGTTATTTTTGCCTCAATAAATCCTAGATCCTAAATGGATCCAATTACAATATTTGGAAAATCAGGGTCAAATCGAAACTTATGGTGAGGAAAATTTGGATGATTGTTTCAGGAACTGACCTTTTCCCACTGGTCATCAATAAATTGACAAAAATATGAATGCATTCTTAGTGCGTACACAAGAGGTCGTTTCCATGATTTTACACAATGTGAACAATGAATATCTTCTACACATTGGTAATATCAAACATCCTAAATAGGTATGACATGATTGAATTTATACATCAATTCATTAAATTGCAGTCGCTTATCTTAAGAAAATATAAAAATGTTTTATAATTAATAATGAACTCCTATGACAGGAACATGATGAGGTGGGGAAAACCTTGTCTAGAGATTAAAAATATCAAAGCACCATAAAATGCACTTCCATATTTTGATTTAATTAGTGAATAATTCAGGGATCTAATTGCTATGACAATATAGAGGCTAGACCCAATGCATAGGAATTCTATTTCTTTGTTGAGGACTCTAATATTTTGTAAATGAATTGACTTAAGTCACTTAAAGTTTCTATTTATTTTTCTGAGGATTACATTTTCAAGTTGAAAATTCACATGGGAATGCAAAGAGCCATTTGAACTTTTTCTATATATTGCAATGCTCTCTCCATTCTAAAGGGGGCAACTGTTAATTGTTGTATCATAAATTTTATTTAGATTTTTACCACTACTACATCAAGAATGTGTCCTAAAATATAACATTTAACACTTCTATTTCTATGCTTATGTGTCTCTACTTTTCACCTTTTATACAAAAGTATGGTGATCATAAACATAACCAAGAAGGAAATTTGCTGTCCATTGATTAATGAATTTGCAAAACTTTGATGTCTCTAGTTTGTTAGCTCCTTACTGATTGCTTACATTTTTTTGTTCTTCTAATTAAATGTGGACTTACTCTAGTTGATATATGTGAATTATATAATCCTACTAACAACATTAACCCCCCCCCCTCTCTCTCCTTATTTCTCCAACTCCCCTTTACCACCCTTCACAACAAATTCCTCCCTTTATATTCTATATAATAAATTTACCACATGTTTAGTAAAATTATTCTAATGCGATCCTCCGAATAAGCTCTAACCACCCCAAAATTTTAAGCCTCCCCACACTTTAATCAGATAGGAAGTCGATTAGCCATGTGACCGTGATTGAAAACCAATAATATGTAGTGCAAAAAATTATTTCACCAAGGAACTACAAAGAAATAAAATTGGTCGGAGCTACTGAAGATGAGAAATTTAAAGACCCATTGTAGAGAAAAATATAATGTACCTCAATGAGTAAGAGAAGAAGAGGAAAAAGGTGGTTGACTGAATTTACGAGATTCAATTGAAAGTAAAGAAATCTATTCAACAAGAAGGATAGGCCCAGGGATTTATACATCTGGTGATACTTTCCTCTAATGGGATAAAAGATGGGATCCAAAAGGAATGTGTGGAAACTTTGACTAACTATTGAAGGGTTCGTTCAAGATCAAACTTCCATACCAAGATAAATGTTTCTACCTAAAATGATTTTGATGGTATGCATCTAACACTTCCCCATAATGGGGACTATTTGATAACATTACAATTTATGAAGTACGATGACCCCTTCATGTACATGGATATAGCCTTATCTTTACCTTTCCAATATGATGTGTTTCCCATTCCATTTCCCCATTTCTATAAGACATTTTCCCCTAAATTCATATATCCACGGAATATTTTACTTCGTACCTAATGGATAACACTTTTGACGTAAGATTATAGGTAATTCAGTTCCAAATTTTTTCACCTGTCAGGAAATCCAAATAGTGTGCCAAGTAAAAAAAATTGTTTCCCCAAATTCGAATTCATAGTTAAAAATGAGGTACAACCATGGAAAATATTCAAATAAGATTGTAAAAATTAGGAGCATATTTTAAATCTATGAAATAATCCTAAGTCTTATATCTATTCCTAGAAGACACTTTGCAATGCGTCCTTAGACGTTAAATCAACTATGCCTATAAAAATCAATGTTAGTCAGACTTTTCACCTTGTCCAACAATTGTTTTAAAATTCATTACACAAGCTAGTCATACTTTTTACGTTGTTTGACTAGGGCCAAAATCATGACTCAAGCTGGTTGGATTTATAGAACCTTGTCCAATAGGGCCAAAATCCCAATCAATCCATTAAGCTATTGAATTTTTCCAATATAGCCAATTAATCACAACTCAATCTTGCTAGACTTTTTAACTTTTATAACAAGGCCAATAATCCCCACTCAAACCAAAGGTTACAGATTGTTTAGGAAAAATATTTCCAAATAAATTACAAAATTATGACTCAAGCCATTAATACTTTTGACCTTTTCTATGAAGGTCAGAAGACCAATCTCCCACTCAAAACATTAAATTCCCTTAAATGATCAATATTTTTCACATGTGTTTAGCTAATGCATTTATTGGACATGATTATTATAAGTTTACATTTAATATTGTCATGTTTATAATTTTGTTTATTTCGCCATTATCTAATCACTTCGTCTCTTTGATTTATGTTTTAAAGACCCTTACTACATAATTTTAATGATATTCCTCTAACCCATATCAGGTTTATTCTAAAAGAGTGCTTGCATAGAGCCAATTACATATTTACAAACTTATACAATTTTCAAGGTCATTCTCAAGTGTGGTAGTTGATCCTTGTGGAAGAGAAGAAATTATACTAGTGTCCAACCATCATTCTGGATCTCAGCCTAAATTAACACCTATATGGTTTATTTGAAAAATATAAATAATGAGTTTTCTGATGTCTTTTCCCTAAGTAAACACACAAAGGGTGAATAATCAGTTATTAGCCATTCTTTACACACCAAAAGTTTGATTGTTTGAATTACGGTTTCCACCTATCGTGAAATCAACCAAAATGTTGAACTATGTGAATGGTATTTACTACCTATCTGAATCTCCAAAAGTATATAAAGTGCAAGTTGGGGTTTTCCACCCGCTGGGAATACGTTTAAAAGTCTGACCAAGATCCAATAATAATTTTTACACAACACATAGAATCCTTTCAATATTTTTCTATTGACAATGAGTTAATCTGGATTTTGAGCTTGTTAATTGTAAATCCAACAACCTAATTCCTTCTTAGGATAACTTTCATGTCTTTTCCCTCTATCATTTATAAACCAATTGACTGTGGATCGAGAGGTAAGTAAGACATGAAGTTAAATTTTAAGGGAGTTACTACATCCATCTGGCATGGAGTCCAATGTGTACAAAATCACTTTTAATGACAGAGCTTAGGCACATCAATTTTCTTAGATGGTTTAGGCTCACATTAAATTAAGCCATTACAAAAATGACTGGGTGTAGGGCATATACGATAATTATGTAACATACTAAAAAACATTCAACTTGTATCCATTCAATTCTCAAATATAATTCTTGAATTATCTAAGAACCATGAAACAAGTTGATCTTAAAGAACATGATAGTGAGAACCTCCTAGGGTTTTATGGCTTATTACATTGAAGACATGTTGAATATTCTTGAACTTTTAAGCTTGTGTTGAAATTTCCCCTATACTCCTCCCAATGATTGTAGAATAATAATTACCTCATTGTTTACAAATAAAATTCTTAATATAGGTTAGAAAAGGCTAAAGGATCTACCTCTAAGTTACCAAAGTCATTACCAATTCTAATTCCATATCAAGAAATGAATGATATTGTCACATTCCCAGGTCAATAGTATTAGTCCATAGGAAAGTAAGTGTATTTCCAAGAATTTTAAAGAACGCTATATTTATACAAACAATCTTTTATTTAATGAATCAAGTAACATATCAAATGGCAACTGAATTTTGACATATGTGAGTCAATTCATACAGCAACTCAGTGATCCTGGTAAAAAGATAGAAACATGCATGCGACCTTGTACCTCATATATGTAAAGATGAACTCATTTAAAATTTTCCTGGGATTGACTAGAGTGGGAAAAAAATGAAATAAGTTCTATGAATTTTTCCCACATCTACACTCTAGAAGCCACATATTTATAATTTTCAAGGTTTAAGCGTTAATAACAATTCATTCTATTACAACAATGGTATTCTAGATTGACCTGCTTAGAATCATCCCATTTCCAAATTGAACTTTAATCTACTAAATAGCTATGTGGGGATGATTATTGTATTCATTTTTTACCTTCTCATATATAAGGATGATGGATTCAGAGGTGTTACCTTAATTTATTGCCTATATATGTAAATTGAAAAATGACATTATTTGATATTGTGCAAGAAATTTTAGAATGTGCACACATATCTCTTTAGCAAGCACAATGATATGCCTTTTAATGTTTATCAATTACTATAGGACCTTAAAGGTATTAATGTCACCAAGTTCTATTAGGCTAAATGACATTAAGTGGACGATCACAGTAGTTTCATGCAAAATTTCCCATTTTGTCCATTTTTTGAAATTACGTTACCATCAATCATTGGATCATATCATGTTCACATTCCTTATTATGAGTAGCATGTTTTGATAGTGATACTTTCTAACACTAAATTATTGAAAGGTGCTGTCCATATATGTTTCTTATCTGGGTCAAATAATTTGACATACCATACATGCTCATAAGTTTTTGCTAAAAATCATAATAGAATGAATTGTCATTGACCACTACCATTTGAGGAAAAAAATTTAAGTTATCGATTTTGATGCACCCTTGAGTTGGTCAAGATACCTGAGTCCAATTCTAGTTTGAATATAAAACCAGAATTTTTTAGTGTTATTAATAACTCTAAAATGACTTTTTCTAGTACAGGATATGGGATAATGTGTAAATATGACATAATGGAGCTGTCGATTTGGGTTTATAAATCCACTACCTCTAAATCAACTAGAATTTTTTTGGAATATGTAAGAAGGAGTTTGGGCTAAAAGATAACAGTTTTCAATTTCAACCCACCAAACATGAAAAGTTACACATTTATGCAAAATAGGACATTTTTAAATGCACAAAATTTAGCGGCCACATAGTTATAAAAATGTGATTTTAATATGGAAATCATTAATGGTTTGTCAAAAAATGTTGCTTTAGAAATATATTTGGTAATGATGAACAAAAAACTCATGTCTAGGAATTCATATTATATTTTGCTTTAACATATAAGTTAATAATGTGCTATTATTTGATTGATCATGATGGAAGTGAAAACACTCAAGTAAAATATAGTGCGTAATTTTTGTGTTTGTGTAGGTACATTATTAATAGGGATCCAAACTGGACCACTCACGTGAGGCATGGCTTAAGGAGATTTGCATATAAAAAGTTTCCTATTCTTATAGGAAACATTCTATGTATTTAAATGTAACACGAATGTGATGTTGAATAGTTTCAAAGTATTATTGGTGTGTTTTGTTTGTGCAAATCTATGTTCCGTAATTTTAACGTATACATGCTATAACATAGCACAAACTATTAATGTGTGCATAAATTTTAATTTATTAAATATTATACTTTAAATTTATTTTAGTAAATATAAGAATTTAGGGTCACTCTGCACCTTATGGAAGTAGTCTCACACCTCGACGAGTCACGGTTTAGGAGATATATTTTTTATAGTATAATCTGGTCAGTACATAGCTAATTTTCAGGCTTTCAACATTCAACCTAAATCGTTTAGCATTTAAATTCTACAATTGAAACCTTAATCCCTAAACCTTGAACCCTAAGTTGGAGTCCCTAAACCTAAACACTAAACCCCAAACCATGATCCCTAAACCCTAAAAATTAAACCCTAAACCCTAAACCTTAAACATTCAGCCCTTACTCGTGAGCCGTAAACCAAAAACCATTATCCTTAAATCTTAAACCATAAGCCCTAAGCCCTAAACGATAAGCCCTAAACCATTAACCATGAGCCCTAAATGATAAATCCTAAACCCTAAAAACTAAATCCTCAACCCTATACCCTAAACCCTAAATCATAAACATTGAATCCTAAACCCTAAATCATGAGCCATAAATCCTAAACCCCTAATCCCTAAATCCTAAACCAAACTAAAACCCTTAAACCTAAACCTAACTAAACTCTAGACCTAAACCCTAAACTCTAACCTTCTAAAAAACCCTAATAAAGACCTAAACCCTAAACTACCAAAAAGCCTTAAAAACCTAAAACCCTAATAACCAATATAATAAACCCTAACCCTAAAATAAACCTGAACTCTTAACCTTAAATACCTAAACCCTAAACTTAAAACCTAAAACCAATATATAAACCCTCAACCCTGAAAACCCTAACCCTAATCCATATACCCTAAACCCTACACCCTAAACCCTAAAACCCTAAAACCTAAACCTTAAACCCTAAACCCTAAACCCTAAACCCTAAACCCTAAATCCTAAATCCTAAGCCCTGAGTGATAAACCCTAAATATTAAATCCATATCCCTAAGATCTAACTCCTAAACCTTAAATCCATAACCTTAAGCACCAAACCTTGAGCCATAAATCCTGAACCATGAACCCTAAACCCTAAGCTTTAACTCTACACCATGATCCATGAGCCCTTAACCCATAACCCTAAACCCTAAACCTTAAACCCTGAGCCCTAAGCCATAAAAAATCAAATATAGATCAAAATCCTTAAGATCTAACCCCTAAATCTTAAACTCATAACTCTAAACAACAAAACCTAAGCCATAAACACTTAATAATGCACCCTAAACCCTAAGCCCTAATCCTTAAACCCTAAACCATAAGCCTTAAACCTTACACCCTGATCCCTGATCCCTGAGCCCTAAAACATAAACCATAAACCCTATAACATTTACCCTAAGCCCTAAAAACTAAACCCTAAACCATGACACCTCAATACTATCAAAAAAATATGAACAATAAATACTAAATCCTAAACCTTAAACCTTGACCCCTAAACCCTATGCCTTAAAACCTAAACAGTAAATCCTAAGCCCTAAACCCTAAGTCCTAAACCCTAAACCCTAAACCTTAAACCCTAAAAAATTATCCCTAAACACTAAACCCTAGACTCTGAAATCTACAACCTAAACCCTTAACCATGAGATCTAAACCCTAAAATATAAACCCTAAACACTACACTCTAAACATTATTTCCTGAACCCTAAACCTTAAACCCTTACCCCTAAGCCCTGAAACCTAATCCCTGAAACCTAAACCCTAAACACTTAATCTATAGCCCTAAGTTTTAACCCCTAAACCTCATATATTTCTAGTATGTCTCTTGAATGAGTTCATATTTTTAAATATCAATATTAGGACCATATTTCCTAGTCTCATGCCTAGAACCATCATTGACTATACCTATACAACTACCTTGTTTATGATAGGTGGGACAAGTAACTAAATTGATATGACATCTTCCTTATGCCTTGTAATGCATATTAGACAGCTCTTCAAAACCTATTTCTCTCCCCACATATACTTACGCTCTTGAATGCTAATTTATTCTCACTCTATTTTTTTCACATTTCTCATATTTCCATGTATGTTATTATGCAAGCTAGGATGACCCATTGGAAGCTCGAAAAAATAACCATTGCAACATAAAAATTAATCTCAAAGGAAATGGAAAATATTTAAAGAATATACTAACGTGGATGTGCAGGATCATAACTAAACTACCTCTAGTATCCTCTCCTCTGGAGAAAGAGCAATATCTTCTACTATTGGAATGGATAACAAATTTGACATAACCTCCTGAAGTGTTCAAAATAAGCATAACAACTAAGCAATGGATAAGAACACAAAGGGGTTATCAATCACCTAGTAAATATTTCTTGTTGAGTTCTTAATGGGAATCAGCTTACCTATGACTTAGGGACCTTCAATTCATTGATAATTCCTTTTATGATAAACCCATGATTGCTTTGAAAAGTACCTTAAAAAATATAGGGGTAGTCATCAAGCCTAGTGAAGGGTGTGATGTGACTTATGAAAAAATTTAAATTCATACAGATTTAGAGGTCATAACATAAATTTATAGATATCTCTATTCTTATCAATGGAATCCTAGTAATGGTGTCTCCCTATATCCAAGGATTGAGGACTACTGAGGTCTATGGAAAAATTGGACATTCAGGAATCATTGATTGTCTGAATCAAAATTTCATTTCATCTAGAGAAAAGTATTCAAAAATTGGAGTAATACATCTTAGAAAATAAACTTTAACCTTAGAAATCCTCTCAAATTCCTAGCTTACACAAGCACTTGAAATATCAATATTTTTTCTTCGAATGAGACCTTTGTTCTTGAAAGCTTGAAACTAAAATAATTATTCAAAAGAGCATCAAAAAAATTTATTTGAACCAAATTATTCTTGGATATGTGGCATTTCCCTCATTTAAAATATCAACAGATAAAAGACATCAAATTGTGATGACTCTCTCTGAATGTTCTACTTATGAAGAATATGAACCATTTTCAATTGAATACTATCTGTCAATACTAATAAGAATGAGTAGGACACAATACATTATAGTGAGTGGAATAGTTCCAATGCGATTCAAAAAAGAAGATTTATGTATTCAGTAACATTTCTTTATACTGAAGTGTTCTTGGATATTTCAAATTTCCATCCTTCAAAATATCAGCAAATGAAAGCAATCAACATGTGACGACTCCCTTCTAATGTTCTACCGATGAAGCAAATGAACCCTTTTTAGTTGAATACTTTATATCAATACTAATAAGAATGGGTAAGACATAGAACATTACAGTGAGTAAATGGGTGAGTCTAAACCCTGAGCCCTAAACCCTTAATCTTAAACCCTAAGCCCTAACCCCTAAACCCTAAACCCTAAGCCTTAAACCCTAACCCTAAACCATGTACCCTAAACCCTAAACCTTGGCCCTTAAACCTTAAACCCTAATTCTTAAACCATAAACCATGATATCTAAACCATAAACCCTAAACCGTCAACCCTAAACCTAAAAAACCTTGAGCCCTAAATCCTAAACACTGAGCCCTAACCCCTAACCCCTAAACCCTAAATCCTAAACGTAAAACCCTAAAAAATAAACCATAAATCTAGAGCCGTAATACCTAAATCCTAAACCCTAAGCCCTCAACCATAAACCATAAACCATAAACCTCAACCCTCAACCCTAAAATGTAAACCCTAAACTTTAAACCTTAAACCCTTAACCCTAAACTCTAAACCCTAACCCTTGATGATAATCATATCCTGACTTTTTTATTATACCTAAATCTCTCCAAAGAACAAGCTAAAATGAGATAGTCATGCCACTGAGGTATCTAAGACCCTCTTGTGTGAAGTATTAAGGCATCATCTATCTCCATGAGATACATATGAGAAAATACACATATGAGAGTCTTGAATTTGATTCCATGAAAGGATGATTTTAGAGCTAGAAAAGGTGAAGGGATGGTGTTTTTATGGAGCACCATGTTTCTAAGAATGAGAAATCATCTAAGTTCACTTGATGAAATTCAATTAGAACTATTTGTAAAAAAAATTCAACACCTAGTAGTGTGATCAAACCTTAAGGAGGAGGCACATTACGAACACCTCATTTTTTCCATAGGACATGAATCCCATTCAGGGAGCAATCCTCTATGTACAAAGTGAGGATCGCATTTTAGTAAGAAGTAGAAAATCATTCTAGAGTTGATTTGTGGTCACTAAAGTGAATTATTGAAGAAATTTCAAAATTAGTACCAATTCAAGTAGTGGAAGGGACAAAATACAATCAATAAGGTCAAAAAAAAACCTACAAAACAACTATATGTTTTTGTTAAAAAAATACCGATTACAAGATATATGGCCTGAAAGTTTTAGGTCATTTATGGAATTCTAAAAATGTGTAAGTACTGACAAGATTACATTTTTAAAAACTATCTTTTATATTATAACTATCAAATCTCTAGGACCACTTCCATCAGGTGCAGAGTGACCCTAACTTCTTATATTTACTAAACTAAATTTAAAGTATAAGAAATAATAAAAGTATAAATAAATAATAAAATAATTCTTATATTATATAGAGTATATAGATGTGAGCCCAAACGACAGTCCAGGAATACTTTACACACCCAATGGGGATCAGAGGCACTCAATGTGTCTGAATCAGGGATGGGCATGAAGGGAGACATGGGCTAGGGAAAATCATGTTCCCCACGTAAGCGTTAAGTTTGCATTACATTGGGAAATGTAATGTGACATTGAGTTACATTAGTACCCCCATATATTTAGTTGGAAATGTCGAGTTGGCTAAGGTAGTGGTCGGTGTTTGGTGCATCGCAATGTGTGATCTAGGGTGAAATGATCCTTTTGGTCATTGGAATCCAATGCAAAACACGATGCAAATTTAGTCTCAATGAAGGGGTCTATCAATTCTGACATTAACAGGGGGTCATCATAGCATTAGCGTGAACCAATGCATATATGTGGGGAGTCAAAAATGTAGTAGAGTTGCCAACTCACCCGAGTTGGACTAATTTGATCCAAATAAAGAAACATGAAATCCTCTAAATGTGGAAGTGGAAGGATCGTTAGGGCCCCACTCATAATCTTTAAAATTCCCCAAAATTAATGTATACAATAAACATTAGGGAAAGAGGGCAATATTAATATTTCATTTCCAGCCGATTCAAACCCACGGTCCCATGGAGTATAAGGAATCCTAACAAAACAAAAAGACATACCTATAATCAGGATACCATATCTTTAAATTTATCAACGGAATCGTGGAAAAATTGGACTCATTGGAATCATGACTCTGAGCCTTGTACACAAAAGTCAAGAATTGATTGATTTTCTAGGTGATATTTGTAGAGAACGAGCCCATTTCAAATAGAGATTTAAAATTGGTTGAAATTGCAATTAATAAGAATGGGAAACCATTATCTCTTTGCTGCAAGTTTTGGGACACCATGGGAGTGCTTTTGTAGGTCACATATTATAATTTTCCCACATTTATGGCACCTTGCTGTTCGCTTGGTCTTTCCAAACAGAGCTAATCACGATAATGGTAAAGTCTTGTCAAAAACGCTGATTTGCATAAATCTCTTCATAATGCTTTTACTGATGCACTCTCCGAGTTTTTCTTCTCCATCTACCCTCAAGCTAATGGTCAAAGCCGAAGCTTCCAAGAACAACTTTGGCGTAAGATCCTCGCAAAGGTAACTGTTTCGAGCTGGTAGGGATTGGCAATCTACATATCCCCTTTTGCTCTCTGGGCTTATATCAATCAGACTAGCATTCTACTCCTACTGGTGCTTTTACGACTCCTCCTTCATCTCAGGATCTTCTCTGTGTTTCTTATTCTTTCCCTGCTCAACCCTTTTATACGATCCAAATCGCCACTCTAAAATCGTTCTTTTTTTTCTCTGCGGATCTTCATTTTTTCATCCTCATTCAGTATTATCGTTCAACAATCTTTCTAGCACTCTTGAACTATTAGATGAGCGGCGTCTTAACACTCTTGACATCATCATTCTATCTCGAGCGTGTCAAACGTGCTTATCACAAGCACTTGCATCAACCTCGTGACTTCAAAAATTGTGATCTTTGTTCTTAAGGAAATCAAAATGTGCACTACTACACTCGCAAGAAGTCACGTGTAATTTTGCTCCCAACTGGATTGGGGATGGGGCCCCTACATTATCACTCTACTATGTTTCTGGGGCTTATCGTTTATCTTCCATGGATGGTATCCCTGAAGCGGACCCTCTTAATGCCTTGCATTTACGCCTTCTACTGTTAAATCTATCTTATACAACTCTAGATTCATAACTCGATCTTCCATCACCTATCACCAGTCATCTAACTTTCGTGGTGAGTTGAAATTGTGTGGTTCTCCGCCTATTTGCCTCGTCTAACTTAATATGATTATCGCGGCTTACTCATTTGCACGTTTCTTTTGGATATGTTCTCCTCAGGTAGGATACCTAATCACCACTTCATCTGTCCCAAGTACTTATCTTCATCGGATCTACTCGGGTCATGATTGCATTTCTCTATGTTCTCTTTCTCTCTCTTCCTCTCCATCTGCTATCTAGGTCTAAACTCGCTTCTTCAAAAGTTTCCAACAAAAAAAAAAAATAGAAGCTGCTATCCAAAAGATGACTGATCCCTTGAAGGACATCTATCCCTACATTATCAAGTGAAATCAAAAAGAAATAGACCATACCCTCGAAGGAATGGCTATCATCATTAAAATTCACATACGACCAGACCGCTCCCTGAGGACGGCTTTTTCTCAAGAAAAATTCAAGGCTTCTTGTAATTAAAATCGGCCTTCCAGTCAGTGTATTTATAGCATCCTGAAGACTTCCCGCCTCGATCAGTCTTTCCATATCACAAACTTCCCACATTGATCATTTGCCCTATCTATCAAGTCTGCAGCCGCGTTTCGACCTTTTTGTCGATCATATGGAGATCAGATTTCCTCCCCACTCTGGACATGTATTTTGTCCCTCGTAGGTTTCGCGACAAGATACTTACTGTTCTTTCCGTTTCTATCCTAGAGTTGGTTTGCGATAGAGTGTCGATTTATTTAATCTTATATAGGGCCTGTATGATTGCGTCTTTTGGTTTCCTTTCTGATTTATCTATGGTCGGTTGGAAGTCCAATTATCATTTTTCTTTTCTCCCGAGGTATTCTCTTCTAAGTCACGGTGGTTCCCGCTTTCATCTTGGACTCTTGCAAGGAGTATTCTCCTTTTCTTCTGTCTTGCAAAACCCTATATTACATGGTGCATTTCACATGTTATGCCATTCAACATTTATCTTCTATCAAAAAGTCATCTATCTATCAAACTCCTATCTGTATTCATTTCATTACAATACATCCATATATCCCAACACATTTAGCTATCTATCCAGTAAAAATCCGGAAAAATACGTACCATACATCAAGGGCACCATTGACATCTATCTTTATCTAATCCAACACAAGTAATCTGTATATCTATCATCAAAATATTTAAAAGCTTATGACCATCAAGATACATCACAGCTATCTATCAAATAAAATCAATATCTATCTAAGTACATTCCATTTAAATATATCCATCTAAAATCTATCCCCAACACATTTATTTTATCCACATTTCAATCTATCTAATCCCCATTATTTCCATATCCATCAGTTCGAGAGCTCTCGAATCACATCATGTTAGATATCCATTATATCCTGTATATCATAATCAAAAAAGGCATGAACTACAATCATATGACAATACATGATGAATATATATATATACATGTGTGTTTTACAAAAAATGGGTGGCTTCCAGCGAGGCTACATAACATTAACCAAATAAACAATCTACAAAGTCTCTATTATGGTGGAAATACGAGACGTGGAGGACACTGTCCCCTCCACCCTCCTCTGCACCAGGTGACCCTCTGACGCCGCCTATCGAGCTCGAAGCACTGCTGCTGGAGGTCTCGGCCCCACGCGGTCCCCCAGTGCTCTCCCTAGGCTCGCCGCTGTAGCTGTTCGCTCCTATCCTCCTCGCCCCGTACCGAGGCACATCTGGGGGCATGATGCGCTTAGTTATTAGAGCATCCTCATAAATCCACCTCAGCAAGGAGAGGACTGGTATGTGCTTCAGGCTCCCCATACCGGTGCTCGTAAAGGTGCTGCTGGCGCTGTGGTGGTGCCCCACCCTATAAGCCGTGCCCTGTGGTCCCAGACTCTGATGTGGCATAGTCTCTCCGTATTTGGCCCTAAGGGCCTCACTGTGTGCTGAAGTTAGCGACCCTCTGTGTATCGCTGTTACACGCTCATCACGGGCGCGGTTGTTCTCTCCACAATCAGGGAATCTCTCTCCTCATGTCAAGGCCCTGATCTCTCCAGAGCTACCTGAGGCGTCTGTACCAGTGTGCATGCTTCTCCCTCTATTGTCTAGTGTCGCAGCAGATATGTCCTCCTCATCAGCAAATCTATCTGAAGGGGCAGGAGATGTCGTGGAAGCTCTGTGTCATACCACGCTGCCACTAGCCCTTATCAACACCCCGAGTTTCATTCTCACTGTCTGGGAGGTGGAGCCGCTCTCAATGGGTCTGAGGGAGCAAAATTCGGCAAATCTGTCTCTCTGCTATCCCGCACTATATGGCGTGTATTGTGGACTGGTACTGTCTGTGTACTAGACCAAACTGCCCAGTATCCGCATAAATGGGACTCGCTCCCACATATCTGGTCTGCGACCTCTGACACTCGCTCCGTCTCAATGCTAAACCCCCCCACCACCAAGTGGGCTATCCTGATCCAACCCATATCGGAGAATGCCTTGATATGGTCCCAAATAACCTGATCTGGTTGTAAGCGTTCTGAAAACGGGAATACGAAACCACTCAGCTGATCTACCTGGTCTCCTGCGGGCCATGTCAGTGCCGCCATCTCTGAAATTCCATAGTCCACACCCCCACTGTGTTGCATCCCAAGAAGCCCGGCTGGCATAATCACTGCTATGTGGCTCATACGCCCAGCAATGGCGAACAAAGATCTAACGTAATCCCTGTCCTCCGACAGTGGTGTTGCCATCCAAGCTCATTAGTTAAATATGAGCTATCGGGGCACAGTGAAGGCAAAAAAACCTGTCTTATGTGCTGCAAGATGGTCACCACACGCAGTCTAGCAGTAGCAATGGGAGGAATATCCACTCCTTGAGTCTGGCCAGGGCAATAATAGGAGATAGCATCTGAACAGGGCTAATCCATCCCGCTGGTCTGAGGGCTATCCTGTCGTACTGTGAGGCTATCCTCACGCGTGTCCAGATACTATCTCTGAGTCATCGGATCTGTCTCTGTACAACGCACAGGGCCCGCTACTGCTACCTATTGGGTTGTTGATCTCAATCGGTCCCCCGTAATCGGTAATCGGAGGATCCTGTATACACCGCATGGGTGGATAGTCTCATCTCACACGCCTAAACCAAAATGTGCACGTGTGGCTGTCACCGTCGCATAATGCCCACATGAGCTCAAATCTCGTGGCACTCGTCTGTATACTAACAACCCCCGAGCACGGCAGCTCCTTAATGCTGCCAGTCTGCATCGGTCACGGTAGTGAAGGGATGTCTCCAATACTCAGGATGGCATCCCTCAGATGACGAGCCTTTTTTCTCGTGCATGCATCCCCGACATCAAAAGCATAATCAGTCTCCTTGTTCCAAATCACATATTTCCAAAAACCTAGACATCCAAAAAAAGAAGGAAATGCTAAACATTCTTTAATCGGCGTCGATTTGTCAAATCGGCATCGTTCTCTAGTCGGAGCAGATGACTACCAATCGACCGCCGATCCAAAACAACGACGACGATTCTAACCAATCGGCGACGGACTGCCAGGACAGGCGAAACACGACCCTGGCCTCCCATACGCATGAAAACTCAAACAAAAAAAAATAAATAATGACAAATGGGTTCACCAGTGACTACTTACCCCAGGTCGTGTCCTCCTGCGCTCTGTCCGCTCCCGGAGGCTTCCATTGTGTTCAATCACAAATTCTGGCTCTGTCTGAATCAATCGTCACGTTGCAAATAAATCGTTTACGTTTTCCGTTCGCATATTTATATGCGTCTGGATTGGTCAGCGCCGATTTTTTGGGTCGACGCCGATTGTCTTGGTCGGCGCCGATTAATTTGATCACCGCCGATTTTTCATGTCTGTTTTCCATAGTGTTGATACTTGGCTTTCTCATCTATCTGATCATTGTTGTATGCTGAATCTTGCCTTTTGGCACATCTTTTAGATGTCATTGTCTATTTCAGGTTTGTTCCCTTTGCGTGGGACACTCGTATCTTTCGGCAGCTTAGAGTTAACGGGTCTGTAGGCACTAACGTCGTCTCATGAGGAGACCGTCTAGTTGTTCCCTACCAATGTGTCTCTCTTTAGATGCTGGCTTTTTTGCAGTTCTCCTTGCACTCATGGGTCTGTAGGCACTAACGTCGTCTCACGAGGAGACCGGCTAGTTTTCCCTACCAATGTGAGTTCCTTAGGTTGCTGCCCTTGTGTTTATTTTTATGCGTCCTCAATGATCAGTTCTACTCCAGCTATCCGACTGGGGCATCCTGCATTTTTCATCTACCTCTTTCAAACTTGGGATCGTTTGTTCTATCATCCATCCCATCCCTAGTTTGAGGGGGATCGCATCATCACTCATTCTTCCCTTCTTCCATCTCCTTGTTTTTGTCTCATAACCTTGCTTATCGCAAGTTACTTGACAAAAAGGGGCAAAATGTAGACACTTAAAATTGGTTATCCAATTTAGTGTCCCTCACATTCGTTTTTCCTACTTAGGTAACCTGGGGCACGTTTACGTCACCAACTATCCCCTTGGGATAGTTTTCCAATTTGTGATTTAATCACTTACTCTAAATTTAATTCATCACATCACATCTTACCCATGAGTAATTAAATATTAAATATTTAATTACGCTTCTTCCCATGCATCTTAATCACTTATCTACCCCAAATTTATTCTATCTATGCATCACATCCATTTTTAATCTTCCCTAAGCGGGATATTTCCCGTGGTCGGGATAAGTCTTGTCTTTCTCGAATCGATCAATTTGGCCATCTCGGGAGTCTTCTCCGCGATCGGCGCCGACCCATATGGTCGGCGCCGATTTTATAGGAGCGGCGCCGATTATAAAAGCAGGGCCATAGCTCAGTTCGAAGGACCGAAAAAGAGACTAACGAGCGAAAGAAAGCACTTACGCACGAACAGAGAGCGAGAAAGATACAGGTTGCAAGAAGGAGAGATCTTTTTTAGCATCAATTGTCTCAGTTAGGGCAGATCCTGTCCTAATCAATCCCTGAGAGGAGCACCGTTACTCTGCCCGTATCATATCAACATCATACACCACCATCTATCATCTTGTGACTCTATTCCAGCGTCTCTCCATCTTCGGCACATCCTGCAGACTACATTCACCGTCCAATCCCCGAATCTCATCGCACAGTCCCTGATTGGTCAGTCTGCCTTCAGTTAACACTGATCTTATCCAGTCGACGCCGATCAGTCCCAGTCGACGCCGATCACATCAGTCGCTGCCGATTATACCCAGTCGATGCCGATTTCACTACAGACAGGTAAAAGGTCACAGGTAACACAAATCCAGCATTATTTCGCAGTTCCCTGTTTTCTGTACTTTCTGTCTACTGTTCAGTTTCTGTTTTATTACTGCAATCAGAAAATCTAGTCTTTATTTACATCTTTTATCATGTATGCTTCTTTTCTTTATTGAAAACGTGGACTGACATCCGCCAAGGAAGCTTATCGCTTCCCGGACCCGCTTCTCGGGTAGTCCACCCAAATATCTTCTAACGCCATCTTTTTCTGTCAAGCACCGGTGTTTTGCAGGTTACTCGGATCTATTGTGCAAATTGCTCGTGTGCGCCCGTCTTGTCTACATCGGCTTCCTCATCCGTCTACATCTTCATCAGGTATCGATTTCATTGGAGTTTTTCAAGGTTTTTGTGTTTAGTTTGGTGCATTAACTTGGACAGGTAACAAGCACAAAATTCTTGATCTACACAGACTCTTACCACTTCCAGTTTTCTAGAGAGCTTCATTGATCCGCCCTTGCTTTTGGATCTTTTTTCTATCATGGGGGATGTTTTGTTGCCTTCACATCAGTTGGACATCCTTTCTACAAGTGTTCACCCTTCATACTCAGACAGTTTTGCACTCATGAAATTACCTTTGGTTCCTTCACTCATTTGCTAGACCTATGTCACACTTTCATGGACCATACTCAGAGTTCTTCGTGTTACTTCCTTTAGATTCCTTCACAAAGTGGGCACATTTCCAGCACGTCATTTCTGTCCTTCCTAAGGGAAGAAACACAATTAGGTGTGGGTGGATTTTCTTCAGTCAAGAGCTGCAGAGTTTAGATTTTTCCATGACATCTTCTGCATTCCTCTCATCTCACTCTTCTTCTTTCTGGAGATTTCCTCTTTTTACATGGGTACATTGACAAGCTCATCTATGGCTAGGACCCATCTTTGGCATCTTTCTTTGATTAGAGAGTGGACTTTTCTCTCTTTTGGGGGAGAGTTTTTTCCACCAGGTTTTCTTCTGTTACTCCACTTTTCGAGTTTATTCTACATGGGTACCTCATCAGGCTTGTTTCTGGGACCCACTTCTCCTTGTTTTCATGTATGTGTCCACCTAAGCTATGCTTCACAGGGGGTGTTGTTGTAGGATATTTACCGTGCATATATTTTAATTACATAGGATTCCTCCGCATAGGTGATTTACCATGCTTAGGTGTCCTAATGTGTCATTATGGCCTTACACATGTCATAGGAGTTACATTTGACCGGATATTCCAAGAATGTAACTCCCACCTCTTGACGGCTACATTTGTGGGGGAGTTACACACCCCACTACTATATGTGGACCCTTTCATCTTGAGAAATATAGGGGAATGGAATGATGTATGGGATTTGAGCCAGTTTTCCCTTAATGCATGCACATTGCTCTCATATGGGTGATTTCTTGCTTTGATCTTGAAACTACATTATTTTACGGTTGAGTGCAACGTTTTCTTCCTTACGGATTCCCTCCAGATCTTCGTAATTCCTCTAACATATACAAGTTACATAATTAAGTAATGGAATCTTGATTGAGTTTCACAAGTAAACTTTGTCAAAAATGGACATCGTCCACATGATGGATTTTTATACACCCATGCTAACTCCTCCCTAATTTACAATCCATGGCCTTGTCTCTGTAACCTCCCCTACTCATACTTTTGATGAAATTCTATTGTTTATGGATTGGGATGTTGGCTACATAGTTGGAATGGAATCCACTACTAAATTCCATATGGTTTCGACAGGGTTTTCTTCTCTTTTTCAATGTTTCAATCATTAGAGACTCTACAATAGCCCATTGGACATTGGTTTTACACGTGGCACACATAGATTTGTTAGAGTAGGTATTTTACCTTAACTCATGTTCACCTAGGTTCTTTATTTACCTTTATTCAAAGGAAAAATTTATCGTCACCCACTTATGCGTGATGGATATTTATTTTATTTTATTTAGATATTAGGGGGATATTATCTAGTTAGGTATATTTATTTCCTTAAGGAAAATGGTTTGATAATATGACCGTGATTGGTTCTTAGATTGTCACACTATTCCTTACCTATATAAGCAAATCAGGCTCACCCTCTGTATTTCATTGAGTTCCATAATAATATAGATATTGACTCACTTTTTTGTAAAGTTATCCTGGAGTGTGATTGCTTTCAACATTGATCATGTTGTTTGATTCCCCAAGTTGTTGGACTTGGTAAGATCTGGTTAAAGTTCCTTTTATGGTCTCAGAGTAGAAGTTGATGTTCCTCATATCCTATGAAAGATTTCGTTACTTGCAAGTTATACAGATTTTTCAAATGCATATAATCCTAATTTGTCTAAATTCCAAAGTTGGACATGTTTTTTAGAGAATGCAAAAAAAATCCTGAAACCAGTGCTTGGTGATACACCAAAGGGTGGTGAGCTAAACACCCACTTCTAAATCCTTACCCACAAATGGTCATAAAAATGCAACAAAATATCATGGGCTTAAATTTTTGATTCCTACTAGTAGGTTAGAAATGAACTCAAACCCCATTTAATTTTATTTGTGTGATGACTCAGGCAAGAGCATTTTATTGTTGTTTTAGTGGCAAACTACCACTTGCATACAACACCTGAAAGCATAAAATTGTTAAAGCTTGTATCTTTTGATCTGCAAATTGGTTTTGAGTGCCACTTTTTTTTGCAAAGGGAGCACTGTTGAAAAAAAAATTTCATACTCTTTCCGTTGGTAAATATTTATTTTAACAATTGAACTATAATTGCATAAAGGCAAATAGGTTGATCCAGGAAAAAGTGTAAAAATTGGCCAAGTCCTGCTCAAGGGAGCAACTGGGACATTTGGGACGTCAAGGCGTGGATCGGCCGAAAAGCCTGTCAGGCGGCCCAAATTACATTATGTTGGGACAATCGGGCCAGAAGTACGCGGCGGGCGCGAAAAAGCCGATCCGGTTGAAAGAAGAAGAAAAATTTGGCTAAGTGTTGCTCAGGACGTTTGGGACAAAAAGACCCGAACCGGCCGGATCGGCCGAAATGAGCACAGGCAGTCAAAAAGTGATTGGGACATCTGGGCCGCAAAGGCGCGAACCGGCCGAACCGGCCGAAAAGAGTCAAGTCAGTCCGAAACATTTAGTGGGACAAGTGGGCCAATAAATACCCGAACCGGCCGAATCGGCCGAAATGACACAAAGGGTCCAAAATCAAATGGGACATCTGGGACAAATGGACGCGAAATGCCCGAACCGGCCGAAATGAGTCCAGAGGGTCCCAAATCACTCTAATGGGACATCCGGGACAAATGGAGGCGAAGTACGCAAAGCTGAAGGAGCCGAGGACCAATCAGAAACTGCCGAATGTCCTCAAGGAGAAAAAGTCAACTAGGTCAAAGGGGATGAGTTATCGAGCGCTGAACCGAACCAATGAAATGGCGCCACGTGTCCAAGTTTAAGGGGCCCACAAGTAATTTCAAAAGGAAAGCCCGCGAAAGATGGAGGAGAGAGAATTGTTCTTCTAATCAGCACGTGCCACGTGTCGTCCAGATGGCGAAGAGCGGGAAAACATTTTAAAATTCATTGATTGATAACCCCTTTCGTGCCATTAAATCTTCAGATCGCCATATCTTTTGATCCAGAGCTCAGATTTCCACGTTCTTTATATCAACGGAAATCTGTTGACAATTATGTTTCTACATGATTAAGCCTACTTTTCAATCTTGAGTTTTGGTGTAGTATGAAGAGAGAAAATCGAGAAAAATCTGACGTGTGGTAATGGCTAGAAGTAACCTTTCAACAACTCATTTAATCTAATGGGTCGCATTCTTCTTCTGCATTTTTAACAGAAGTGACAATTTTAGTGGCCAAATTAATACAAATGGGTCGCTCTCCTCCAAGGTCGCTGCAAAGTGACAAGGAATCTCCAGGTTGGTAAGTTCTCAACTCATGCTGATTTAATGCATCTGCAGTCAATTACAATGGGCTTGCATGTTTTCCCAGAGTTTTCTGTCCCCTGGGCTCGATTCATGCAATGTAAAAGCCAGATTTGGCTCATTTTATGTAAGAGGTGGAAAATCATTCTTTCGGCTGGGCCCTCCCTTCTTTTCTTCTCTTTGAGCCTTCTTGAACAGCTATTCCTCCCTGCTCTGTAATGGCTTTTTTTTGCCTTTTACTAATGGAATGATGTTCTGTACAAACTTCTGGAGCAACAAAACATGTTCTGTGATGCATCTGTCCATCCTCTGCAAACAACATTAGAGGATTGTTCTCTCCTTGCCTCATTCTTCATTTGTATCAAAATCTGTGCATGTATAAATGTTCATTGCAGGTTTGAGCTGTGTTCATGGAGTTTTGGGACATTTTTTTGTCCTACAAATCTATCCTTGGGCCTGTGATGCATCTGTCCATCCTTCCCATTGCTCACCTCTCTTTGTCCCAAGTTTTGATAGATGTTCAACATCCTCCTTCTTTGGTGTATCACTGTCCCTAGTGTAGGCTTTTACTGTTTTTCCCTTCTCTCTCTCTCTCTGTCTCCTTGGTGGTTAAATTAGGATTAGATTAGCTTACCTGCACTGGAATAGCAAAATGGCAGGTAGTTTAGGAGTGGGAACCATGACCTTCTCTGGAGAATCCTCTCTCAGTTTCACAAGTCCCACGCTTGGAGAGAATTCCATGTTGTGCAATCACATTGGATGCCTGAACATCAACCTAGAAGCCTGATGTGCGTCCAGGGCTGCTGTGATTTTGCTCTCTCAACAGGTACATCAAAATTATAATAAGTGGGAAATTTTAGATTATCTTTTACTAATTACTATTATATTTTTGGTTGGTTTGGTTGATACAGTTCTATTTTTTAACCGCGATAGTTTCAGAAGCCAAGGGGACCGAAGTTGTGGCCGTTTAATCTCATTCTAGGGCAATAAATAGGGCCAAATCATTTTGCTCTCAATTTCGATAACAACCATGCCCTCTAATTTAGCATGACTATTAAACAATTTCCCAAAAAATTAGATCCAGGCGCCAAGTTTTAACGTTATATGATAATATAAAATCAAAGTGTGTTTACCATATCTCAGTAAATACCATATTATTATTAAAATTTCATGATTAGAGTTTAGAAAAAGGTGATTCACAAATATCAACTAAAAATTATGTTAAATCGCTTTTTGAAACTATTTTTTGATTTATTGGCAAAAATAATTGTTTGTATCAGTTGATGTTATAACCCTTTTCCTAAAACCACATAATTTTTCATCGAAATGGATGAGCAATCTCATTGTGTTCCGCTTGGGTACATATGGTGATTTTTCGCCGACGGGCCCTCCAAATTTGGGACCTTTTGCACCTTGGGAAGACCTCCAGACAAGGTTGGTTCCTCCTATTCCTAATGCTAAAACTACTACCAGGTTCCGGAAATGACATCTAATCCTAAAATAACAATTCTAAGTGACTAGGGCGAGGGACAGGGGCCAAAACGTCCCTTACATTGGGAAATTTAATCCAAAAGACTTCGCCAAAAAAAAGAACCTCCACCCTCTGATTACTCCCATGAGGGGACAAGGGAGAAAACATGGGAGAGAGGGAAGACATGAGCTGCCTTCAAACCAAAAATGTTCCATATTCAACACTTCCCATAATTTTTCGAAAATTTTTCCCCTGGACACGTGGCAAATTTGAATTCACCGTATGGTTGGGTGAAAAATCTTCCAATTTTGAAAATTTTTCCAAAACACTTAGTGAAAAACCAAGTTTTCCTCTAACCCCACCACTTCCTTGGACACATTCATCTCATCGCTTGGCTAAACGGGCCTTTTAGGGGAAAATTTCCCACAAAAACTCTGCTAGCCATAACTTCAAAAATACATGGAGTTAGGAGGAAACCTTGACCTTTATTAGAAAGCTGAGAATAGAGCTCTATCCAGTGGTGATCATTTCTAGAAATTTTGCAAGGGCCGAAAAGAAAAATTTATCTTCAAGGCATAAGAGAGGGAAGAATGAAGACCAAGTTAGCTTGAACAAATTGGGCATGGGGTCAAGACATTTTGGATAACAATTTTGGTGACTCAGAGGGGTCATCTGCCTGCTAGATGAAATTAGCCAGTTGCCTGTGAGCAATCCATTGGGCATGGAGTCATCAAATTCTTTGTTTGGTACCCCAACTGACTAGAACACCTAAAATCACTCTGATTGGAGCAAGTGCCTACAAACACATTTCCAGGGACAACAAGCTGTGCCAAAGCACTTAGGGAAAATCAAACTAATCTACAGCAAAACAATGTGCACAAGCACTTGGAGGAATGAAAAATCTAAGCTAATATGTACAAGGTGGAGAGTTCCCTTCAATAGCAATGCTTTAGATGGATTCCATTGACTGGAATCTGTAGTTCTTCACCATCCAATGAAGATAATTATAAAGCATTGTTGTCCTTACACTTTGTGACCATGTTCGGACCACTCCAAATGGCATCAAATTTTGAATGCCTTCCCGATTTTTCTCTGTCTGCATCCCATTTTGAACACTAGATATCTAACTTGGAAAGATCTATTCTTGGCCTTCCTATCAAAGGTCTTCTTGATCAAAGCTTGATCCTTCTCCATTGCTTGGGATGCCTGATTTCTGATTTCTTGGAGCTCCATCAATTCTGCATATCTAACCTTCCATGGGTCTCAAGCTCCAACAACTCCAACTGTTTCATGAGTTCCAATGTTGGCAACTCAAGTGACATGGGCAAAATTACCTCTCTTCCATAAACAAGCTTGAATGGAGAGTTACCTGTAGATCTTTTGGGAGTTATCCTATCAGCCCATAAGGCTGATTTCAATTTAGTATGCCAAGACCTCTGATTTTCATCAAGAGTCCTCCTAATGATCCTCAACAAGTTCTTGTTTGTAGACTCAGCCTGGCCATTACCCTGAGGGTAATAGTTCGATGAAGTGCTTAGGTAGATCCCATTCTTGATAGCCCATTCAGTCACCTTAGACCCAATGAATGCCAATGCATTATCTGATATTATTGTAGCAGGTATACACCAAATATGGTTGTTATTCCCTCATAAAAGTCCAGGATGCTAGATTCATTTGTTTCCTTGAGTGCTACTGCTTCAGTCCACTTGGTGAAGTAATCTGTGGCTATTAAAATCCATTTGTGCCCTTGGCTTGAATTGGGATTGAATGACTCCAATGAAGTCCTAAACCCCATTGCATGAATGGTTGGTCAACTGAAATTGGATGCAATGGAAGGGCAGCTAAGCCTCTCTTTACCTGTGAAGAATGCACAATTCTTGCACCTCTTGATCCATGCATAACAATCACTGAAAATCTTAGGCCAATAATAGCCAGCCCTCATGATCTTTAGAGCTGTCACTCTTGGTGCAAAATGACCACCAGCTGGTCCACCATGGAACTCTTCTAACACCCTATGAATCTGATTTGTACCAATGCATCTCAGCAGCACTCCATTCACATCCTTCTTGAACAAAACACCATCAACAAGGGCATATGGGATAGCCTGCAATCTAAAGTGTCTTCTTTTGGTCTTGTTCATCTCTAGAGGGCATAGGCCTATGCTTAGGAAGTGCATCATATGTCTTGGGTCCAGCAAGGAGTGAGGACACCATCATTTTCCTCTTGAGTGCTTCCTTTCTCATGGCTTCTTACAACAGCCAAAACAGCCTCCTTCTCATTGCATGCTTCCTTTTGTTTGCTCAAAATCAGCTGCTCACACAATCCTTTTCCTCTAACCAACTTGGTGACTTTGATCTCAATGTCATACTCCATGACACGAGTAATCCAACCTGCTCTCTTTTCATTCAAGTCTTTGTTGAGGAGGATGTCTTTAACTCCCAGCATGAGAAACCAGCAATTGGACCTTGTTGTTTGAGACTAGATGCTTGAATTTCTTCAAGCTCCTGATTACTGTAAGAACATGCTTCTCAATGAAAGAATATCTCACCTCATAGTCCTCCAGTCTTTGGCCAAAGAAAGTAATTGGCTGCTCATCATTATCTTTATTCTGCTGTACCAAAATTGCAGAAATAGTATCATCACCCCCAAATGCATAGAGGATGAAATCCTTGGAGAAATCCAGGGTTGATGAGAGTTGGTGATTGAGAGATGGCTTATTTGATTGCTTCAAAAATTTCCTTGCCTTCTGTTGTCCATTTGAAAGCCATGTTTTTTCTTTAACATCTTGGTGATAGGATTGACAAGGGCTGCAAAATTTGGGACAAACCTGCCGAACAAAATTTATTCTTCCCAGGAAACTTTGAAGGGCCTTCTTGTGGCTTGGCAATGGTAGTGCTCTTATGGCTTCAACTCTTTCTGGATCAATTGCTAATCCTTCTTTGGAGACAATGTGGCCAAGGAGTTTTCCTTCATGGGCTAGAAAAATACACTTTTTAGGATTCAAGGATACTCCAAATCTTCTGCACCTTTGGAAAACTTGTCTCAAATGAAAGAGGTGGTCTGCTAAATTTTTTGAAAAAACAGTGATATCATCAAGATATATCAGCACTATGTTGTTAATCAAACCCTTGAATGCCATGTCCATTGCTCGCTTGGAAAGTAGCTCCAGCATTGGACATCCCAAATGGCATTTTCTTGTATGCATAAGTTCCCCCATTTGGTTTGTAAAGGCTGTCTTGAACTAATCTTCTTCCTTCACCATAATCTGATTGTACCCTGAATAGCCATCAAGTAATGAAAACCTCTCAGAGCCCAGCAACAACCTGCAAAATTGCTCCATAGAAGGAAGTGGATAATGGTCCTTGAGAGATGCTCTATTCAAATCTCTGAAGTCAACACACAATCTGATTTCCCCACTCTTCTTTCTGACTGGAACCAAGTTGGCCACCCAACTAGAATGCTTGATAGGGAATATGATTCTTGATTCTATCAACTTATTCAATTCTTTCTCATGAGAGGCTCCATGTGTGGATTGACTGGCCTTTGTTTTTGCCTGACATGGGTTTACTACTTGGATCCAATTCAATGGTATGTTGAGCTAACTTGGGATTGAAACATTTCAAATCTTCATAGCTCCAAGCAAACACATCAGGGAATTCTTGACAAAGTTGTATGAACTCATACCTTTCTTGCTCAGTTGTCACTCTTACCAACTTGGAGTGATTTTCCTTCTTCTACCAAGATGGACACTGAATCTTCTCCCTTGACTTGGATGTTTTACTTTCTCTTTCCTAAACTGATCATTAAGATTGAAAATGGGCTTCCAAAGTAATAAGTCCCTTTGGTAGTTTTGTTGGTTCTCAGCTATACCACTTGGTCACCATACTACTGCTCCAACTTTTCCTGATTTTTAGCTGAGAACTTCAGCCTCTTCTTGTAAAAAATGGATGATTTGCTAATCATTTTCAAACACTTGCCAACTTACATTGTTGTCTGGCACTGAAGGCCTCACAATCACATGGATGTTTGGTTGTACCTTGTATTTCTTAATGCTTTCAAACAATGTTAAAGGCTTCCCCAACTGCTATAAGCCTGTCAAGCAACTCGGTTCTCTTTTCTAGGAATGGATTTTATGCCAAAGCCCTCAAAATCTTCAATGAGGTCCCACACCCTATTTTTTTAGCACTTGAGTAGATCATTCTTAACAGCATGCTGCCCCTTGATTGACCAATGCTGCCACTTGAGTAGATCATTCTTAACAGCATGCTGCCACTTGAGTAGATCATTCTTTCAAGTTCTTTATTCCTCTCTTGATTGACCAATGCAATCCTTGTCTTAAACCTTCATTCTCAGCAGTGTTATTAGAGCATGCAAATTGAAATCTAAAAGCTGAATAATAATTCACTCCTTGAGGGGAAACAAGCATAGCTCCCCTCTGCCCCTTGTCTTACTCCTTGACCCATCAAAAAACAATACCATACCTCATTGTCATCCCGTTCCTTTCCTGTGTCTGGCTTTGTGATGGTAGGAATAGGCTGATTTCCTCGTGGTTGGTTGGAGATGGAGACCTCGAAATTCTCCTCCCTCTTGCCTTCTTCTGGAGATAACTGTAGATACTCAAACAACACTTCTCTCTTTAACTCTTGACCTTGTCGGTGATTCTTCTCATGAGTTTCAAGCCTGCAATACTAAAACTAGCTGATTATTCTTCCTTGGAGTCGCCAGATGTACAATTTTAGGGCTCTCTTCGCAAATATCGTGCAAACATGCACCTCATTTTTCTGCAGTAGATGAATACCACCTAAGGTCCCCACCCCATCGGGCACAATGCCAAACTTTTGTGGCAAATCATCAGCACCCCCTTGATGTGATCATATGTCTAGTTGTGATCATCCTAAGCATCCCTTTGATTGCCCAATACATGAATCACCTTTCCCAGTGTGGGAACTTTTGTAAAATGGGCACTAGGAATCTCTCTAGATTATAGGCTAGTTTTTTTCTCACTCCTCTGATCAGATTTATCACTTACAATTTATACATAGGTTTTAATTCAAATCCTATTCTACATTCCAAAGTGGGACATAGATGGAGAATGCAAAACAAAAATTAAACTAGTGATAATAAGGTGAATAACACCAAAGATGGTGAGATTTTTTTACTTCTGCAATTGACACAACATTGACATGCAAAAAAAACATCATGCAAACCTGATGACATGTAATGAATATCAGAAAGGAATCAAACAACATAAGCATAGGATTGCAACTCTTCACAGAGCTTGGCATGTCATTTTTAATATCAAAATACATGCATTACAACACCTGAAGGAAAAATAGGTCGCAGTTCTTAGAAAAGGTTTGATAATTCACCAAATCACTTCCAAGGTGAAAAAGGGAGCTGCTATCAAAAAATGTTCAACCCCTTGAAAATGAAGCCCAAATCTGGCTTTTACAGTGCAAGGGACGAGCCCATAAAGAGAAGCGGAAAAACATGGCAGGGATTCAAAACCATTGACAAAAAACGAGTTGGATTAAAACATCATGGGCATCTTAGAGGCCCATGCCCTGACATTTTTATGATAGCCATGCTGGAGAGAATTACTGAACCCTTCTTCATTAAAAAATGTGGTTAAACGTCATTTCTTTTCCCTGACCACATGCCAGAGGAATTTTTTATTTTTGCTCTCCAAGACTCCATAAATAATCAAAAATTGACCCTGGGATCTGTAGGAAAGTTCCACCATATTTCCATTGTGATAATCAATAATGCAAAAAACGTAGCTCTGGATGAAAGATATGGCATTTTCATTTTATTTATATGGAAAACAGTGCCAAATCAGATTGGCGCACGTGGTAGGGGCGAAATTTGAATTTTTTCACCTTTTTACATTGGGAATTTCCCAAAAAATCTCCATGCATCCACCTTCCATTCCATTTGGCACAATTGTTTATGGGCATGTGCCACACCCCCTGCTCCCATTTCTCCTTTCTTTTCCTTCGTTTTTTTTCCCTTTGGGAAAATTTCCAAAAATCCCCAACGCATGGCCGGTGAGTTGAGCCACATGCGTTGCACTGAGTAGACACCGGGCCTATCCTCTAAATTTTTTATGGGCCACTTGACCATTTTTCTGCCTGGACCAACATGTCAAACCCCCATCTGGGTGCGGGCTTTGCTCGTTGAATTTTTCATAGCAGGATTTTCTTACGTTTTTTGGCACAACTCAATACCACGTGGCTGATTCATTGGCTTGCATTTTTGGGGCGGGCTTTTCCCTTTGAAAAATTCCCTTCATTTTTCCTTTGGTAAAATGTCCCAAATTCTCCCCACGGCTTCGTTGCCATTCTAGGACCTGGACGTCCATTTCATTCAACCGTGGCCCTCCACAACATTTACCTTTGTGCTAAAATTTGGGAAAAATCCCAATTCCCATTTCCTCCCACGCTCCGCCGTTTTCCTGTTTTTTCGGTGACCTGTGTCTCAACATATTGATTGGCGTGGGCAGTGGGCCAAAAACTCCTTTGAAATGTTGGTGAAACACTTCCTCACCAAAAATTCAACTTATCCTCTGCCTCTTCCAAACCCCACGCCATATGACACAATGGCAGTCATATGATAGGCCAGACCTTACCCTCCAAAAAATTTCCATGTGCAATCACTTAGCCAA